>CAXIVR010000002.1:46777287-47174787 GCA_964035755.1 Teleogryllus oceanicus | reverse complement strand
AAGAACCCAATATGGATCTGGTCTTAAAATTAAAAAAAATAGTTCCTTACAAAATTATCAAGATTAAACTCAGTGCTACGTATGATATTCGTAAAGAAGATAATCAAGAAGGTCTTATTTGAACATCTACTTGTGCTAAATTTATGAAGGCTCGGAACAGTCACATCGGAAATCTGTCAGGATGGCCAAATGTGAGATATGTATTTATTCCAGGAATTTAGCATACCAGTTCTTTCTTCGTAACAATAAAACTGTGTATTGAATGTAGCAAATGAAAAGATGTGATGTATTGATGTTACTAAAACGTATTTTATTCAGAGTAAAAATATAAGCCTTATTAATGTTCCACAATTTTCAATACCCCACCGATCAATATTTACCATAGATTTATCTTATATTATCATAAGGTTAGTAAATATTCAATAATTTCGTTGGTTGATATTAGTTTACTGTGACTCTTGAACGGCAAGTTACATATAAGTGCATATTATTGGATGCAAGGTTACGTCGAAATGAAGAAACGTTAATGACATTGCATGAAATCGATAGGGCATATTTAGAATGTTTTGTTAGAACGTTATGTTGCGTTGAACAAGACGAAATATCGAGTCCACATGTTCAGTTTCTCACATCATCATCATCATCATCATAATAATAATCATCATCATCTTCATCATTTATATTTTCAAAATGCTCTCCCAAAATCTATCATGCTTTTTCAGAACCTTAACAATCGAAGTGTGGCACATTGTAGAACAAGAGTACAGAGAAACTAGAAAATGATTCACAATTTCGGCGTTAAACGTTTTCTTTCATTTTAATTCAAAAGACAAATATTCAGTTATTTTGATTAACAATAATAAAGTTGACAAAGTCACAAAATGCGATGTTGAGAAACTAGAAAATGATTCACAATTTCGGGACAAGAGTACTTATGTACGATCATTTTCTACCTCCATGAAATGTGCTACCACTGTGAGAGCTAGACCTCGCAGAGAGTTTTTGGCAAACCTTGGCGCCATATAACGAAATGACTGAAAGTGGTCATAAATGAAAGTAGTGTTGCTGGAATCGCATAAACTATTTCGTATTATTGGTAACGTTCGAGTTAGTATTATGCCTCTATCCTCTAAACTGCCCATCATGATTAAGTAATGATATACTCAACACGCAAAACCACTAATATTTTGCATAAAGAATAGGAAATATCAGTTTTCATTCTGAGACTATGTATTCTGAAACGAGATATCAAGGCTTTCTAGCCGTCAAAAGAGGGATTACTTACAGACAAAGAAGGGATTACTTAAAAATGGCCATATAATAATGTTAATAATAATAATGTTAATAATAATAATAATAATAATAATAATAATATAATAATAATAATAATAATACTTGAAAATTCAAACTTTAGTTGTACTCTTTGACAGAGAAATGTATTACAGATAAAACTATTCACCATAACAGACCAGACATAACTTTTAGACAAACGAAGATTGTTCTGATTGACATAACTGTTCCACAAACACAATCTCCAACAGCACATGCAGAAATAACAAAGATACAGAACTAGCAATAGTCAAGGCATGTGGCATCTCAAGTTCATATTGTTCCTCTGGTCATTGACGATTATACAAATAACATCCATAAATTGAATTATTCAAATACCAATATACCTATAATTATGCAAATCATCATCTTAACATGAGGATTGTCGAAAATTCAAATTGACAAACATAATTGACCTGTGTCTTGTATAACGACACAAAGTCAAATAAAAATCCGGTGAATACTGAGAAAAACAATGTATAATAATAATAATTATAATGTTAATAATAATAATAATGTCACATTCAAGTAACAAAGAGACCTCAAAAGTAAAAAATGATAACCACAAACATGCATTTTTGAGCCTGCGTCTTACAAATGAGGTGTACAATTATTCATTGAAGAGAAATGTGATTTGTTTTAGAATTAAAAATATATCGTGCTTCTAGCTCTAAGAATATTCGTACTTCGACCAGAAGAAAGTTCTAGTTGAATATACAGTAGGTACTTGTTTACAAGCAAAAAATGAAACCCTCCAGAAGGAAGTTCATCAAAGTTAAAAGAATATTTAGTACATATTTTTTAATTTTTTTAAATAAATTTAATTAATATATGGTTTGTGAAAAAAGATACAAAATAAAAGTGTTCTCCGCTACGTTACAAGAGAATGGTTTACCTTGAACAGAACCAACTAAACAGATAACACATGTAATGTATCCACATCACATAACATTCACCTACAAACAACGTTTCTACTGTATAAAAATAAATGAAGATGTAGAAGAAAAAGATATAGGAATTATATCTCAGATTCATATTAAAACTCACCTGTAACTATTTAGTATTCTTTGCAATGAATGAGTCTAAATTCCAAAGTTGCACGAATTCACAGCAAATATAACGAAAGTCGAACATTATCCAACGACAGTCAAACATTGCCAACATAGCAAAGTCAAACATTGTCTATTGGTCAAATTAGCCTTACTCCACTGCCAAAAAAATTGACGAGGAAAAAGACTAGTTAATACACCAATCACTGGATACGTACCAAGGTTTGAATAAATGAGGCGCTCGCACCACTAGCAAGCGGTTGTTCAACCTGCGTAAGTGTTTACACACCTTTACCGGAGGTACAATAAAATGAAAGAGAAAAAACAAGACTAAGCGAGTCTAATGATCATGCAAATGATGAAAAATGTATTAATAACACGAACAGTGCCTTTTAAATTAAAGGCAATCAGCTTTAAATACATAAATAATTTATTCTGTCCTTTTTAAATATGCATTACAAATTGAAATGTTTTTGTAATCATCTTCAGACCATTGTTTTATAGAAAAATGTAGATAATAGTAGATTGACAATTATTAAATATTCATCATCTCGAATTTTTTAAAGTTAAAAATCATTATTCAACACATTTAGTGGATTTTGCAATCAAATTCAAAATATTTATGGATTTTAAATAAGTAGACAATGCTTATTCTGTATTAGTTATAAAAGTCAGAATACGCTAATTTTAACACTATAACAAACTATATGCAATATTCACAATACTTGAATAATAAGAGATGCACATATTAAAGCTGCCTCGAAAGCACATCTACGAGAGAGAAATGAACTGGAGTCCGTTGCAATTCATACATCAGGAGGTGGAAGAGGAACCAGGTAACAGAAGAAAAAGTGAATGGGGAAAATCATCCATGAAGAGAGAGAAAAGGAGACACTAAAAACGCATGATATTATTATTATTATTATTATTATTATTATTATTATTATTATTATTATTATTATTAATTTGTAATAGTAAATTGTCAAGAATTTCAGTAAAAGAATTAGATTCTGCCAAGGCGTTTAAGATTTTATTCACCTTCATAGCTAATGTATTTGATAAAATTTTTGCAATTTTTGTGGTTCTTGATTGAGAATGTAACTGTCCAAAATCCATGACAATTTGTAAAATATTGTACTTTAAGAAAAGAAAACCTTAGGTTTCTAAACTTCTGAATAAATTTTGGAGGATATCATTAAGCAGCGTCAGTATGGATTTTAAAATCTGGATGTTTTGGTAATGGAATTTGTGGTCAGATAATTTAATACCTCTGTCAATCAAATTATAGTTGACAGTAATTTTTTTGTTAAAAGGATATTTAGAGTAATCATTCAAAATTCTCCCTGTATTGGTAGATTTCCTTTACCAAATAGTAAAAATCTTATAATTTCATCTAAAGACAGACATATTAGGATTATCTTTGCTATTTAATGATGTTTTTTGTTCAGAAATTTGTAAACATACGTAGGGGAAGTTGAAGAATGTTTGTCCTCAATTGTTGTTTGCCCTTAAAATGAATTGGGGTTGAATTTTATATGCAAACATATTTCTTTTCCTCTTAATCTTGAGTATTGGAGAATAAGTGGAAATTAAAGTAGCGCCCCACAGTTTCCATATACCAAATTGCGTATCATCTATGCATATAACTGATCATTGTGGAGTTCACGACCATGATGAAATAAGGGATGTAGTAGACGGGATTGGTCGAAATATAATTATGTGTTGATTGATTTTTTAATTGTTTATAATTCGGCCAATGCCGTGAACTGCATTCCCTATTTTGTTTAAATTGCATAAAAATTAATTTTTGAGACGAAACAAATATTATGAAATATTTCGGTAAATTTTATATGAATAAATTAATATTTTGGGCATTTTTAAGTTGAGTACTTTAGAGTTTTTGGATATATCATGAAAGATGTGCCGATTTGGAATGTGTCACATCACATGGTACTGTGGAACCTCCCCGGAGGGAACCGAATCGAAAAACCGGAAAATTGAGAAAACATCAAAAACGTATTTTGGTCGACGATAGATCGCAGCTGGCAAGAGAATGCGGCAAGACCGTAAAGCTAGCCCTCACCTAGGAAATTTAAAAAACGTTAGTACGAGAAAGTCTTCTGTAGCAGCACTAGTTGAAGTGTTTCACCAATATTCGCAGTGCTCTCAGGGCTAAACCGTTAATTGGAGAAAAGTCTTAATAAGACTAAATGTAGGTAATTTTATCTTCTTTTATTTCATTTACGGTCATTATCTAAGAAAAATGGATGGCTTTTGAGTTATTTTGAGAAAACTGAAAAAAAGGCGTGATTTTAATTTTTTTTCTCCTTAAAAAACGAGTTTTCGGGCTACACTTTTGTTGGCAAACGTGATATTCGTGTCCAGCGATTCAAAAAACATACGGGAACGAAATTTCAAAACTACAACTTTTCCTTATTTTCCACCATTTGACTGAGCTGGGAGGGGGAAGGTTGCGCTTTCATTGGCAGAAAGCATCTCACGCAAGCGGAAAACGTTGGAATTCCGTCCGCGGTAGCTTCACAGAGCAAATAGTAGCAATACTAGCTCCACGGACAGTATACAGAGTAGGTAGTAGTTCCTCGAACCTAGAACATTCTAGAAACGAGTCAATGTATTGGGGCGGAATACAAATGTAGTACAAACACTACATGAAATATTTTGGAATGCAACAAGGAGTAAAGTACGTAATTGATAGAGCAAATACAGAGAAATATAATGCATCAAGAAATTGATTCAGTGGTGAGTTGTAGTTGGCATTTACATAATTGAAATGATTGAAGGCGTTGTCATTGTCAACAATACTATTGTTGACACACAATAGTATTGTTACTATTGTGTATACTACAACAATAGTAACAATACTATTGTTGACAATGACAACGCCTTCAATCATTTCAATTATGCATCAAGAAAGCCCGTTCCCAGCTGCCGAAGCACTCTGCAGAGTGGGGAGTGGGGGTGGGTGGAATATATGATCTGAAATGGAGGAGCACATGCACAGACACCCATTTTACAGATGCGAATGAGAGAATACTTTTTTCTTCCTTACGAGACCTGAGGATAATTTAAGGGGAATCTATGCGACCTTCGTACTTCATTTGATGGAATCGGTTGGCAATCATTGCATTTGTAAGTCGTCGTGCCTACCGCACAGAGATTAAGGTGCAACCAAGCGTATAATGGCAATTATACGCCATTACACCACAGCAACTAGCACCTCACCAGCGGCCTTGAAACATTGAAATCAGGTACATTATCTACAGTTGTCATGGTGACTGTTTTTTTCGGTAGCTCACAAACATATATTCCCACACAGAAGTGTAACAATAAAACACAGATTTAATTTAAATAATGATTTTAAATAAAATCAAATAAAAATTAAAGAATATGAATTTAAGCTAACAAATTTCTTCTTAATAATTAGTAAATTAAAGAATATGAATAAGTTTACCACCATTATACCGCGTATAGGTTTACAACCATTTTCCATAGGCCACCCACATGTTGCGGCTTGGCAATGTACGGAAATCAAACTCCCACGTGATACATAAATCACGACATATACCAATCATCTTTTGAAATCAGTAGTGCTAAAACAATACATACTTCATCCCGGAATTTTCACGCAAAATTACGCTAAAAGTTCTCAAAATTTCGAAAATATATGACCTTATTTCAAAACTTATAAGGAACAGGTTTAATTAAAAGATAAATCTAGATCTTTAATATTTTAATTGTATGATGACTCCGAAAAATTTTGAACTTTTGCAATTTTCGAGAAATCAAAGATTTTAACGAACATGAGACTTGCACTGTTCTCATAAACGTCCTTTACATATCCAACGGAACAATTTAATCAAAACGTTAGAGCCATTTTTTGAAAATTTGGAAAATGTACCAGGGCTTCATGCAAAGAACCCCCTCAATTAACTTATCGGTTTCAAATTCAAGAAGCCGTGACATCAGCCAGATCGATTGACGAATATCAATTTTGGAAAAATTGATTTAACGGTTTAGCTGCTAGCGTTCTGCACATACAGACCGACCGACGGACAGAGACACGTTTTGTCGTCATTTGATTTTCGGTATCAAGAACCCACAAAACATGAATTCTGGTTACACCACGTGTTGAACATTTTCTAAATTTAACAACTGGATTCATCCACTTTTACGATACTATGGCCCTGCAATAAGAATTTTTCTGCCGAAAATTCGCCGTTTTGTGTAGTGGTACTACCAAAGCACATGCGTTCTCGCATTGTTCCTAAATGCTACGCAATATTATACTATGAAATAAACCAGCAAAGTTGTTTTCAAGCAGCAATTTTTTCCGCTTCGAGTCAGATCTCGGATCCTCAGAGTTAACTTGTCGGTATTCTACCACCTCACCACACAAGCGCCATATGGATCGAACGCGAGCAGAAGCAGAAAAAGGTAAACGCCTGATTCAGGTAAAACCCTTAACAATCAAAATATCCGTTAGAAACTCTCAAAGCCGCCAGTCCGTTCAGATCGAGAAGAGAAGATCAATTTTGGAAAAATCGACTGAACGGTTTAGGACTTACTGTTCTCCACAGACGGACTGGCAGCTGTTAGGTTGATTGATAGTGATTTCGGGCGCCCCAACACCTAAGGTCATTAGTCCCTCAAGTGTAGTACATGTTTTTGCTTGGGAGGTAGCGGCGATCTACTCGCCCTGAATGTCCCGCCCATCGGCTGGCGGATTTTCCCCAACTAGGTGCCTCCAGCCAGAGGTATCCTCCAGCTGGGACAAGCTCATAGTTCCCGACCGGTCTTCCGGCATGTGCGGTAGTGTAGTGCATTTGTGAGTAGGTAAAGAGTAGAACAGGACAAGGAATGGGAAGAAATAATCGCACGCGGTCCGTTTGTTACGGTACTGTCCCGACATTCGCCTGGTGTTGTTCAGGAAACCAAGGAAAGCTACCGATCAAAGCAGCCGGCCGCTAGAAGTTTTCCACACAGCAACAGGATAACCCCTTGTTATCTGGGGTGTCTAAAATACTACCATTGTCACGACTCTAACCTAGGACCTCCGGTCACCGGAACTACAATGAGATTAGTTTATGCCTGAGCCACGTCTCCCGGTCAGCCGTTAAGGCTGCATGTCGTCCCATGAAGTGTATACATTGTATTTAAATTCCATGTGGATAGATGGGTTAGTTTTCTTAAATAGATTCACAGAAATGCACAGAAAGACAATAATTGAAGGGCCCATTAAAACAAGGGGCTATGCCAGATTTCTTGTGGAATTGAATTATTAACATTATATAAAACTTTAAATAGTATCCATTATTTAAAACCATTATGAACTTATATCCGTGTATATAGTGTTTCAAAGTTTAAAAATATTCATAGTAATCTAAGGAAAGTTCAGGTAGAACTCTCATTATCTCAGAACGATCCCAATGTGGGATAGCCCCTTGTTCTACTGAGCCCCTCAATAAATTTGACGAGGCATACGTTTTACAAATAAAAATCGAAAAGTTAAAACTTGCAAATTGGAAAAGCACGTACTGGTATGTCTGGTTTATTTAGATGTATTTGTTTCGATTGAGTCGCCACATGAAAGAGAAAATAATTCTGATTACATGCACTACATTTCTTCTTACTGCACGTATGGTCTGAAATTTATTTACATAAGCCGTTCTTGCACACAGACAGATTTTGACATACCTGTAACCGTTCCTGAACTAGTAGTTATTGATATGATACGCAATTGTTGAGTGAATGTTTGTTCCTGTACAAGATTTACTCCACAGAGTCAGAATCACACGACACATTTATGAAAAAACTCCTTTGAGCTCCTTGCAGTGTGATGTTTGCAGCTGTAAAATAATTTGGGGAAATTTCCAGAGAAATATCCTGATTGAATTCTAAGGTTCAGTCTGCGGTTCAGAAAAACCAATAATTCGTGTAAGTTTTTCATATCCTTAGAAGAGTTTCCAAAATTTTATTTTCAAAGTTATTTCAAAAATATTAACTTAATAATAATATTAAGATACAAGGTCCTCCTATCAAGGGAGTCAGAAGGTGAATTTTTCAATTTCACTGAGTGCTGAATTATTTACCACTGCGAAAAATCATAAAATTGTATTCTCCGTACCGGGAGCGGTAGCTCAGTGCATCAACTGATGCCACTGCAGCGCCTCTGACCGGGATGTCCTAGGTTCGAGTCCTGACGGCGGCAGGATTTTCGACACTAGCGTTTCAGCTAGGTCGAATTCAGCCGCTGTCTGGAGGAGAATTCTAGCTGCCGGCTGCTCTGATCGGTAGTTTTCCGTGGTTTCTCCGAACAACACAAAGCGAATGCCGGAGCAGTACCCTACACAACGAGCCACGGACCGCGCGCGATCTGTCCTTCCCCTTCCTTGTCCTATCCTCTCCCCTTACACACTCACTTACACTAACGTGCACTACACTACCACATATTCCGGGAGACCGGTCGGAGCTTAGAGCTTGTCCCGGCTGGGCGGTGTCCCGCTGGTGGGTCCTGGTTAGGGAAACCTCACTAGCCGACGGTAGGTCGGTGCCGGATCTGCCATCCAGCGAGGGAAATCACCATCATCTCCCGATAAAAAACAAGCACTACACTAACTGAACTAATGACCAAAGCAGTTGACGCGCCCGAAAACACAAAAAAATCAATCAATCAATCATTCTCCGTTAAATGTTGGAGTTTTCACCACAGGCAGATGCCCAATAGTAATTTACATTTAATTTTCAATTAAAGTTGCTAAATCAGAAAATATTTTCTTGTAAAAGGCATACATCTGCTTTCTAAATTCTCATTAAATCTCTTTTCAATCATCTCTTAAATCCTCTACACTCTCCTGTTTAATAGCATCATCAATTAATAATCTAATATGATTCATATTCCTTCTAATTAATCATTCTATATTTGACCTATCAAGTTCTGAGGTTTTGTATTTTTCTTTTCAGTTCTACTTAACCCCGAGTCTAACTCCCACTGCAATAAAACTTATCTTTTAAGAGAGTGTATTAATGTTGACGAATGAAATTAGTTAAATGCTTACCGTTATGTTGGCATAAGCACTGGTTTCTGGAGTTTTTGAGAAAACGTGTCTTTAAAAAGTGCAACTGGACCTTCATCTATACATTGTTACACATGACTAACTTACTAGAATTATTTATTTTCCAATGAAATAATGTTTTTGTGTGCATCTTGTTATTCAGTTCGAGCAGTTTGCTGTGTTTATCGACAATTGAGAGCTATGTATTAATTGTGAATAATGACCCAGTTCACCGACTCCGAACACGTATGTAACAGCCTACAAAAGCGACCTGATAAGACAAAATACATAAATATGCTTGCTATAATAAAGTTCGTCCGTACTTTTAATACAACAATTTTTAAATTTTATTTACGTTTGCAACAAAACATTTAATACTGGCAAAGGTTAAGTAAGTCTAAGATACCCTTAACGAAATACGTTGTTTTTAAATTTGTAAATGTCGATAAAATGATAAAACTATGAATGCTATTAGCTTAGAACTATTTAAATGAAAATATAATAAAAAATAACCTCTAAACATTCTTGTATGCAACGTCACAAATTCCTTTCTAAGCGAATAGGTTATTGAAACTACGTGAAACAATAGGATAAAAGGTTGCATTCTAAATTAATTGCTATTGTACAATCGTTGTCTGAACAATTCACAATAAAATGCTTGACATCCTCAGACGACATTTCATTATCATCTATCGAGACAGAAGACAGTAACTTGTGGATGGGACTCGTGTAAATAACAGTACAGGAAAGTGTAAAAAAGGCTAATGGTATTGCTGCATCTAACAGAACGTGATGTTCATGGGAATTGATCTCTACGCGATATCCCAGACAGCGAAGCGTACATAATGTAACAAAAGGTTAGTGAGATGAGCCACTACACGAATTGTGGTGAGTATCAACAGAACTAAAAATCTTTTTAGGCTACTAATGGAGTAGTTGTTAAATTTTATTTCTTTGGTGTTGATAATTAAATTTCTGTTGAAGGACTTACCTAATTGAAGATGTTTCTACTTTAACTTATGTGACTGTTAGAACGGTTCTAATTCCCTAAAATTGTAAATAGTTAGATTCCTTTGCGTAAATAGTTACGTCCTTACGTTCTAATATTCTTTGCGAATGATGATAGCAGTTGTTTCGGTTTTCGGTTTCAATTTTGCTTCCAATTTCTTCGGCATGTATTTTTTCCCTAATATTCTCGTTACGAATATGATCTTTCGTTCAGCTTAGCGTTCTTCTCAGAAACTTCATTTCAGTAGCCTGTATTCTACTGAAGGTTCTTTTTGTTGGTACCCAACTTTCGCTTCCGTAGAGAAGTGTTGGAAGAGCCATAGTGTTATATAACTTTATTCTTGTATCTTGCCTTGCCTTGTCTCAAATCTAAATAACAAAACACAAAGTTTCAATTTTTAGTGTTGCCATTGCAATAATAGGTATTACAACTCCGATTTATTTTAATATAAACAATATTTGATTGATGGAATAGCTTGTTTCGCAACTACATCTATCTCATAACAATACAATACAAGACAACATAAATACTCAAAGATATTTACATGCACTAAAAAAATACAATCATTAATAATACAGGATCTCACGTCATTTACATTACTTGAGTTTTAAGAACGTATTCATACATACTCTCCTACCACGCATGCTTCCTAATATAACCATCTAATTTTTCTTTTTAATATTTCTTTTTTTTTTACTTACTAATCATTTTAAGTCTTGGCATTTTAATTTACAACAAAAGTTCAAATAAGGTTCAAATATCATTCGTTTCCTGTAGTGTAGCAATGCACGTTGTATGCACTCATATTCTACTGTCCCTCGCTCCGCCGTCACCCCGGTAATCATTTCACGGTCCGTTATTTCCGTTTTTCACCTTCACTTCGCAACCCCTGCATTCGCTACTTAACTACTTTCAATTCACATCAAAACTTGAAGGAGAAGAAGAAGATGATGATGATGACAAAGAACAAAAACAGAAAACAAAAAGTCGGTATCTGCGATATATCCTATTCGCTTCGCCGTCTATCGTACTCCTTGCTGCCCACCATCATTTTGCTTTCTCGTATACGTACGTATATACGGAGTATAAAGACAGTTATGTTATGCTGCACGAAAAAATGCCAAATCCTTGACAGAAGAAAATTCATTTCTGGGCCCTGAAAACAAGAAACTAAATAAATCTTGTTGCTAAATTTAAAAGAAAAAATCTTCTAACATCTAGTGTAGCCAGAATGCCAGTTTCGTTGGTCCTTGATGTCGAAAAACCTATTGAAATAAAAACGCTCGTCCGTCCGTCTGTCCGTCCGTTCATCTGTGAGACACTACTAGCCTAAAGCATTCCTATGATCTTTTCCAAATTGAAATATCTCCAGTCAATCTCGCTCTAGTTGAAGCTTTGGCATTTTGAAATACATTATTTAAAATTTGAGAGTACTTTACATTAAAACCCCGGACATTTTTAAAAATTTCTCAAAAATGGCTCCAATTTTTTTCTTTCAATTTCTTGTAAGAATAGAGTAAAACACACTTATAAAAGTGGCATAGGTCTGATATGCGCGGTTTACTTTGAATTTTCGAAAATTGCAAAAGTCTGAATTTTTCCGCGTCTTCCTACAACTACAAAATTGTATAGAAAGATATTTCCTTGTATTGAAATTTGTAGTCCATAAATAGTTCTCTCATAAGGTAATGAACGTTTTTGAAAATTGTAGTCGTTTCCATGCAATAGTGCGTGCAGTAATTGCAATTTAAAACAAAAATACAAAAACATTACTTTCTCAAAAACAGCTCCAAATTTTTCTTTAATTTTTAGTAGGGTTAGTGTCAAACAAAACCTAGTTAGTTAGTTAGTTTGTTTGTTAATGCCTTGTTTTACACAATACGACGACATAAACGTCATATTGCTCTATTCTTTTTCAAATATTACAAAATTTATGATTACGTAGGCTTCAGCGGCCGGAGTATGTCTTGGCTGTCGGACAAGCGCGCCGGATTGTCAGCTGACGTTTCGCCAACATTGTGGCCTTCCTCAGAGCGTACGTTCAGCAGTACGCTCTGAGGAAGGCCACATGTGGCCGAAACGTCAGCTCGTCCAATCCGACGCGCTTGTCCGACAGCTAAGAGACTACAAAATTTAACTTTTCACTTGTCTCTGAGTTCGGTAAAAATTACATTGGAGGCAATTTCTTCACAGTATTAAATTTATGCGTACATATTATTTAAGTAATGTCAATAAAATTTCTGGAAAATACAAGAGTTTCCTGTAAAATGAACTCAAAATTCCGCATTTTCAGATACGCTCAAACGCCATGTTCTGAAAAATGACTCCAAAGCTTTCCGATAGATAGTGCTAATTGTATTCTTTAATATGACGTAAAGTTCATTTTGGTGTATTCATTTGTTAGTTTGTTTTTCAAAAATTAACAAATGTAATATTTTTAATATTTCTGTCACCGTCAATATAGACATTTCCATTCATTTTTATATATTTATTTATTTACGTCAAAAGAGTTAACTGTGTATGACGTGATATGGGAGAAGTGAATACTGTGCATGTTTTCAAAATTCTGTGATCCTACACTAAACCATTACTACTTGAATTTTGATAAAGGGAGGAGAAAAAATCGTCTCCGATGTAATAAAATCTATTTCCAAGAATAAATTAACGATATATTTTGGGCTCTTATCTATCATGTCCTTCGTCAAAGAATAATACTTCCTGCCGCAATAGCATGGAAACGATAATTTGAATATCTAAATTTCACTGAATTCTAGAACACGTGCACATATAATGACGTTACATTTATGTTCAGTAGCAAAATAAGGGGCCATCTCAGCATTTGCTCAGTGGATCAGGAAACTGGACGAAAACCTGATCGAGATGGGGTCATTGTCACGGAGGCTGCAGTACTTGTTACAGGTTGTTTACATTTATACATTTCAATGGTAAATCATGCATTAAATATCACTATTAAAATTAATTTTACTTTCCTTGGGATGCTCTGAATTGTCTGTAACTGTATAAAAACAGTAATACAGCAGTAACGATTTCACTTGGGATGTAAACTTCTCTATCGAATTTAATCGTTTAATGTCATCTGACAAAGTGATGTAAAATAATGTACATGTATTGTATGTGAATTTTTAATGAGCTGTTGATCACTGTCACCTGATGAATATGATTTCTACGTCGAGTGTTATAGTAATAGATATCGGCATTTTCTGAAAATATATTCCCGCCCTTAAGCAAGTCATTTTTGACAAAAAACCACTGATTCGTAAATCAACAGACAAGGTAATGGTAAAATTCCTAGATTAATGAAGAGAGCTTAAGAGGATCACATGAGTGGGATTTGGTTGTTATTCGTACAATTTGTTTTGTAATCTAAACGTCTGGGTGCTATAAAATGTATTTCCACAGAATATTATGCCATATCTCAGGGGAATGAACATTCGGAAATATACACAACAAGCAGTATGGACGTTCCATTTGATGTTTGACTGAATTGAGAGACCAAAAATATTGTTGCCATAACATGAGACAATGGTATATCGTCCATTTTCAATGGAGCACAGAATTGTTTATTTGGAATGGAAAACTTCATTAAAACCGTTTTCTTTTCATTTACTATGAGTTTGTTATTTCGGAACCAATTTCAAACATGTGATATTGTACTATTTACGATTTCTCTATTGCAAAGAATATTCATATCATCCGCAAAGAGAACAGTTTTCCGTTTCGAATCGTCGAGGGTATATCGTTTACATATAATCAGAAGAGAATATGGCCTAAAATCGATCCTTGAGGAACTCCACGGCTAAGAGTCGGAAAGATGTGTACATAATGTTCCATTTTTCCAGTAAGGTATTTTACTCTCTGAGTTCGTTGTTTAAGGTACAACATAACCAGTCTAGGACAATACCACGGATTCCATATGAAGGTAATTTGGAAAGTAAAATGTCATGATCAATGACGTCAGAAGCTTTTAGAGATCTAAAATAATCCAATAGGTGTTTCATTTTGGTCCAATGATGAGGCGATATCTTCAAGAAAAGAAAATATAGCTGTTTCCGTAGATTTTGATTTTCTAAATCCATGTTAGCAAGCATGAAAGCGCGTCGCGTATACTGAGAAAGGTTTCTGATCGTACGTAAAAAGTCTCTCTAATATTTTGAAAAAACTGACAGAAGAGAAATAGGACGATAATTTTGAACTTCATTTTGTTGTCGTTTTGAAGATCTGGAAACGTTCCAGTGCCTAAGGATGCATTAAATATGTGAGTTAACGGGTGTATAATGGCAGGCACACAGGTCTTTAACAAAGAATACGGATTTCATCTAAAACGGCTAAATATATATGTTTTAGTTTACCGAGTATTTCATAGGAAGTTTCGAAACGAACATCGTGTCTAAAATTTTGGGTTAACTGTCTGTTTTGAATTTTGTGGCTGAAGACCTTAGTGAGATCGGCAGCAATTCTCGAAAAGTATTGGTTAAAGAGACTAGCCACTGTTGCCGGATCGTTCACATTTATATAGTTATAAATGAAAACATTACAATGTTTCTAGTTGATTTTGTCGTATTTTTATTATATTCCACATTCCTTTTATTTTGTTATTTGAGTTCAAAATATCCTGATCGTGTTCGTGATTTTAGCCTGTCTTATGACTTTTCTTAACAATGATTTGTATTTTTAAAGTAGAGAAGGAATTCTTGAGATACGTTATGAGCTTTAGAAATGAAAGAAAGAATTCGCTTGCTTTACATGATGTTCTAATCCCTTGTGTTATGCAAGAATTGCTTTTCTGTGAAAAATTTAATTTTCTTTTTGAAGAGGAAAACAAGTGTTAGAATGAAATGAAAGCGTTAAAAAAAATTATATTTATCATTTGTATCAACAGTGTTATAAATCGTTTCCCATGACTCCTGCAGCAAGTAATCAATGAATAATTTTATTTTACTTTTAGTAAACGATCTAGTCATACGTGTAATATTTATTGGGTCATGTTCGCATTTCTTGTAATGGTAAGAATTTGTGCAACGTGGTCACTGCATCCTAAATCTTTTGTTTCAACTTCATATCGAGTAGTAGTTTTGTTAATGATTGATCTGTATGCATTATTACATTTGTGAGTGTATTCAAATGCACTTTGAGTGACATCAAATGCACTTTTCGAAAACTCAATAGATATCTGTGAAAAAGAACTTCAAATTTCTCATTTAAGTAATGCTAATTGCCATTTTCTTAAAAACGGCTTTAATGAAAATTTCTATTTAAGACGAGTTTTTATTCTTCTTTGATATTCTTGAAGTAATAATTCGGTCGTACAACTAGGAAAGCAAACAGTTGAGTAAATATATTTTGTAAAAAAATGTACTTTGGGCAAAGATAGATGACAGTTGACTAGAGAATGGCCACACCAAGCCAACCACAGCAAGGAAATTAGAAAGATTTTCTACGAGAAAGTATGCGTCATTCTGTAGCACCTCTAGTTTTGAATATTTTAGTATTTTCGTGCAATAGTGCGTGAAATAATTGCAATAAAAAGGCCAAATTTTTTTTAATTTTTTTTTAATTGCAGTCTATAAAACGACAAAAACGCAATATTGCACTATTTTTCTGGTTTATCAAAAAATACAAAAATATAATTATTTTGATTTGTTTGTCACGTCACCAGTAATTACATTGGAGGCGATTTTTTGCATTATTATATTTATGAGTACATATGCTTTAAATAACGTCATACAAAGTTTCTCGAAAACTAAACATCTTTCTTTTAAAATGACCTAAAATATTTCGCATTTTCAGAAGTGCTCAAACGCCATTTGTCAAAAACTCTCCTTAATTTTGAAAATTGCAAAAAAGTAACATTGCTAACATACAATATTCAAGCTAGATTTTTTTACTTATTAAAAACTGTTCTTTAAAATTAGATATTTAAATGAGGTTGCTTTTTTTTTAAAAATCTGTGTAATTTTGCGAAATAACTTGTCATTGTTGATCTGTGTTTCTGAGTGTATGGTATTAGAGCTTCAAATTAAATCACCGCATTTTTCGCACCGATGCGCTACTTTGAAGCCAGATGATCCTCCACCGGGAGATGCATCCATCCACTTGTCGCAATCTGCATTGGATGCGCTCTCTTAATAGCAGCTCTGGAGGCGCCCTCTCACCTATTCACGCACTTTACTTAGCAGCCAGTGAATGATTGCGCCACACAAGAAGTAAGATTTCCTTGACAGAGCTTTAATTGCTTTCATCATCACGATGCAGACTGCAGTATATATCATTCTACACGGCAACGTATTTGCTTCTCTCGAAATGTAGTGGTATTACAGCTTCAATATAACATCATACAAGCTTCCTTGAAACTTAAGTTAAATGATAATGGGAGCAAAGGCGTAGGCAAATTATCTACCTCTCAAATTTCGACTGTCGTGTACAAAATTCTCTTCATTAAACTTCTAGAAACAGAAATACATATATTCTAAAACAATTTATAAGTTATATTGACATGTTTATTTCATAAGCGACCAATAATTGTCTTAGAAATACTAACGATATTTATCTCAATCATCTGCAACACCATTCGCTGCTTTAACATCAATAAATAGACATTTATTTGCCTTTAAATACACTATAACTAAAGAAAATGTTAAAAATATTATACACAGATATTCTCAACTAGCATAATATGGCGTCGCCCAGCCAACGCTTTAAACTTTCTTCGGTTGTTTGACTTTTCTTTTCTATCTTCGGTTAAGAGTCCTCTTTGTTCAGGTTAGATGTTTTGTTAGCGTTGCGAACTAACAACATAAATTTTGCAATTATTTCGTGATATTGAGCTCGATTTCTACCTTTAGCTTTCCTGAACTTAGATAATGTAATTCTTCAATAAAATTAACTTCATCAAGAGTTATTTCGAAATGTTTTTTCTTTCAATTTGTTGTGGTATATATTATTAAAATCAATTTGAAAATCAGACGACGTTGTCGGCAAACACGCATTTCTCAGTTGCACCTTCGGATCACCTGGCTAATCTTGATTTTTAATATAAAAATTCTCTGTATTTCTTAAAGACATAACGCTTATCCCCGCAACCCAGACGCAGCGACCGACTCGATGACACCGCTAAGCTCTTCTTGGAGACCCGCACCCACGGTCGTCTGATCCAGGGAACTCAATACGCCCTCCTTTTATTTAGTTCATTTCAACCCAAAATTTTGGAAAAAACTCATGTTTTTGAAAAATTGAACATGAAATTATTTTTAGATCTGTTTTCGTGAACATGTTTCTTTAAGAAAAGTGTGTACTTTCATAATTGTACTCGTATTTGTAGGAAGACGTCGAAAAATTTTGATTTTTTTCAATTTTCGAAACGTCAGGGCTTTAAACTATCATGAGACGTGCGTCATTCTCTTAAACGTTCCTTACACAATCCAACGACAAAATTTAATCAAAAACGATGCAGCCATTTTTTAAAATTGAAAATATCCCAGGGGCTTCATGTAAAGAACCCCCCAAAATTAGAATATCGGTTTCAAATTCAAGGGGCCCGCCATCACTCAGATCGATTGAGAAATATCAACGGGTGGCTGCAATGATAATGGCTACACCATGTGTTAAATGATTTTTTTCTATATTTAGCATCTCGATTTATCCCCTTTTTCGTTACCAGAGCCCTGAAATAAGAATATTTCTGCCGAAAATTTGCCGTATTTTCGCGCAGGATTACCTCACTTTCTCTCTACCGCGATAGCGGTAATGGTAGGTAGCGGTGTAGTATACTTGTTATTTTTTATTGTGGCATCTGTGGTTAATATCTGCAAGATGAAATTCGGCACGACTTTTTGCGTCTTTCTTGGTCCTCCCGGTAGATGTCGTATGATCGTGACCGTATCAAGAAGTGCTGCATATCAAGTGAATCCAGCGGCAGGACTGAGAATGACGCAAAACGTCATGCCGAATTCTATCTTAGAGATACTACCCACAGATGCCACGTTAGTAAAACCGAAGTATAGGTACTAGAACTTCCCGTGGTACCTTCTATAGATCGAGGACAAATCTGGTTGAATAGGTCCTTCGCGCTACACAAACATTAGTCGACTTAGATGGCAAACGTCATTTCGGTCCGCAACTATTACATGTTAGCACATGGTTGCCCATGTCCTTGAGGTTGGGGAAGGAGTAAGGTTCTGATGTGACAAACGAAGGACTGCGAATGCTCCCCAGGCACCTAGCAACTGGAAACATTCATGCCTTGCGTGGCTTTCCTACACACGGCCTTAGCGTCCGCCGACTTAGGGGCAGCTGCTCTCAGCCCCTGTCTTCTCACGCCGATACACTTGACCGTCCTACAAGCATTTGTAAGCGTGTTATGACTATGGAGAATTAAAATAATTTTATTAATAAAATGTGAGTAATGCGGAACTTTGTTTCGAACTTTTACTCTTAATACGTCATTTACGTTTACGGTTCCTGTTGTTAGCTGTCTTAAAGGTTGTTATGAAAGAATTGATTGGAATCGTGGTAACACGTATTTCTAAATATGTTGGTCTATTGCTGTGTGTGCATATGTGCGTGAAGTGTTGAAATTCCAGGAAATTTTTTTCACGTAAGTCGAAATAGGTGTGTTATGAATTTGTACGGAATGACTTTATTGTATGTTGAAAATGTGAGCGCCTATTTAAATGCCAGTAAGGATGCGTAAACCCAAATTGTGCGTGAAGTTTCTTTTTTACGATACACAATTTTCAAGTTCTTTTCCCGATCGAGGTGTAGAACTAGATTTTTATTGACTGGTTTGCGGTTGGTTGTTGCTGTGCTTGATGATTTACTTTTAATGGTCTAGCTCCTACGCAACGTGAAGGTTATGTGGAGTGATTTCCGTTGATTTCTTCGTAGTGTTCATCTATGCGTCATTCTTCTAATTCACTCAGATTTTTTGGGGCCGTGCTCTAAGGCAATTTTTGCTGTATCATTAGGGAATATTGCTGAATTAGTCTGTAACGTATTAGGGTATCAACTGTTCATAAAACACGAAGGAAATGTTCCACTACTTTGTGGAAAAAGAGTTTTAAAATTGTCCTACAATCCAATTTTGGTAATGAACTCTCAAATTGTTTTACAGATGCCCCTTTAATAACAATTTGTAACACGTTTTTAGTACCAATTCCACACACAATTATGAATCGTAACTACCTGTGAGAAAAAGCGAACAAAAATAAGGAAGTAACTTGTATATCATATGAGGTTACGAAAGATGGGCGTTACGAAATATGGGTAGTGTTAGAAAAGTGGTTGTATGTTGTCATCCAAGAACGTTAAAAGGTAAACCGATGTATTGTAGTCAGTGCACCTCGCTTTATAGTAAAATATATGATGCGCTAGCCACTTAAGCGCTAACATCCTTGCCCAGAGGTCTCTTCTGTTGATAGTACCTCGTATTTGAACGGTAGTGGGATGACAGTACATTTGGATGGTGATAAATGAATGTTGGTAAATGAAAGTAATCGTTCACTTCAATGATACGACTTTGAGCCTGTACGAAATCGAGCGAGTGTAATCTACATGCGGGATTGTCATCAAAATCTCAGTCGTTTCATCCTGGATCCTTCAGGGTGCGGCCTTGAGAGAGCCCAAGCCCCTACACGGCAAACAGAACAGAAGACTTTTTCAGAGCTCTGACTGACTGAGTTTAGCTCAGCGCCACCATTTCCTCTCTCTGCACTGACTGACAGGAAAGGCCGAAGGTTTGAGTCCCGACATGGCGAATTATCGATTCTAGCAACATAGCTATGTCGACTTCAGTCACTGCCTAGAAGAGAATTCTAACGGTCAGCTACTCTTACCAGTCGTTCGCCGTTGGCTCTGCGATGAATACCAGGCGAATGCCGGAACAGAACATGGGTCAAGGCAAATGGGTCAAGGACCGCGCGCGATCTTTCCTTCCTCGTCCTTCCCCTATCCCCTCCTCTTACACACACACTCCCGGGTTGGGGCGGTGTCATGTTGGAGGAACATGCCTAGGGGTGAATTTCTCCGATGACGTGTAGATTGGCTGCTGATCTCGTTATTCAGCGGGAGAAAATTACTGCCATCTCCCGAGATAAAATTGCATTACACTTACGGGACGATTGTCAACAGCTGCTGGCAGATGCTGACAGCGATAAGGCGCAATACGTCGACGGTTCAGGCGTGAATATCTGGCGAGAGCGGCATCGGTTCCTGCTTCCTGTTCGGTCATGAATCACAAGTCACTTTCAATGTTTAAGGTATTGTCCGTCATACATGGGTCAACTTTTCATATTTTTCGTACGTAAGTTTAAAGTAAAATGTGCATCAGCTGAGATTTCCGGTTTGTAATATTGTGTCTACCGATAGTTTTTGAGAATTGAGGCGCAGAATGTAACAGTGAGCCATGCCAAAGTATGTCCAAATTGAAAGTTTTACATGATTATGGAGTATATTGTTTTAATTATTATCGTTGTTAATGTTATTAGTAACCTCCTTTCCTCCTTCCCATGTTTCTTCAAGCGTTAATATTCACTATAATGATAATATAGTTATCATTCCTTCATATACGTCCATTATATATCCTTCATAGACGGAAGTGGAAGTTGAAGTAAAAAGAAGAGAAAGGCCACAAAAGGAAAGTTAAACAAGCAACTAAATATTGTATCAGATATTTTCAAAATTAATAACATGAATAGACTGTATCCAAGAGGAAGAATACTGCTACAAAACATAAGGATGTTTTGAATAAGCAGCCCTACATAACATAATGTCATCTCTCAGTTTACCAAGAGCCTCACACGTGATTCCACAGGATGACAATGAAGTTGAGGATCTTCTTCTTCTTTTAATGGCATGCACTGATTAATGCGTACCCTAGTCTTCCAGAAACCCCGAGCGCCTTCTTATGAAACTTTATCCTGAGCAAGTATACCTAGGGTAGTTTGACATTGCTTTCCTTAGAAGTGCTAGTGCGCCAATTTTGGCGTTTGATTTGAATACGAGATAATGCAGGCCAAAATACAATATCCACAATGGCATCCAGTAATTTAAATCGAAACTGGGATTGGTGTCAAACTGCTAAGGAATTTAATTTTGTCAGGATCAGTCTTTTGCTGTGATGTTTTACATGCAGACAAGCGTCTGTATGCATGCTATCGATTTTTGGAACCTCAAGAATTCCCCGACTTTGACCGGGTTTGAACTTGCGATTGGTAGCTCGGCATGATAACCACTATCCTATCACAGCCAGTAAGTTGAGGATGGCCTAGATTATTGATTGTTAAGTACAAAAGGAAATGCGTCATCATATTATATATTTTTCAAATACTTTTATATGGAACACGGAGGATCGCAATTTCCCATTACCTTAGGGCTTTCCTCATCTTTCAGTGATTTAATTACATTTTATTTATTATAAATACATTTTGCAAGTGTTTAAATATGTAGGTACGATGTACGTGTGATATAGTAGCAAATAATTCTGAATCGTTGATGTTTCACGTTCAAGAAAACAATACAATTATTCTCAAGTATCCAAGGACGTAACGAAGTTACTACATTTTTTATGATTACTTATAATACGTACAATAAATTAAAATCCAATAAAGCATACGTTAATGTGCTAAATTATTTCTCTGATGAGAAACGTAAAACTCGAAATACCTCATTCACCTGCTCGCGTGGCAAAGCTAATTTTCTTTCCACGCCACAATTGATAATAACCAACTGGGAATTAGTCTGTTGATAGTGGAAAAGAATTTGAAAGGATTCACCGAGACGAACGTAATAAATTCATAGAAGAGTTGCGTGGACCAAAGCAGCCGAGATATGGACTGGAAATGGCGTGAGGATAGTAAATGGAGGAAATTAAAGAGAAATAAGAGTTTTTCGGATTAAATTAGCCGTTTTCCGGCACACGATTACATAACTTTCTCTTCTTAGGAAGTATTCACAAAGCGAGAAGGTAAAAACGAATGATGAGGATTTGTATAGAGACTGCGTCATTCAATAGATAATTTGTTGATACAATATTAGCGTGCATGTATTTGCTGCCATAATCCCTGAGACTTTCTTCCTTTACTTTGAGGCAATTCCTAATGCACATATGTTTGTTAGGTACATGAAATATCTTCGAATGTATGAGAAAGTGGCCTCCCGAGCATCTGTGCATCAGGAATGTTCTAAAAATCCGGAGCAAGTGTCACATGTAGTGAGGCATAGAAGACCCTTGAATTCAATTTCCCAATACATCTTTATTGGCAAAAAGTAATCATTTTCGATCCTTCTCCATGCCCTAAGAATTTGTAACATTTATTCTGTGACAACTATATAAAAGGTTGTGTGAGTTAAAATTAGCTAAAGAATATAGTCAGATAATCATTCTACATTCTGTGGATATATGTTATTTGAGTAAAATCCTTCTTTCTGAAAACTTTTATGAGAGAATGAAGATTCTAAAATGCTCTCAACAGTATGTAAAACAATTATTCAAGACAGTTAGAGTATGAAAACAATTCCGTAGTTAGAGTTGTATTTTCATTCAAGATGACTCATCTCAAAGACGCAAACGACGTAACATTTGAAATATTTAGTTTCGGAAGTGGATCAACTTGTGTGTTTGCTGCAGTAGACATGTGAGGTGGAGGGGGGCGGGGCGCGTTTTTAGGGTTAACGAGGCCTTCGCCCCCGCCCCCGAGGCCTTGGCGGGGCTCGTGAAAGTGCGCGCCGGCGGCTGCGCTGCGCTTCGCCTCGCCTCGCCCGCCGCGCCGCGCCGCTCCATGCCGTCGATCAATCGATCAATCAGCCCGACGCGACGCGACGCGACGCGACGCGACGAGCGCCCGCATCCTGCACCGGCAACGCAACGCGACCAGCAGCTCAAGCGGCCTTTGCTTCGTTCCACCTCTTAAGCAGCGATTGCAGCTCATCACGGGGTTTGCACTTCCTCGAAACCAAAGCTTTCGCCAAACGAAGTTTCCTTCCAAATATTCCGCAGAATATTCAAGAGATGGAGAATCAGTTAGGGTCTAGGCAATATATTGTAATTCGGTCATTTATGTGAACCATTCTTTTAACAGTTAAAATATATTCATATCATAATCAGAGTTTGAACGACCAAAGCTCTGAATTGTGTGTTATATCATTACATAAATTGACAGAACATGCCTATTTAAATTATTAACCCTTATACACAAACAAAACAGAGTTTATCAGAGTAAATACAACACACTTCTATAGCTTATAGAAGAGTTCAATTTAATCAATTTCAGTCGCACAATCTAGTGGACACGGACACGAAATGTATTGACCGCGTCCGAACATTATCTGTTAACCACTAGATCACGAGAAGTTGCTTAACAATCAGAGGAAAAGGTCAGGCGTGTAACTTCATTACATGACAAATCCCACCACGTATTGCTCTTCTTTGCAATAGAGCTCTTTTTCGATCCATCTGCCGGGAGAGGTGGCTCAGGGAATCAGCTCAGTGCCTCTGAACGGGAGATCCTAGAGTTCAAATGCCGATGGTGGCAGGATTTTCGACGCTGGGTAGATACCTAGATCGAATTTAGTCGTCCGAAGGAGAAATTTTGCCACCGACTGATCTGACCGGTAGTTTTCTGTGGTTTCTCCGATCAACACCAGATGAATGACGGAGTAGTACCCTAACAAACGGACCGTAAGCGATTTTTCCTCCCCCTTCATTGTCCTACCCTCGCCCCTTAAATACACACTCACATGTACTCCACTACCACACATGTCAGGAGACCAGTCTAGGACTTAGAGCTTGTCTCAGCAGGGCGGTGCCCAGGTGGGAGATACCTAGTTAGGGTATCCCGCAAGCGACAGGTAGGTCGGCGCCGGATCTCATCACCCAACGGGGGAGATCACCGCCACCTCACGAATAAAAATCATGCACTACACTTACGACATTAATGACCTTAAAAGTTAACGTGCGTTAAATCATTCATCAATCACTCGATCCATCTACACGCCCTACACGTTTGTAACATTTATTCTGAGGCCCCAGTAAATGTACTGTAACTGGGCTAATTATTATCTCCATCCATAGTTCTCAATCTTTTCAAGAAGCGTTTGAATTTATCAGAATTGTATGAGCATCATTACGATGTGTTGAGGTACAGGTCGTTTCCACATTTAAAATTATAATATTCCCCTCAAATGTTCCCATCATTTATTAATTAAGAGTTCACGCGGCATTTGGAATTATCTACACTTTTTTTGTCGTGATGAAATTACTAAAATGTGAGCACAAATTCTTCAAAAGTATCTTATGAAGTTTCTCGAAGTTTTCTCAGTAGTTTTCTGTTATAAGTATTTCTTATATTTTATGGATAATACGAAAACAATTGAATCCACTCTTAAAGGGATTTCCTTCATAAATCTAAACGTCTCCCCTCAGATCGCTGTTCTTAGATTATAAAATTCCCCGTGGAATTTCCATTCTTGATTTTCTTCTAGAATGTAACAAATGGTGTTTATAAATATGGTGTAAATCTAATCTTTCTTAAACCCCCTGAACTTTAAAAAATTGCATATCTTAAAAAATTGCAAATTCAAATCTCCAGTGCTTCTTTTTCAGACAAGTGCTTTTTCACGGTGAGGGGGAATAATTAGTAGAATCCAAATTGCAATACTTCCATATAAGTATTACAAACAGTACTAGAGTGTATATTTTCTTGCAGGACCTCTAATTTTCATCTTAATCTGTTGAATGCAGGGCTCAGGGGTAATTTACTATACACCAAAAACGCACTTAAAGGACTCTATATCAGTTTCTTATAAATGCTACAAAACCGTCCTTTTCCATTAGCAAATTATTTACGCATAGGATAGAAAGATATAACACTAATCGTCATAAAATTAGTTTCACCCGGAAAGACAAGAAAAATTGTGATGTTATTTTGTGACGTCGGAACACCAAATAGTTGAAATATATTCACGACGTCGTCGTTGCGTGGATATTCAGAAATATTTCATCGCATGCCCCTTGAATTTTCTCCTGTAGTTCTTTTATATTTGCACATAGGTGTGGAGGTCTTATAACAAGCTCGATTATACGGTAAACTCCCACACATCGATTGAAGATTGGACTGAGAATACGACTGCTCATGGCAGAGTTTATTCACCTGGAAAGTCAGATCTAGAGATGGTAACAGCAGCCCTGTTAAAATAGATCCCTGACATGAGATTCACGAATAGCATATTAACAGATTGCATGAACACACTACGTGCAGGTGGGCTGCCGGGGATATCATGCTCGGACAAAGCAATGTGTTGGGATTTCATACAAAATCGCTCCCCAGACCATGATATTAGGGTTTCGCAATTTGTGATGTAAAATTCGTGATTGAACATGGCGCTCCATTCAAGGAGTTGGTCGTTGACACCACGGCAGAAGCGGGTCTTTTCTCGCAAGATGACTAGATGAGAGGTTACCATAGTTCATACCAATCCCCTTCCGGTATCCGGAGAAACCCAAAGAGGGGTGTCAACTGAGGGGAAAATAATATATTTAACATCTAATAACACTCGATCTTAGAAATTCATCACAATCATTTTCTGCTATTTTCTCTATTGGTGTAAAAATATTTTAAGTTTTTCAGGTACCTATAACAAGTGTTTAAAAATTTTGAAAATGTTCTCTATTTGCGGTCCTCTCTGCGGGACAATTGCTCATGTCCTTTCTCTGAAGAACTGCTTCAACATTTTCTACGTTGTTACGGATGCATAACTATTCTCTGCATTGACAGATACATTGACATAACATTACTTCTTTAGAGGAAGGCTGGCTGCCAGAAAACGTCGGAAACTTACGCACAGAATTACGCAAGGTGACGGTTTAGAATTTTTGTAAACATTTGATAAGCGTTGGAAGGCGAAACCAGCACTAAGAGTTGAGAAAGTTCTAATAATAAAGATCCTAAAAAGGAACTCTTCATCAAAGCAAACAAGGCTTACTCCAAGGCAAGGCCCATCCTTGACCCCCCCCCATTGGTATGCAACTGGTAAGGACCCTCATCGTAAGCGTGGGTGAGCAGTGAGTCTCGCACCGTACAGCCGTTTGTCAACAATGCTAGTCCACACGGAAAGCCACAGAATGCATGTTACTGTTGACTGAATTGTGGTAATCGTGATGTTTGTCTCTTTGCCCTTTTTGGACAGTCCGTCTTCGCTAGTTCCTAGTGGTTCGTGACAGTCGTGGAGACCAAAGTGTTGTTCGTGTCGTGTGTACTAACGTCTACCTATTGTCAGCCTGTCTATACTATGACAATGGTGTGCATTATAGGGGAGCAACCATCCAGTATCCTACAGTGATGCAATATGAATTTAACTGATGAAATTGTTACCAAGTTGTTATTCAAAAGTTGAATATTTGAAGATATGTGTACTGGTGTGGAATATGTTATACAGTCATTTGAATTTTTTGCATATTATTAGGATACATTTGCTCTATTTCAGAAAAAAACAATTTCAAATATTAGATCCGTTTTGTACTAAACCTTGTTTATATTAAAAAGTACGCCTCCAAAAAGTATTTTCAAATTTGAAGAGCTGCCCGCAACATGAGCCAGTTTGATGGGAAGATACCCATTGTGGTAAAACTCCTGTTAATGATTTATGTGCTAGTGTTGTTCGAAGACGAGTGGACAGGCAGACGTTTCGAAAAAAAATAGTCTTTTTGTTTTATGTTCATCCTCACCCTACGAAACCATGGGCTAGTATTCGCGAACTAGGGTACTTAGGGTACTTAAGGTAGTACTTAAGGTTTTATGATGATTATTCAATAATTTGTTCTTTTAGGTTTATATGATGTTTTTATAAAAAATTCCCAGCAATTTTGGGTTTAAGACTTTGGCGTTTCAGGCCATTAGAAAGGGAAGACGGTGACAGAAAATAGCGCTTCCATAAACAGGGAAATTGAACTGCAGAAATTGGGAAATTTAGGAACTGGAAAATTGGGCTGCAAGAAATGCTCGCTGTAATGATGTGGAACCATGAAAGAATGATGAATGAAAAATTAACAAGTAAAAGAACGGCGAACACCTGTTGCGAATTATTCACTTCCCACATGAAATAGCTTCAGCACCAAGGAGTGTGAAACGAGCGCAATATCAGAAATGGCGTTGCTCCATGCCTCTTCCCCGGCCGAGCCCCGCCCCCCCCCTCGCGTCCGCCCGCGCATTGTTATGCAGGTGGCCAATTACGAGGCGCTCAGTAGGTCAGGAACTTGTCGCGCGGTGCAGAGCAACGTGGGAACTGCCCGCCGGCGACGACAGTTCTCGCGGGACGGTGCAGCGAGGAGGACCCGTTCTAGGAGAAGGTGACCGGGTCGCGGGGCACTTAACATTTAAACAGCGCTGGCGTCGGTGCCGCTTTTCAGGAAACGCTTAGCTTAGGGTGGATCTTACGGAATTGCTCTTGTGCGGGCTGGCGCGTGGCGTCTCGTCTGGCCACTGCACAGGAGCCTCTTAAGCTCCTTGGAGCCCCCGCATCGAGCGGTTCCTTTTGAGCACCCAGCCAACACACTTCGGCTGGCGCTGGTCTCCGCGCGCACACTTTCCACATGTTTGCCCAAGCACAAGCATGTTTCCAGCAGCTTCATAATTTTATCGCAATTATTCTCACCAGCCAGGGACTGCTCAAATAGCTACGCTAATTGCTTGCTAATTTTTTAAGCATCTTTATATCACTCTCTTTCAGATTCAGCATGACTATGTTCACGAAGCAATCACCATTTAATATCTTCCTGCTCCTATCCAAAATGCTTTCTAGCAAAGAACCATTATAGTGTTCCACTGAACATTGATTATTTCTCAAACCCAGACATGGACAACACTCAAAGACATGTAGTCCATATTTACCTTTCTGAAGAAAGTATACATGCAAAATTATGTGATTTGATGTTTTCATAAAAGTCCATCTGACTTTCAGGCTGTTTTTAAAAACATCCCCAATTTTTTTCTTTAAAAGTTTTGTACGGATAGATCTAAATGCATTGAATAATACGACATTAACACCATTTTAGTGAAACGTTCGATTTCTCAAACAGGAAATTTTTTGACATATCTCTCGGGTCATTAACATTTACATTACTGGCATAATTATAATTTATTGTATTTACGTGTACTGCGAGCCACAGTCGTGTGCGGTACAAGCCGTAAGGCCAGCACCCGACCTGAGACGTCTTGGGGGGGTGGCGAACACAAATCACCAGATGGTCGACTAGCTCAGTATAGACGTCCCAGTGTGACAATAAAAAAAAAATAGGGGCAGGGTCGTGAAGATCGTTTATGGATTGGATGCAAAAATTACAAACAACTCGGTGAGAATCACTTTTCACTAAATTCAGAATATATTCAAAAATATTTGCTACTATGACAAATACATACAATGGCACACAGAAAAAAATCAAATACAGAATACTCTTGACTGAAAAAAAACACACTAATAACACAATACACAATTTCCTACTTTCATCTACAACCCAATTGTTTAACAAACACACTTTCAGAAATTCGAAAGAATCGTTAAAATATTACTTTACAAAATTTGAAAGAAACACACATTGAAAATCAAAAATTAATACTTTTCCCTTAACATTACTTTTACAACAAAAGGAAACTCTTTCTCTCTAAAATCCAGAGAATTACTATTATTATAATTATACTCTTACACAAACTCTTAATCACTATATTACAATATTTGATCTTGAAATCCTTTTGAAAGAAAAGATTGATTCTGTTCTCACGTATTAGAAGTCGGAAACAAATGTACTTTTACTTTTCTTATCTTTAAGCGTGGTAAATCTGTTACCCTCCTTTTTCTTTCTACATGATAGATACAGAATGAGCTTTCTTATTAAACTGAATCACTCCTATCCCTACAAAACATTTTATTTGGAACGACCTTACTGTGTTCTCGGCCGCGTAGAGCAGTCCACTTTGCTTCCTTCTACACCTTTCCACCGAGCTGCTTCGGCCTTGAAGCGTCGTGGCCTCGGCTGAGAACGCCGTTGCTCCTCAGAAATCGCCTTCTTCTTCTCGTTCAAGTTTTATATGCTTGAATACTCTCATATGAATTTTACTTTATTTTCGATTACAGTTAATGACCAACTGGATATTCAGAGTGAAAATGAATCCAGAGATCACCCCTTTTTATATGAGCACCAACTTCAAGAGAGTATTTAAATATACGAAAAGCATGTGAGAGAGAAAAAAAAAAAAACTGGAAAGAGAAATGAATGCAAGCTATTAATTACTGCCATCTATTCAAAACTCCACTCCTAATTCTTCCATTATAAATTCATAACGTTTCTATTACCTTTCTTCTAAGATTATGTTTAAATCAATTTATAATAGAATAATTACCTCTTCTGGTCTTCTAGAAGAGTTTTCCTCAAAAAAGTTGCAAATCTGAAATCCGCTGCAATGTCACTTCCTGGGGTACCGTTTTCCATACGTCCGCCCAGTTCAGCTGCTACCTTCAGAAAGAACTTTTTCTTTCATCCGACCTCCGGTCTCGCCCTTGGTATAAGGTGGCGGTCTCTCTTGTTCTAAATTCTAATTATCATTCCAAATATCCATCCGCGTTGGCGCGCGTTCAAAATATTCTTTTCCCTCGTTTTCTTAGGGCGGTATGTGACACGTTTTCGGAATCTAAGAAAACGGGCGGTCACAGTACAAAGTTTTCAAATAATTCCTTTTCGAAAACTGAAATGTTTTCTATGAAAATGAGCTCAGAATTTGTTTAAAAAATGCACGAAAGACAGCTAATAAAAAGATCTCCAAATTTGTCAATGAAAATTTGCATATAAAATCAAGATATTAGTGGCTTATGACAATCTTCAAGTAATATTTCCATTCTACTATTACGCGTCCGAAAAAATCAGAAAATGTGAAAAAGTGTACTTGTTCTTTATAAAGCACCATTTCGTCAGCACACATATTACACCATAGTAAACTATATCATTAATACCATTATGTTAACTGGAACATTTTGCTAATATTTTAATTACAACATTTCCTGAACAGTCAATGAATTTTGAGAAAATTGTTCATTAATAAGTGCGATGATAGATTTTTCTGCTGAAAATAACATTGTTTGCCTTGTTTGCATGAAAATGGTGTAAAGGTCATTGATATTCATTGACTCAATACTGCAAAACACATTAAAGGCGAAAAGTGCATAAGAATGTCATTTTAGTGTTTCATCAAACTATTGTTACAGGACCATAACACGTTTTAAAGTTTTGCCGTCAAGTGGTTCGACCTCGTGAGACAGGAACGTGCAGCAGGTGAGCTCAAGTGTATTTATTTATTTATATATTTATTTTACGTCAAAAAAAAAACAGTTAAAAACTGCGTATGGTTTCGAAGCCCGCATATAGCATGAATATTTGTAGTTGCATTCATTATTTAGGGAGCATTCCGAGTCCTCGAGAATTACATGTACAATGAACCTCAAACCTTCCATAATATCTTGATCTGACAACAACAGTACAATCAGTGTGGGCAATTGAGAAAATAGTCCTATACGAGCAGGTGCTGCCTGTACCTTCTTAAATTACTACCAGCATTCTAGATCGAGATCTTTTGTAGATACTGCTGCAGAAGCATAAAAAAGATTGATCTAACCACAATAGCTCAATTTATCTCTCGTTTCAGATAAATTCTACGCCACCTTATTGTTTTCTTTAGCAGCAAGTAATTTTCTATTAAAAAAATCTTACTCTCAAAATAGAAAACAATTGAAATTTTATAAGGACTTATTCAGAATACTATACAACGCATCTCTTTGCCCTACCCAAATATATTATTTTCCAATTCTCATTATTTTTCTTTCTCCAATCGCGGAATTCAGAAAGAAAGGAAGGCTCAATATCCTTACCCAATATAAACTAATGGTAAGTTAGTGGTAAATAAATGTATCTAAACATACTTATAAAACGCTTAATAACTGTGAAACAAAATTGTGTGATAAAAATAATGCAAATGCATTTTGACAAACTTTCGGGCTCTTCTTAGAAAAATGAGTGAATAATCCTTGATTTTGAATAGTTAATTTCTTCCTCTAATATGATGTGTGGAGAGAAATTACTTCTCTTGGGTTCTAGATACCACAAAACTTATTTTATGCCAAAAAGGTAGTCTGTCCGTCGGTATGTGAACAACGATAGCGACTACTCTCTAGGAAGGATTGCCAGCAAATTCGATATTATTCAATTAATCTAATATGGGGGCCCACGGATATTTTTATTTTTGGGGGTACTTTACATTAAGGGGATACGGAATTGATTTTCAGACAAAAAATTGTTTTATTTTATTTTAATTTTTATAAATCTTTATAATTTTATCTTTAAATTGGCGTTTGACTGATGTCGATATCACTCTTATAATTTTTTAAAATTATATATATAAAGACCTCTCATTGGGCTTATGTGCTGGCTACAATACTTATTGATACTGTTACACAATGGACCGCAAGAGTACTGAAAGAACATACGGAAAGTAAATTGAAAACTTATGTTGTGAAGCTAATGAATATTAAAAAAGTCTCAACAGGTAGCAGATATGGGAAAATGTTTATTCTGATGAGGCAAGTTATCGAGCTGGCGTGTTCGGAGGGTTGCATCTTTAAAGCCCACATCCCGAAAATTGATGTTTTCAATTATAAACTGTCTTTTTTTACACACATTTGTAATAGGAAATTAAAACTTTCAGTTGTTAATAAAGATCTTCTAAATTTACTGAAACAATGTTTTTCTGATTACCTTAGATTACCAATTCTGTAAAATGCATTATGAGAAAATATTTTTAGCAACAAAAATAGTTAACATTTTTAAAATCGTTGTTTAAATATTATTATGAGTGATATATCTGTAACCTGCAAAAACTTCATAATCCTAACTTTAATAGCTTCTGAGAATTAGACTCGAACATTTAACATTGCCAGGATAGAGAATTCCGTGTCTCTGCTTCAACACATTTTCAAACTTCTCTCAAAAATGGCACCCAATTTTTATATTTAAGTATATTTCTCAGATGGAGAAAAATACTGGGAGAATAGGCGCATGGCCAGTTCTAGTTAGGTTCCGTTAATTCTCAAGAATTGCAAAAGTTTAAAATTAGTTCGGTGTTCAAGACAGAGACTTAACATGCTCTCGCCACCTGCAACTTCCTTCTTTTCTTAGACATCAAGAAATTCCTCTTCGACCAGAATTACGTGCATCACAGTGTCACAGAGTTGAAATTGTCCGGTATATATCGTTGGTGGGAGACCTCTACAATAAAGGAATACAAATGTTGATCCTACGAAATGAGAAATGTCTCAAGTTTGCTGGAGATTATGTAAAAAATAGATCAATATGTGTTATTTCTGCAGCAAGTAAGTTTTTCAATGAAAGTGTGTTTTCAATTTGTTGACGACTTACGGAAACATACCTTTTGGATCTACCTCCCATATTTCGTTTGATGCAAAGTCCGATCGATGTAGAGTTACATCTTATTAATACCGACCACAGCCACGTGGACTTAATTCGCAACTAAGTGGTCCCGTGGTTCCTCTACTTGTCATAAACGATGTTAATATTTTAAAGAGATTGTTATGACATCGAAGTTTTGCATTTCTAATTTTGAGTGATTTATGGGCAAGAATAGTTCAATCTTCAAATCAAAATAGTTCAATGACTGTTGGCATTGAGAACAAGAAAGTCCATTGCCATATATATTACAGATATGTTAAAGCAATAAATGCAAACGATAATTAAAATCCAACGTCCACGAAAATAAAGAATTGTTTTAATTTAGAGCCAGGAAGTACAGACATTTATTTTATGTAAAATAGGCAAGCGGAAACACATTTATTTTTACTAATATAAAAATGCAAAACGTATTTATTCTGGTTAATTTCAGTAACAAGATGGCATGTCAATAATAAAAGATCACCATTTAAAAGACATTCTTATAAAGGGTTATTTATTCAAATGATAAAATCGAATTAAACCAAAGGGAATATTCTTATAAAAATCTTGATTGCACATGACAACCATATTTTCCTCATCGCACTCTATGAAAAAGATTCATTAGTCAAATTGAAAGATTATCTTTCAATTTCACTAATAAAAATCATTCTTAGAGGCACATTAAATTTAGGTACCATGACAATAAATCTGTTTCACTCGTGATACTTCCTCTAAAAGATGCTATGGTAAACTTTTTTGAATCCTGTAATGGCATCGGAGAAAACGTGATAATTGTTTTTGTCCTTCGCGCTTACGTAATCGCTAGCACTGGCAAGAGACGCTCGGTATATCTTGTACAGAGAGCTCTGTCCCCAAGAGAAATTGAAAGCATACTCAAAGGTTGGATAGGATTCCTTGTGAACGAACAAAGTCTGTTCGATTCAGCCTCACAAAAGAATCTTAAACGGCATTATCTTTCTTTCTGATTTAGATTTTTAAAGAAACCAGACACAGGAGTGTCCGCTTGCTGAGAAAGACAAAAAGTACAGTACCTTCTGGTTGACCAGGCTGGTAGGTGGATTTCCAGCTTGATCGATATTAGTTCATAGGAAAAGAGCATAATTCAGAAAAAGCCCAAAGAGATGCACATTATTAAGCTAGAGGTGCTACAGAATGGCACAAACTTTCTCGGGCTAGTTATTTATCTAATTTCTTAGGTCTGGGCTAGCTTTTTTTGTTTTGCCCCGTCCCCTTACCTCCATTGCCGCCCACGTACGTTTTTAATACCTAATTTCCTCATTGTAGAAACTCAATATTACTTTAATAATATAGAAAAGTAAAACCTCGTCTTAAAAAGGAAATTTTCGTTGAAAACTTTGGAGCCGTTTTTAAGAAAATGACGTCTATGTGTTACTGTAAATGCGAAATTTGAAGTTCTTTTACCCATAAATATTTTAAGTTAAAAAAAAAATTATTGAAAGACATTTGAAACACCTCCACTCAAAAATGAAATAATGTATGGAAATTCCCAGAAATGTGTATATTAAAGGCACGAGAGATATTTAAAAAATACCTTTGTGTAATTAAAAAAAGATAATACAGGAAAATGTATTCTATGTCATCTTAAACAGTGCATTTAGCACTACCCGTACGAAACGTTAGAAGAAACTAGAGGTGCTTGCAATTTCTTGTAATTTCCTTGGTGCGGACTGGATTTAAGGTCTTGCTCCATCCTCTGGTCAGCTGCCATCTATCTTTGCCGAAAGATTTTTTTAGTGACATATTCTCAATTTTTCGGTTTCTCAATAGTAGAACCGAAATTTGACTTCAAGGATATTAAAGAACAGTAAAATCTCGTCCTAAATAGAAATTTTGGCGAATAAGAATTACTGTAAATGCGATATTTGAAGCACTTTTTCACAGGAATCTATTGAGATTTCGACAAACTTAATTTAAAGTCATTTGCAGCACTTTCACACATAAATGTAGTAATGTTTACAAATCGATGGAAATGTGCGCATTAACGGCGTGAGAGTTATTTAAAAAAATACATTTGTGTAATGTTTGAAAAAAACAACAACAAAACAAAGAATACACGAAAATACTTTTACGTCAAAATACTTTACGTGATATTAAGCAGTGCAATTAGCACTATGAGTTGGAAAAATTTAAAGAAAACATTTGAAGCAGTTTTTGAGACAATGTGGTTTAAGAGTTTCTGAAAAATTTTAAATTTTTATAGAAAATTATCGATAACCTATGTTTGACATTATTATTAAAAGCACATGTACTCATAAATATAATAATGTGAATAAATTGCCTCTAACGTAAATATTACCGACGTGAGAGACAGGTCAAAAAAATTACATTTTTGTAATTTTTGAAAAAGCAAAAGAATAAAACAATATGTCATTTATATCATCGGATAGGGTGCATTTGGTGCTAACTCTTCCAAAAAATTAAAGAAAACTTCTTAGCCGGTTTTGAGAAAATATGGTTTTTGAATTTTTTTAATATTGCAAATATTTCACGCTATCTTCCACGAAAACTCCTAAGGTTTTTGAAAAGATGTACATTACCTTTATGATACAAGTATTCATGGACAACAAATTTTGTTTCAAGGAAAAAACTCTATCTTCAATTTCATAGTTGTAGGAAAACTCGGGGGAAATTCCAACTTTTGCAATTTTCAAAACTTCAGAGTTAATCGCGAATATCGGACATATGCCAGCTCTATAAGCGTATTTTTCTCTTTCTTACAAGAAAGTTAAAGAAAATATTTGGAGCATTCTTTGAGATAATTTTGAAAATGTCCGGGGCGTTTATATAAAGTACCCCCAAATAGTAAAGAATGTTTTTCAAAATCTCAAAGCTTTAACTAGAGCCAGATCGACAGGGCTTTCTTCAATTTGGAAAAGATTGTACACATGGTTTAGGCGCTAGCAGTGTTCACAGACGGACGGACGTTTTGAAAAAACACTTTTTCGGTATCCAGGGACCCCAAAACGTGTATTTCCGTTAAAATCTCCAAATCGATTACCCACATCATTACATAACTTTCTCTATACCACATATATTACGCCATATGCATGTATGTATACGAGAAAGTAAAAATAGGGAGCCGTTTTTCAGAAAATGTCGTGTGTTGATGTAAATGCGAAATTTGAAGCATTTTTTTCACCAAAGAATTCACAGAAAAAACGTTTCTAAAACACTCCATTAGAAATCCTTCGAAGCACCTCCATTCATAAATGCAAGAATGTATACAAATCGCTGGAAATCACTTTTGCATAATTTTTTGAAAAAGAAAAGAATTAAGAAAAATTACTTTAATCCCATTTTAAATAGTGCATTTAGTACCATCCGCAAAAAAACGTTCGAAGAAAAAATCGGGAGTCGTTTAGGAGAACTTGGCGATTTCTGAAAATGTGGAAATTTGAGTTCATTTTCCGGAAAAACTGAGTTTTTGAGAAATTTTTAAAAACATTATTTGAAGCACGTGTACTCATAATGCAATAATGGAAACAACGCCGCTAATTGAATATTGAGACGATTCATGTCATCTCAATTGCATTTTTATAAGTTAATTATAATATAATTACAAACTGCGGCGATGAATTTGTATAGTTTGGAAAATCAAGAGGAAAGGTGACTTTGATGCTATATACGTCTATTATTTGCAGAATATTTTATTATACATGGTCATTTAAATTTATGAATAAGTTTATTTAATAATGGGACATTATTAAAATAATAAAAAAAGATATTAATGATGTGCAATAGGAGGATGACTGCATAGCATCGAAATTCTATTAAAACAATAGAGAGGGTAAACGATCGTTAGAGGAATATTTTTGACGACAGAAAATCATCAGACGGGTGTTAACCGGGAGCCAGAGCAGATGTGTGTGTCGTCGGCTAGAAAAAGTAATTAGGAGCATGGAACGAGTAATGATGTTCTAAAAAGAGGTTAGTGACGCGAAATAATAATATGCGTAGAAAGCGTGATGAATGATACATTGCAATAGATGATTGCATTTCGATGGTGAAATGAATAGAACATGAATTTATGGAATATAAGAACACGGAAGGATTGGAGTCGCAGCCAGGAAGAAAAACGTGTTCGAGAACCTAGAACCAACGGCCAAGTGCACTGAACAACTTCTACTACAGAAAAGTGAACATAATAAAATACAGAGAACTTTCATAGTCCACGTACAAGGCCAAGATTGTTCTTAAATTTTAAGACTAGCAGAAAACTAAGTAATTAATGAACAAATTAAAAACGTCCATAGTAAATAGAATTTCAAATACTAATATAAATACGGATTCGAGCAGGCGGGAATGGAATATTTGTAAATAGGTCGACCCAGATCGGCCAGAATATTCATCCATTTTGGAAAAAATCCTACGTATGGTTTAGGCGCTAGTGGTATTCACAGACGAACGGACGGACGGACGGACGGAGAGAAGGACGGACGTTTTGAAAAGAACCACTTATCAGGGGACCACAAAACGTGTATTTCCGTTGAAATCTCGAAATCGATTTTCCAAGGCATTACATAACTTACTCTATACTACGTACATTACTCCTGTATATACGTACGTTTACGAGAAAGTAACTTATGCTCCAACATCACATACTTTCACGCGTTAGAGAAAACGGCTACATAATATCGAAATATTGCATTTTCTGCGTTACTAACACCTCAGCTATTACTTGAAAACGTCCAATTCAAAGAAAGCGCCTGTGATGCATATTTGCATTCGTTTCGATAGCCAGGAGCAGCAATCATTTCTTACTTTGAGAAACGAACGATACAGGAATACATTTGACTGTTACAGTACTATCCGTAAAGTATACAGAAGCCAGCAACGCACTGTTACCAGGTCCGTGTTGTCAAAACTATATGCATTCGCTTGGCGAATGATATCAATTATTGCCAAAAATGCTTATTTCCATCTGTGTTCAGATTTCAACTTGTTTCATTTAACAACAATTGTTTATGGGTTAGTCATAGTACAAGTCATATTCATAGCATAATTCATACAACATACACAGGCTGAAATATGCATAGATAAGAGACCTTTTGTTCAGTGAAAATATGTATGTTCTATACCCCACAACACAGACAAAAAATATGGAATTCAAATCAGTTCTAAAAGGTCAATTTGAAAACACATGCTAGACTAAATAAAATCTTATCACCACCACCATCTTGACGTTCAAAAAAATGAACTTCTCAAAAATCGATTGCGGCATTGTTACGAAATTTTCAATTAAGCTTTGCGGATTGTTTGAAAAAAAAGAATCAATACATTGAGAATACAAATTGTAGAACAAAGTACAAAGTGAGAGTGGGAGATAGTAAAACTAGAATTAATATTGTCATTTTCAATAGTAAATTATAGTAAAAATTAAATTAATTATTTTTCATATCATTCAGTCAATTTTTCTCGTAATCCGTACTTGGTGGGATATATATGAGTAAAAAAATTTTATTTTCAATTTTTCAATTTTGAATTTCTTTTGACAATTTTCGAAAAAAACGAACAATACCATAAAATGGGACTAGCACAATATTTTTACCGGCCCTTATTAGATATGTAGAGAAAATTGAAAGAAAAGGTTTGGAGGGGTTTTTGAAAAAAGAAATGTAGCGTAAAATTCAAGCGTAAATTACCTCAAAACTACTGGTTTTTTTCAAAAAATTGTACTGTAATCGCTTCTCCTATACATGAGATGATGCTTTCAGAAACTTCAGCTTCCTACCGATTTAGCGCTAAACCGTTGACCGAGTACCCACAACGATGGATAGAGGGCACCGCCCCAAATTCCCACTTAGCGAGTTAAACGCTTCATTGCTCTAACCAATCATGAATTTTCTCTTCAGAAATTCACAAATTTATGAAAATAAATACGAGTCCACGACCATTTTACGTAGTGCTTGGAGAATGTGCTCCAGAATATTTGTCAATATCAACGGGAACCAACAGAAATGCCATAAGAAAATAACAAATTAGGTAATGATATTGTAATATGCCAAATTATAATGTTCTGAATTCAATTAAAATATGAAACATTTAATGAACATGATTCAAGAAGAAACTAAGTGTATTTATGTATGCATTAATACGTAATTTAGACATCGTTCTAATAAGGAACGTTTCTTCCTTGCAGATTTTATTTTTTCTTTATATTTTATATCTGGATTTTACTTTGTATCTAGCAATCTGATGTCGTACATGGTTAATCACAAAATTTCAACGAGCTGATTATATTCTCACATTGGTGAACGAGAATTGCAACATAGACTGCGTCTATGCAAAGCAACAGAACGAGGCGGCAAGCAAAATTCTGCTACAGCTTTGGAGAGTGACACGCAAAGGATCTTCGACCGTTCGACCTTGGCGGCCGGCTTCGGCACCCGACAAGGCACCGTTCTGATTTCGACGTGGAAAGTTACGTGAGTCAACAAAGGTCCCGCGCGAACTGCGGTAGCGATTTGTACCTGCGGTAGTTTCAAATATAGATTAAAAGAGATTAAAAGACCGCAAACCCAGCCTAATTTGTGTTCACTTCCACTTCTGCAATTGGTCTATTTATCGTTTTGAATGCGAATCTATATAAACATGAAAGGGTTACTATTTTGTATGTTTATGTGAATAAGGTATTAGTTAAGTTTAATAAAATTCTTGGTCACATTCATTTCGAAATCGGTATTTGTACACTTTGTGGAACGTAAAATTGAAAGTCGAAAGTAAGAACGTTCATTCATTTTCTATCATTACAGTTCTGGTTTCTTCGTATGCACTTGAAATTCTTGAAATTTAATAATTAATAATTTCCACACACTGTTCGTACGTTTTTCCAAATATATTGTTATTATTAAGTATGGTATTAGTCCTGATAATTATTAAAATGAATTACACTGCGCAATTCACTTGTTCAAATTAACTTCACTTATTCACTTAAAGATGTCAACATCAGTGTTTCCAACGTCATAAAATAAAATTATTGAGCGAAAAATGCCTTTGGATTTCGGAGTTAAATCAGCGCCACCTACTTGGATCAATTAGGTGGCATTGGTTTAATTCCCGACATACTCAGAAGATGGCAGCGCCAAAATACGCGAAAATACGTTTTTGAAAATTTCTTTGGATTTTCTATCGGATCCAAAAATCAGATTATGAGTTCCCCATTAGGAGACCGAAACGTGTCGAATGACACATCATGTCTCGAATGGTACACGAGAAGAGGTCTAGCCATGAGTGACGGCACTGGATATCCGAACATTCGCATATTCGGAATTGCTCACAGTCGAACAATATATTAGATCACTTTTCCATGGAAAATGTCTGTGAAAAATGTTTGAACGAAATTACTGTTGGAATAAAATCTATGTTCTTTCATTGGACTGCTGTTCCATCTTTATTGGATAATATATATACTAAACCGATTTTCTGAGGAATGAAAAATCAATGGACGAAAAATATTATTGTACGAAAATGCTATGAATTAACACCATTGCACTCAAATGTGTCGGACAAATAATTTTCTAATTTCATTTGTTTAAAAACTTCAGACGTACATTCGAGGAAGCATTCCAGTGTCTCGTCAGATGAAACGAGTCGGTATCCATATTAACGAGAATGTTTAATTTCTAATAAATTGAAGGGAAATTTTTTTGTGGATATGGAAGCTAAATTAGAGCCATTGAAGCTTTGTTACTACGACAGGAAATTTTGTTGAATATCATTCAAATCTTATGATTCAGTGTTGGCAAAGAATTGTTACTCTGATGTTTAGCGATAAAAATTCGAAAACCTTGATGTTTCAGGAGGTTACAAATAAGACACAACGTATTATTTTTTGAAGCCGCCGCAGACAGCAGATTTGTGAAACAGCTGCAAGAAATAGCCGAAATATTAGTAATACATTTTTGAAAATAACTATAATAATTTGTTAAAAATAATAGGAAAATGTTGAGCCACGTTATATCTCTACTAGTTGTATATAGATTAGGCCCGTTTGGATTCTGCTGGCGTTGTGAGTAATATTCCTTGCCGCGCAGTTGGTCTTTTGTTAGGAGCTAATGGGGCGTCTCGTGGAGAGGCGGGAAGCGGCGCAGAGGCATGCCTGGCGCTGGATCGCGCAGTTCCGCGCGGAGAGCGTCAGGGACATTCCCCGGCGAGTGATTCACGGCGGCCGACGCTGCAGAATATCCTCGCGGTTGACAGCGCCTCCATTCACAGAGCTCCCGACTTTCCTCACTGAGGAGTCTCCGTCGCCACGCAACCTGTGCGTCCCCCCCCGCCGCCTCCGCCGCCTCCGCCGCCACCTCCGCCGCCTCCGCCGCCGCCGCCGCCATCGCCGCCGCCGCCGCCATCGCCCTGCCGCCACCACCGCCCCGCCTCCGCCTCCGCCTCCGCCCCGCCTCCGCCTCCGCCTCCGCCCCGCCACCGCCACCGCCACCGCCACCGCCACCGCCACCGCCTCCGCCTCCGCCTCCGCCTCCGCCTCCGCCTCCGCCTCCGCCTCCGCCTCCGCCTCCGCCTCCGCCTCCGCCTCCGCCTCCGCCTCCGCCTCCGCCCCGGCATCGCCGTCACCATTGCCGTCGCCACTGCCGCCGCCGTCGATGCCTGTTGCTCGGCGTGCGCGCCGCCTTGCGTCATCTCCGTCCGGGCGGCGGGCACGGCGGCCGCGGCCACGTCCCGGGCCGGCGCGGCTCTGCCCGCTTCGCTCTCGGGGGGCGAGGGCGGGCCGGGGCCTGGCCGCCGCGCGGGCCACCCTCGACGTTTCTTCGCATCTCTGGGCACAAGGCGACGCGACGCGCCAGACCGACCCAGAGGCTCTCGTTTGCCCCCGCTCCACTCTCCCGCCTCTAGTGGGAGAACGTTTCATTGATTGATGTTGCCGGGCTCTTCAACTGATATGTTGACCGGGAGGTCCTAGGTTCGAGTCCTGACGGCGGCAGGATTTCGACACTAGCTTTTCAGCTAGGTCGAATTCAGTCGCTGTCTGGAGGAGAATTCTAGCGGACGGCTGCTCTGATCGGTAGTTTTCCGTGGTTTCTCCGTTCAAACCAGGCGAATGCTGGAGCAGTACCCTACCAAACGGGTCACGGCCGCGCGCGATCGGTCCTTCCACTTCCTTGTTCTATCCTCTTCCCTTACACACAACATGCACACACTACCACATTCTGGGAGACTGGTCGGGAGCTTAGAGCTTGTCCCGGCTGGGGCGGTGCCCCGCTGGTGGGAGAGTCCTGGTTGGGGGAAACCCTATTGGCCGACAGTAGGTCGGCGCCGGATCTCGCCATCCAGTGGGGGAAGATCACTGCCTTCTCCGGAGAAAAAACTTGCACTACACTAACGGGACTAATGACCAAAGCAGTTGACGTACCCGGAAACACGACAAAATCAATCAATCACCTGATATGTCGCTTATCAGCGGCGCACTGCCCCGGCCGGGACAATCTTGAAACTCCTGGCTTGTCTCCCTCACCCGACATGGTAGTGTGAGTGCATATGTAAGAAAGGGAAGAGGAAGGAAACATCGCAAGTGGTTTGTGGCCCGTTTGTTACAGTATTGCTCCTGCATTCAGCTACGGAGCTACTGTCGAAAATTACGCACCGTCGGGTCTTGAACAAGAAGAATGTAAACAATCCGCAAATCCATTAACTGTGCGAACTAACTCCGTGCGAGTGTCTTTGGGGCGATGAAAGATTAATATTTCCAAATTTTGAGTCAGCACCTTCTATTATATACAAAGCACTTTTTTTTTCAAGAAAGTAAAGAATTGGTATTACATTGCGTGTTACCCTAACTAAGACAATTTCCGATGTATTAAGACAAAAACAAACTTATTTTAGTGTTGCGTGATTAGTGACTGATAGTAAAACTATCTCCACATGTTTTAATTATCAATTAAATACAGAAAAAAATGTAGTACGCAATCTGTATACTTAATTACGATCTTTTCTTTTTACCATGAAATAAACTAACTATATTCTTTGTACCTACATCAAATTTAAAAACGGCCTGAGCGAGAAGTGGTAGTAACCGTTTTGTTGTTCCAGAAGATCAAAAGTGCCATGTTTTCTGTATGTCCATTTCATTTATTACATATTTCTTTATCCATGAAAAGTAACAAATGATTCTACTGTAAAATTTGTTCAATTTTCACACAATTTGGAAAACGTGTCAGAAATTCAATTACTGTATTTTTCAACACTAGTACGTAACCAAATACTCATTACTACAGTTGGAAAGTATTAGCCAAATTTGAACAGTTCTTCCCCCTTTAAAAATCTAAAGATCATTAAAACAGCAACAATAGTGCAACATTTTGGAGAATAAAACATTTTCGCACACTTTCATTGTTCCAGTGATGTATTTACAAGTCTTGGGGAACCAATATATTGCGTAATACGCATCGCAGAACAACTTGCGCTGAATAAGGCCGAAGACGTTATCAGCGGTGAAACTTACTCACACTTTGAAAACTCTCTTGTATAGCTTGAGCTTTGACAATTTTCTCATTATCTTAAATATCATGTCAGAATATTTATACCCTTTCACATCTGCACAATTGGGTTTCAGTCCCCGAAGTGTAGAAGCTGCATTACGCTTGTTTCGTGTTCGAAATATGGCTTATTCACAAAGTAGCTTGTAAATTCGCATATTAACCAGGTGGATTTGAATAAAGCTGAATAAACGGCATTGAATCGGTCATTTCCGACACTATTCTGCTCCTTCTATGTTGAGATTAGCCACTGGGTGCTGGCTAAAGAAAGAAGATTGTCCCAATTTAAGGGCGTTGTGTGCTCGCGAGATGTGTTTTGGCCTGAAACTGCTTTGTATACAAGTATTATGCTTTGCATATGCTCAATACTTGTTTAAACGTAACGCGAGGGCTGAAGGCCACTATCTTCAGCTTCGGGAGGCTGAAAGTCGCAACTACGCCACCCCAATTATGAATCTCCTAACGAAGCGTCAACCGAGGAGCACTGCAAGGTTAGTTTAGGTGGTATCGTGAATGTAGAAATTTATGGCTGACACAGTAGAACTACGCACTCACCTTCTCGTTCACTAGCCATTGAAACTTCTCACCAGCAGCAGATTCCTCATTATCCCTGTTAATTTTCCCCACCGTAAAGGCACTTCATTTATGCTAGCCACCGCGTGTTGGCTAATGTGCACTTCATCTAGTTAAAGTTCAAAATATGCTTCGTAGCTTTTCTTACATCAAACTTCATCCACCAATTTTCGGTCATGTAAACACTAACCTGCTTATTTGCGAATTCGGACATATTTCTATTGTATGAGTATACTAGTAGTGCTACAGAATGGCACAGACTTTCTCGTAGTAAAGTTTTCAAATTTCCTTGGTGTGGACTGGCTTTAGGGCCTTGCTCCATCTTCATTCCAGCTGCCATCTATCGTCGCCCACAGAACACCTTTTTTTGACATTTTTTCAACTTTTCGTTTTCATAATAGTGAAATCGAAATATCACTTCAGAAATACTAAAGAGTAAAAATTCGTCCTAAATAGAAATTTTCATTGAAAACTTCGAAGCCTGTGTAAGAAAATGGTGATTTAGCCTTACTGTAAATGCGAAATTTGAAGCTATTTTTACTAGCATGTATTAAATTCTCGAAAACATTCATTGAAAGTCATTTGAAGCACTTCCACTCACAAATGCACCAATGTTTTCAAATCGATGACAATGTTCAAATTATGGCGTGAGAGATATTTGAAAAAAAAAATACATTTATGTAGGTTTTCAAAAAAAATTATACACCAAAATAACTTAACGTCATATTACACAGTATAATAAGAACTATCCATTAGAAAAAAATAAAGAAAAAATTTGTAGCCACTTTTGAGAAAATGTCGTTTGAGCGTTTCTGAAAATGCGGAACTTTGAGCTCATTTTCACGGAAAACTGTTGGGTTCTTGAGAAACTTTATTTGAGATTATTTAAAGCATATGTACCCATAAATATAATACTGTGAATAAATTGCCTCTTAAGTAAGTATTACCGACGTGAGGGCCAAGTAAAAATTACATTTTTGTAATTTTTTATTTAAAAAAAGATAAATATGACGTTTATGTCACCGTGTAGGGTTCGTACCAAAAATTTAAAAAAAGAAAAGATTTGGAGCCGTTTCTGAGAAAATCTTGTTTTTCTAATTTTTTAAAATTGCATTTTTTTTCCCTCGTTGACGCAACGCGTCTCTATACCCCTTGTTGGGCGTTGAGCGCATTTTTTGGAGTAATCCTCCGTTACTCAGTAATTACTATACTAGTCAAGTCTCGTCACGTCGCAGTCAGTCTGTGCCTTTTATCCCTTCGGCCAGGGGCTCAACGCCGTTAGATCCCGGGGTTCCTAGCCGGTCACCCAACCAGGAACCCGCGAGTCTCGAATTTGCTCAACCTCCGTGACTTCACGGAGCGTAATAAACGAATTCGGCTAGCGGCGCAGGCCCGCACTATTGCACGCACTATTGCACGAAAACGACTAATATTTTCAAAAAATCTATATGATCTTTGTGAAAGAAATATTTATGGACAACAAATTTTATATGAAGGAAAAATCCCTGTGTTTAATTTTGTAGTTGTAGGAAGACACCGAAAAAATCCAAACTTTTACAATTTTCGAAAATTCAGAGTTATCCGCGAAAATCAGACCTATGCCATCTTTATAAGTGTATTTTACTCAATTCTTACAACAAATTTAAAGAAAAAAATTGGAGCCCTTTTTGAGAAAATGTAGAAAATGCCCCTAAATAGAGAATAAAGAATATTTCTCAAAATATTCTACAGACAGGCTGACAGACTCCATGCTCCATTATTTTGCTTACTACTAATGTGAAAGATACTGGACTATAATTACAAACTTTCATTTTATCACCATTTTTTAAAATTGGTACCACTATAGCTGTCTTCCAATCGTCTGGTTAACTTGCATTATTAATACAAACATTGAATAATCTTAACAAATACTGCCTCCCTACCGAGTTTAATAAAATCTGTCAAAATGCCGTCTGGTCCGTGTGATTTGTTTTCCAGTGATTTTATACGTTTGCGGAGTTCCCATGCATGAATCTTGAACTGGTTTTCTATTGGAAAATAATGAACATGCTCCTGCGCCCATTTTGGTTTGAATACCGAGACAAAATACGCGTTGAACGCATTTGCTTTCGCTTGGTCGTCGTGCATTGGGGCGTTATCTGTATCTCGAATTTTCTGAATTTCTTCTTTATTCCCTCCCTTATTCCCCCGTTTAACAACTTTAATGCGCTTTTTCTCCACCAGAGTCCATCAATGAATTTTTTCCGCCGAAATTCCGCCGAAGTTTTTTGTGCAGCATTACATACCTTTCTCTATACTACGGATTTTACTCCGTAGGTACGTACGTATACAAGGAAGTAAAAAATGTCCATTCCCTCTGGTGCGTCCGTGAACGATAGAAGTGTTCATTGTGCACGCTGCGAGATTGTGAGTAACTGTTACACGAGTGGGTGTTCATAATTCTTAGTGCTATATTGATTATCGATCGAACCAAAAAAGTCAGTTGATAGTGAAAAATCAGCTGCCCATCGTACCTCGATGGAAACTACCACCAATGGCAACATAACCTCAGAACCTACAGATAAACAAGCAAGCAAAACCCCTTTTGCGATACAATCGTAAATTTACCTTAACAAAAGCCAAGCGATTGTGATTGAAGCCCAAGAGGGTATTAGTCTCAAGGATTATGTAACTAAAATTGCAACAATAGTTAACCCCTCAGATATTCTTTGTTTCAAGAATCTCTATTTACAGAATCTGTTTCTTCCTCTCAACTCAAAAGATTGCTGAACATATTGTGAACACACACAGATTTATTACTATTACTACTCAAAAACTAAATATATGACCACTCATCAATAAACAAGTAGGAGTTATTATTTCTAATGTGCGTCCTGTTATGCCGAATTAACTAATCCTGAGCATATTAAATAAAAATAATATCAAACCCTCTCATATTCTGCGCTTTAGGAGGCAGATTTATATTAATCCTGATGATATAGACAAGTTTCCGGATTCTCGGCATGGTATGCTACCATTCTTCATGGTATGCCATGAAGATACTACATACCGTATCTACTTTTCCACTGATAGTGTTGTATGTTTCCTATGCAAGCAAGAAGGCCACATTGCTAACCAATGTCCCTCTCCTAAAATGATACAATAACAGTGACTTCCCAGCAAATAAAAATCAAGCTGCACCTACTACCAGTGTACAGAACTCTATATTCATGGAGTCCCCTATTAATGACAACAAGAATTTCCTTAACCTCCACAAAAGAGTCCTCCAAACTGATTCCTCTGCAACTTAAAGTCAATCTGTATCTACTTCCAGTCAACAGAATTCACCAACTCCTGTTCTCTCAATTAATAACATAGCTGCTCCTAACCTCCATAAAAAGACCCCAAGCTAATCCCCCTCAACTGATAATCAATCAGCAACTCTTAATCAACAGGAATCTACTAATGACAATATTTTTGTATCAAAATGAAACAAAAGAGGCTCTCAATCTGATTCTTCCTATGTTTCTGAATATTCAAGTACCACAAACAAAGGAAATACAGAAGAAACCCTGAAACAACCTCAGAAGAAAAAGAAGTAAAAAGAACAACCAAATGAATCAGATAAAACTGAAATAACTAAGAATAGATCTGTAGAGGAACTGATATCTCCTCTTCAATCGATTATTGAAGATAATCAAAGTAAATTTTCTCTTATCTACTATCAATTTATATCCTTCCTAGAAAATTCCTTTAATGCTGCTGACCCCATCGTCATAGACAAAGATTATTCATCTGATCTACCAACACTCATTCACGTGATGAATAATCTGTACAAACATCTTCCAAATAAAACAATAAAAGGCAGATTTACCAGACTTGGAAGAAATTTGTGTCATCCATCAATTCACCCAACTGTGTTAAAGTCATGGAGAAAAATTAACTCAATCCACAATAATAAAATATACAACCGAATACACTTTATAGAAGCTGACAATACAATATTATCACAACCTGAAGAAATTGAAAATAGCATAGCTAACTCATTTGTTAGAAAATCCAGTAACCTGAATTTCTCTGAAGCTTTTCAACTATATAAAAATGTCGAAGAAAATAAAGATTTACTGGACGAATTTGAAAATAAATGTATACCAAACCACATCATTGACCTTCTCTCCATGAATGAACTCCAAGATATTCTCAACTCTACTACCAACAAAAATCTTCCGACTCTTGGCAAAGAAATATTACTTAAGTTATACAACTTCATATGGGAAAGAATGTTTTTTTTCCAAAGATCTGGAAAGTAGCTATTGTTGTTTCCATCCTGAAAACTGGGAAAGAAGCACACAAAGCTGACAGTTTTAGGCCTATTTCACTTAAATGCAATATCTGCAAAATATTAGAGAAGATAATAAAAGACTTAGGTGGTTCCTGGACAATAATAAGATCATCAGTGACAATCAGTTTGGTTTTAGACCAGGACTAGCCACTACGTCACATTTATTAAGTGTTGACATCTACATCCAAGAAGCGTTCATCAACAAACAACATGTAATTGAAGTTAATCTGAATTTTGAGAAAGCGTACGATATGATTTGGATCAGACGAATTCTGAATACGCTACAAACGATAAAGGTTAAAGGAAATATATTTGACTTCATCAAAAACTTTACCCACGAACGTCAAATTTAAGTTAAAGTAAACGGTGTATTTTAAAGAACGAAGTTATTGGAAAATGGCGTGCCTCAGGGATCTGTATTAAGTACTCGTATTACCTTGTTTTTACTACTAATTAATGGTATAGACAAAGATAGTCTACCTCCAGTCATATCCAGAAAGTACGCAGACGATGTCACAATTTTGTGCAAAGGCAAACTTCTTTCATCGACCCAAATGATTATGCAAAACGTTTTGAATAAAGTATTTGACTGTTCCTCAAGATCCGGCTGCAAATTCTGTCAACAAGACTGAATGTTTGATCTTTGCTAAATCAAGTGAATCTCTAACACCGAAACTACAACTTGGCTCACAACCTCAGAGATTCGTTAACACTAGGAGGATACTAGAACTTCAGTTCGACTCCAAATTAACATGGAAGACGTATATACATGACATTATGGCTGATTGCAAGAAAATACTTAATATCCTTAATACCACTCCAAAAACAATTGGGGAGCTGACAAAATCACTTTACTACTCACATATAAGGCGTTAGAACAAAACTTGATTATGGCTCTCAGATTTACCAATCAGCCAGCAAGAAAGAACTTCGGAAACTCGCTGTTATTCATAACAAAGGTTTAAGAATTAGTACCGATTGTTACCACACTACCCCAATTGGTAGCATACTCATTGAAGCCCAGGAGTTCACACAAGCCCACCGAAGGGATATAACAAGCATTAAATATGTCTTAAAAGTTGTCTCGTGCACAAACCCTATAATGCACAACGATGTTTTTCCCCTCATCTCCAACTATATAGTGGACATCAGCCAATCAAATCATTTTATTGGAGAATTGAGCAAATTCTCACCAACATCAATGTCAAAAATATCAGAGCTGAAAAACACAGTTACTATCGAATTTCACCTTGGACGTTCCTTGTATCCCGGTAGAATCTTCATGGTATGAACAATGCAACAGTCCCCAAAATAACGAAGAATGATATAAAAGAATTGAAAAAATGTATAACGACCACCAAAATTAGTCACTTTTATCTAAGTTGTGACAAAGGCCATCAGTCAACCGAAGCAATCGTTCGAACCCCCGATAAGCTAATGAAATACGAACTACACAAATACTGTAGCTCTATTACAGTCGAGAAGTACGCCCTTATGTCTGCACTTGAAGCAATTCACCAGTCCTCATATGAAAACAGTGTTATTCACACGAAGTCTGCTGCTGTTGTTCACCAATCTGCAACACAAATCAGAAGTCGGAAGTGGTTAATAATATCCAAGAACTGTGCTATCTTCTAAATTCTCTGGTCTCCTCCCGAACAAGTTGATCTAATTATGACGGAAGCCCAATCCAGACTTTTCTCGTGGATCTCAAGTCAGGAGAAAATCTTCACAATATTGTCCACTCCATCAAGGATACTTGGAGTTACATAATCAGGATCATAAAAACAGTGAAATGTACAAAATAAACAGTAAATTTAAAATGATTCATGATTTCTATAAACTAAGAACCAACAAAAATCTCAATCGCAAAGATCAAGTGACACTCGAATGAGATCTGAACACACCAAGCTAACTCAAATCTATTAATTACACAGCTCCCTTACAATGTGAATCATGAAACGAACAGCTGCCAATTGTCCATATCCTTCAGTCATGTACAAAATATATCAATGAACGACAATCAATCTTACAGACTGATAATCTTGAAAATATTTTATACTCCAGTGACTTTCAGGATAAAATATTAACATTATGTAAATTATTAAAATTATAAGTTTTTTATAATTTAAATTACTATTTATTATTGTTTAAACTGTTTTTCACTAAGTAATTTCAATCCTGTTTGAATTATAGTATATGATGTATATTTGCAGTCGCTAATAACCTTGTCGTTGATGCTACTTTAAATGAAATAAATTTAAAAAAAGAACGTCAAACCACCGAAGAAATTTTAAAGCGTCAGCGACGTCACATTCAACTAGTCTACAAATATTTCAAACCGGAGTTCAGTCAGGCCTAATTTAACTTATTTATTTTCTAGTTAGTACTTATTATGTAAAGAACAATGTTTGTTTGCTGTTTCATACAAATTTAGTTTTATTTCGATCTTAATGAAATTTTATTCACGTGATCATCCGGACAGGAGAAAAGTACGGTCTTCATGAGATTTTCAAACAAGTACCACACTTTTTTCTTTAATACCCGTTCAAGAGAAAATTAAATGCGCACTCTTTCAGTTGTTGGGAATAGTTCGTACGAGTACAAAATATTTACCTACGTTTATTAAAACTTTCTTAATGCCCAAACATTTTTCTCTTATATTTATTTTGTATTATTTATTTCGAGTAATTAAACTTCGAGTGATTGAATTTATTTTGATTCATTTCGATCGAGTAATTAAAATTCGAGTAATTGCCTGCTAGCTAACGGTATCTCCCATACCTGGGCCTAGTTCAATTTCCATGCTTGGGCGTTAAGAGAGGCATGTGGAAAACATGACGTATTCCCTTCACCGTAACTATACTACGATTTATAAATAGCTGCACTTCAAAGTCACAAGCTGGACGGAGACGAGAACAGTCATCCAATCGGGAGCTTCGTTAGGACTTACATTTTTGGTTTTGGAGCTCCCGATTGGATAACAATGTCCCCCTCTTCCTTCAGCTTCCAGCTTTTCAGCCTGTGACCCACCTTGTGAAAGTGCAGCTATGTTTAAATCGGAGTACAGCAAACTCCCCCTGTCTGAGCTTTTCTTCGTCATACAGCTACAGAAACTGAGATAATTTAAAGGTAAAGTACAATTTTTTACCTCAATCAAGAATCCAACCCTAAATCACACCACGGGAAGCTAGTACGCTGCCAATAACACATCTTAGAGGCTCTGCTCAACATATTGAATTAATTATTGTTGCTCAAGAAAATCCTTGTTACCAAAGACATTTTTGATGAATTATACGTTTTGGATTGAGATTTATTTACATTGACTGCAGCGTTCTAATATACAAAAAACCTTCACAGTAGTAGAGATGTACAAACTATTTATACTTTTCTGACTTCGAAAAATGTATTTATGTTTACAGTGACATGCCGGTGGGAGGGGATCAACGATGGACCCGTGCGTTGTTTTGTCTTTATTAAGATTCTTGTTTAGGTACTTAAGTTACTGTTTCATTGTTTAGAACTTTTATTAATAGAATATTTTAAAACCCTTTATGATAGTTTCGTCTTTAAACAGTTATCAGTTATTTACAGAAAATAGAAACCGTTGGCATGAGTAATGGCTTCCGGTTTGTATTCTTATGGCCAGACCTGCCCATGTACCCGTTGAATTGTATTTTACAATCTGTAGATGTAGATGAGAGTTGTGCAATCGGATCAATTTTGTGAACATTGACATAGTTCTTCAAAAAAACGTACGTGACTATCAGTTCTTCCGCGAAAAAGATCACAATTGCAAAAAAAGTTAAAATATTGCCTTTGCCATTTCTCCAAAGTTCAAATATTTTAACATAAACTGGCAGAAAATATTTGTAATATTTGTCTAACCACACAAATTAATCATTATTTGTTAAAATAAAACTAGTGATGCTACAACAGCACAAATTTCTCGCATTATTTTTAAATTTGCAATTTTCGAAAATTGAGAGAGATCAAGGAAAATGAGAACAGCGGCATTCATTTAAACGTCCGTTCTTGGAAAAACTTGAAGAAACATTTCGAGGGGTTTTTGAAAATACAAATTTAAAAATATCATAAATCTCAGACATAAATTATTCGATATCTACGGCAATGTCTTCGGCAAAAATATCTGTCATTAATTTTGTAGTTTTGAAATGTGGCTTTCTGCAATTTTCGAAGAAACGAAGGTTTCGCCGAAAATGGGACTAATGCCATTTTTTTACAGACTGTTGATACAATGAGGAGAAACGTTAAAGAACAAAATTGGAGCAGCTTGAGAGAAAAAAAGTGTTACAAAAAATTGAATTGCCTACATTTCGCGAAAAATTATTGTTTGGCATTTGATGTCACTTTTGAGAAAATGTTGAAAATGTTTTTGAGGCTTCAAGTAAAATAGCCTCAAAAATCAAAATTTCCGTTTGAAACTCCCAAAGCCTCGAGTCTGTTCAGATCGATCGGGGAATATCAATTTTAGATAAAATCGACAGCATGGTTTAGGCGCTAGCGTTGACCACAGACGGACGGGCAGACATTTTGCCGATAATCGATTTTTCGGTATCAGGGCCCCATACAATATGGATTATGGCTACATCACGTGTTAGAAGATTTTTTCTACCTTTTACAAGAGCATTTATCCATTTTCGTTACCAGAGCCTCGCAATAAGAGTTTTTTCTGCCGAAAATTCACCGTTCGCGAACTATCTTCGAGAAAGTGAAACGATCCTTCAGATATTTGCAAAATATTGTAGGGTCCGCAATTGACCTCCTCGTCCTGATTGTTCTCCGGATTCTGGAAGGGTGCTGGTTCTGTGACTGTTAAAAAGGACAATGTGAAACTTTGGGAGATTCTTCAAATTGCTGTTTCATCATATATTCCTAAGGTTTGTGGGGGTGAGGCAGCAGCAGACCATCTTGCTACAAAATGTTCGCGGATCACGTTTGACCCCCGAGCGCACCCCGGCGCTCCTAGCCGATATGATCGCCACCGCTTCTGGTGCGGGGCGGGACGGTGCGAGGCGGGGCGGCGTTGAGGGGGAGGTTTGGAAAGCGAGCACCCTCCACGGCCGCGCTCCTTGCGCATTGAGCAAGTGACCGTGGATGCTGCGGTGCAGGAACCGCGGGTCTCATTCCGTAAAAGCTATCTCTGGACTAGGGATGCCATATCCACAACAAAACGTCGATGCTTCCATACATCGATGTTCAAATTTTAAAAATCTATATGGCAAATACAACGATTCTGAAACATCCGTTTAAAAACATCGCTGTTTGTGAAACTATTTTAATAACCTCTATCCTCAGTAGACATCGGGTTTTTATGTAATTACATATTTTTTGTCTTTCTACTTACCGTTCTCAAATTTGTAATCTTCGCGAATCGTCCCCGTCCTAACACTATTCAATTTTTTCGTTACATATTTTTACATATTTGGCCCTATATAACATATTTTAGGTATTTTGGTTTTTTTTTTATTTATTTTTTTTTTTAATTACTTTTTAATATTATACATATTTAATTACATTTTTATATTAATTACATTTTTTATAATATATTATTAATTCTGCAATTAAGTGTCGTAACTTGGTGGTAAAATATCTTAACTTTACACGCATTAACCTTGCATTAACTTAACAAGCATTTTTTCGAACATTATTACTGCGTGCTGTCTCCAGGTAGCCGATGTGAAGATGCGTGATGCACAGTCCCGCGCGTCTGCTTCATTTATCTCAGTGGTGGGGAATGCGCGTAAGCGACTGAGATCACTTTCACCTTTAGGTATGAAAAAGTATCACTGACGTCGCAGATCGTGACGATTTTAACTTTAATTTTGGAGAAACATTGGCGATCGCCAAGTGCAACATTCAATGAGAGTACTTCACGTTGCAGTGATATTTGCTGGTCGTAGATATCGGTAGTTTGTACGATGTCTTCTGCGTCTAATCGGGCTGAAAAACTACAGTCTTGATAGCAATAGATGACGCTTTTACTACTGATAGGAAAGTTCTATGGTGCAAAGTGCGCATGAACTAACGCTCTCTAAATGATTTTTGAGACGTTTTATTATTTTTAAAATTTGTTTAGGAATTTTTTTATAAATGTAATTTCGTATTATGTAAATTTATTTTATAATTATCGAATTTTAATATTACATATTTCATCCGATTTTACATATTTATAACATATTCATACGGTTTTCATTACATATTGATGTACATATTTTGATGTTTCATACTACATATTTTTCCGGTCTCTAATCATCAGTGTTCACATGCAGGGAGAGGGTGTTTTCATAGCACGGCGGTTGTGTTTATTAAATTATGATTGAGATTTACCTGATAAAATAAAGTCAAAAAATTCCCAGAACAATAAAATGTTTATTATTTTATTACATAACAGAAAAATAATACACTGCATTAATCAACACAAAAATTACTAACTTATTTTTCACTCTTGTTGACTCTGATCTCAAAAAGGTTCTGAAAACTATATGAAAACTGATGTATATGATGATACTATCTGATATCTGAAAACTATTTTATTTTCTATTTTATTTTCTAGAATATCGAATTAGGCTGTCTGTTTGTTACTAATGACTGAATATAGAAAAGAACCAAAATTTTGTTTAGAGACAGTCAAAAAGATACAATTTTTTCATATTAAAACATACATCAAATACATAATTTTTGGCAACGTTTTGGAGGTTAAGGTTTACCTCCATCATCAGGCCTTGGCTTTACATTAGTTTTACATAGATGTAGTAATAAACAAGTCATAGGTGTTGGATCAATAAAGTGAAAATACTGTTGAGGAAACGTTGACTAAAACACTTAAAGAAAGATGTGTTGGCACCATTCTGTAATCAAATCTAAAACAAATATTAAAAGGAAGAAGTTATTAGAATGGGTGTCTAATTGGTTGAGCTATTAAAATATAAATACACAATTTTGGGTAAAATGTTAAAATGCTAAAATAATGTTACAATACTAAATAAAACAAAACAAAAGAGGCAAGTGCACAGAGGAGAAAGTCCAGTACTTACAAATGAGAAATGACTTGGTATCACGAAGAGAATTATTGCTACTGCTGGTGCGGGAGTTCCGACTGCGAAGGGCGTAGCGGCAAGAATGTTGAGGTTGGGTGTGAGTAATGGGAGGGGGAAGAGTGGAAAGAAGGGGGGGAAGAAGGTATGGACATGGAGGGTTCTTTGGATATAACGAAGGAGGTTGAATTTGAAGCAATGAAATTCCATTGGTGGTATCAGGTTGCTCGGTGATGTTCTCTTTAGGAACGAAGCCTCCATCATAAACACTGACAAAATCAAAAAGTTCAGAATATCTATTGCATTTGTTTTTGAACTTAAACAATATCGAGTCGTAACTTCTAGAAAAAAGGTTGCATTCCAGATTAGAATGCATGGATATATTTGTTTTTATGAAAAGGGATAAAAGAATCAATCTGGAGTTTCAGTTAGGTTCTATGGCTAAGATGGAGGGGTTATTAAAATCAATAATGTGGTCATGGCTAATGCGATGAACTGTAAGGGAATTTTGTTTTTCAGAAGGAAGTTTTTTTATTATTCTTGTGTTCATTGACTCGGTCACATTATCTCCTGCGAGTTTGTCCTATGTAGGCTAGTTCACATTGCGTACATTGTAATGAATAAACGGTGTTGAGTGTGCAACTTTGAAATTGGATCTTTAAGATGACGAATAAAATTTGATTTATTAATAATGGTATTGACAAATTTGATGTTAGGGAAATTGTTGTAGAGTTGTCTTTTATGTTATTATTAATACTGTGGACAAAGGGTAATGAAAAAAGTACCTTATCTGGATTAGTGGCAATGACTTGAGTTTCATCTACTGGAACAATGGCATTGACAGAAGATCTTTGTGCGATTTGTTTCAATTTTTGACACACAAATTTAGAAATAAAATTAATAGGGTAGGGGTTCCTAACTAGTAGTAAAAATATCTTTCGAAGAACAGCCGGATAGGAAATTGAATTGGACAGATTACACGAGGGCAATTTTCATCGAGGTGGGATGATTAGATTGAAAGTTAAATATGATGGCCGTCAAAAACTGAAACAAATCGCACAAAGATCTTCTATCAAATACATTGTTTCCTTCGTTTAACGATTTCGCATAAATTTCAAAAATTCGGATCGAGTCCAGTCGAGACGGCTGACGACCAATCTTGAGCTTTGGAGTAAGGAGCCAGCAACAGTCTGTTTTGCTAACCTTCTAAATATACTTCGACCCGAAAATTGTCCCCTTCCTCCGTGCCTTTTAAGGCAAAATAGGCGGAGATTGTAAGCAGGAATCATACCACCCCCTCTTCCCGGGAGAATGCCTTCTTCCATTTTTTAAGAGGAAAATTATTGACATAAAATTGGGTTTGAATTTGTGAAAAGTAACTCAAATTAAGGTTATAAGAAAAATAGTTTTTCATAAACTGTATAAAATATATTTTCACACGTTCCAATAATGAAAATACATTTTTATAACAGAATTTCATTCTAATCAGTAGCCGTAACAGCATATAACATCAGTTTGGATGAAGTAATAATACCGTTATAGAGCAAGTTGCTCTGCCAAGAATTAGAACAAATTATGATCAGTCACCCACCTTTACCATGTACAATAATACTCTACCAATAAAGCACAGCTTTCGGGAAAACCTCATCCACAATCAAGACAGAAAAGTGTACCTAGGAAATGGAAACTTCAGTGCAATTTTATCATGGCCAAGTTATCAAGAAAAAGTGATACAATTTTGCAAAAATATTGATATTTTCATATATTTATGATTGCATTTAATTATTGTAATAGTCGAGCGTGACCATTGTAGTTTATGCGACATAAAATAAAAAATAATTAAAAATCGTGATATTCTTCACCTGTACCATCTGCAATTATATTCTATCAATGAAGCGCATCCTTCTGGAATGCTCATCCAAAATCAAGTGAGAAAAGTATACCTAGGAAATGAAAACTTTGGTGCAATTTTATCATCGCCAAGTTATCAAGAAAAAGGGATAAAATTTGGTAAAAATATTGATATTTTCATAGATTTGTGATTTGATTTAATTACTGGAATAGTCTCTCGTGGCCATTATAGTGTGTGACTTAAGATAAAAGTAATTAAAAATTGGAAATTCGTTACCACGACATCTGTTAAAGCAACATCGTAAAATAAGTTAATACAAAAGTAGAAGTGTCTTTGAAAAAAATGATGAAAGATTCATAATGATCAAATTCATAATCGTAATAGGGTGAATTATGAGAGAAGGGATGATAGTTAATAAATAATCTCTGTTGGTATGACAAGGAAACCACGTCACAAACATGTCATAGCGACAAACAACCATGCCCCGTTCCTTACACTGAAACTGTCAGCCCTCTGTTTTCCATGAAAGGGTGTTGTACCATGCCCATGTGCGACACAGATAGATAATTAAATGATTCACATATTTATTTTCTAATTCGCCATGTTTTACTTTCTCGTTTACATAGATTACTCAAGTATTGTTTTGCTGCAAAAACAATCGATTTCGAAATTTTCACCGTAACACAAGTGTTGAGTCTCTGAGAGTGAAAAAATGTGTTTGTAACGAACGTCTGTACGTTCATCCGTCGGTCTGCGGATAACACTGGAGTCAAAATACGTTCCTATTTTCATTAAAACTTCTGAATGTTTGAAAAACTACAAAAGCTGAAAATTGTTTCCATGGCTTCCACCAACAAAAAACTACAAAATTATTGAAGTTATATTTTTGCGTTTCAATGAAATCTGTCCTTCAAAAGTAAATTATTAAATTATAATAATACGTAACCGTTTCTAATAACATGAAAAAGTATGTGCTGTAGAAGTTCCATTCGTTTCGCTATCAACAACCAGAGCAACGTTGTAAAGAGAATGTTGCGCCCTAATGCAATAAATTATCCATGAATGAAGTTCACCGGCACATAAAATTAAAAGGTTGGCTTTTGTATCAAAAACTGTTCGCGTTATTTCTCACTTATTTCTAAGAGGATGAATAATTAATAAAACAATAGGTGGAATAATGAAATCAACTATGATAGGATAATTTTTAAAAATTCCCTAAGTTGAAGCTACGGAGTTTCATAACACTGAATCCACCTCGGGAAGACCTACGTGGCATCGAAGAAAGCCGTTTTCTGCGGCCCTTGTGCAGTTGATGTGGTGGTAGCTCTCCCGCTGCGAGTGGGGATGCTGGAGGGGGCGGCGCCGCGACTCAGTGTTTGACAAGGTCTTCAGCGCTTGTGGGTGCGCGGCGCGGCGATGAACGCTCCTCCGTGGCGCAACAAAAGCCAGCGAAGCAGAGCCCGCATCAAGGATTCCAGCGAACACGGTCATGGGGCGTCGCCCTAGGAATTCAAAACGGAGCTCGCGGGCGGCTTCAAAACCCATTACAATGGCTAGGTCGAGTTCAGCCGCCGTCTGGAGGAGGCATCTAGTGAGTGTCTGCTCTGATCGGTTGGTTTCCGAGGTTTCTCGGATCAACATCAGGCAAATTCCGGAGTAGTATCCCCAAACTAATGGGCCAAGGCCCGCGTGCGATCTTTCTTTCCCCTTCCTTTCCTATCCTCACGCCTCAGTTTCACACATTCATACTCCATGCACTACACTATTATACTTGTTGGGAGACCAATCGGGAGCGCAGAGCTTTTCCCGACTGGGGCGGTGCCACTCTGGTGCGAGAAATCTTGTTGGGGAAATTCCTAGCAAACCCACGTTGGCCAGCCACAGATCTCGCTATTCAGGGAAGATCACTGCCACCTCCCGCGATGAGAACACTCACTACACTTACATGTCCAGGGACCTCAGAAGATGCCGTGCCCGGAATCTCCAATAAATCCAAAGTGGTCATGCTTCGAGAGATACTAGCGCTACTTTTCGTCACAAGATGAAGGTGGATTAATCTCTATGCCAATGAAGTTGACCTAATAACAGTTGAGGAGCTAAACGTACAGACTTTGTTCCTAGACGACAAGTATAATATAACTTGGCTATTTAACCTGTTGTAGATCAAGGATTTGAAATGGATTATGAATATGTGTATCCCATAGCATTTACTACGAATCGAGAATATTCCATTCATTTGTTATTTAAATAATCTAAATGCACCATAATGGCAAGCATTTAGTATTCCATGCTTCATTTTCCTCGTAATAATCCTAATATCCATCGAGCGGGTACAGAATAGATCATAAATTAATATTAATTAAATATTGTAAATTTGTTCATTACATGAAAGTGAAAAGTAAAAGATAAAGGAAGCATATGACGCTTAGAGAAAAGTTCTGCCAGAAAAATTTGTCCCATCCTCTAACATGACTCTGTGCTTGATGTCACTGCCGTTTGCAAGTCTAATGTCTATCGTCAATGTCATTTTCACTACATTTATATGCAGGGCACAGGATTCTTCTCTCTGTGATATTTCTCCACACCCGAGGTTGAGATTCATCATTTTACTCAGCACTATTAATTTGAGGATTAGTGAATACTGGAGGGGGAAGGAAATAACAGGTCGGCCTTCAAAATTATTTCTCACACTTGAAAAAATGTTCTTTGCTATGCGACCCGGGGTCATTCCGGTGACATTCAAATCCTGGTGGGACATAAAATCATCATAACAAGTTATTAATTCTAAATACAAATATTGTAAAACCTCTATGGCTGGAGTCTATAAAGAACGGGTTTTTAATTTTATATATATATATATATATATATATATATATATATATATATATATATATAAATTTATACACGGATTGATACATGTAGTAAAGATAAATTTCTGTAATGCTCCAGGTGAAAAAGCGTTGAGATTTTAATGGAAATACACGTTTTGGAGGCATCTAATACTAAAAACATGTGTTTTCAAAATCGTTCGTGTGACATTTATTTTGTTTTGAATCATAGTAGTGCCCAAACCACACATATTTCTCAAAACCGAGCATTGGCGGATTGACATAGCCCGACTAGAGGCCGGACGAAATTGACACGAATATTTTAGTATTTGTGAAAACTACACATGAATTTCCTAGTACGTTTCAAAATATTCTCAAAAATGGCTCATTATTTTTAATTTCTCGCATATTAGTACAGAGAAAGTATTGTAATGCTGTGCAAAAAAGGCAATATATTTTCCTCAGAAAAACTCATTTTGTGGAACCTTGATACCGATCATTCTTGTTATTATATGTGGTAAGTAACTTCCTCTAACATGTACAGTCAAAGTCTATGATGTTTGGGTTCTTCTTACCTAGAAACGGATTTACAGGAAGACGCCCAGTGTCTGTCGACGTCCAATGTTACCACGTAAACCGTTCCGACGATTTTCGCCAAAACTGACGTTCCTCGATCGATCGTTCATCTTCAACTATCAAGGCATATCTTTAGTGTAATAACTACGTGAGGGTGATTTTCTGCACTCAAAAAGTGATAGTCATTTTCATTTTTCATTGCCAAGGTATAGATCATGTTTCTATGCTGTAAAACCTCACTTAACTCAGATGATTACTGTAATTCTTCACACGTCAACGCAAGATTCGAAATAGAGTTAATATCGGTAATCTTATTCAGATGAAGACTGTTAAAAATTCATTGTTGTCTCTTTTTGGGTGATTGTTTGCTGCTTTGAAATAGCATTCATTATTCATAGCTTTTCCACACGGCTAAAATCAATCTGAAGCTGGAAGCATCCGATCGCACGCTCAATATTCTTTGAACTTTTAATAGTTCTGTTTCCAACATATTTGCACATACTGTATGTTCAATTCTCTGCTGTTTCTGGGCGAAGCATGACAAAAGACAGAATTTGTAGATCAAAGCATTAAACCTTTTAATACCAGAAACTGATTTCAGTTCATCGGAAACTGGAAGTTCAAGTCTGTGATTCGCACAATACCAAATAACAAGAGGAGAATTTTTCTTTAAAGAATTCCCTAACAACATTCTTTTTCCGAATTTTTACCACAACCCATCACATGTTAAACCTATTAGATTATTACTTTTTCGTATACGTACGTATATACGAAACAATATAAGCAATATAGAGAAAGTTATTTAATGCTGTGCGAAAAAACGTCGGATTTTTGGCAGAAAAAAATTCATTACGGTGTCCCGATAATGAAAAAGTGGATAAATCCAGTTGCTAAATTAAGAAAGCAATCCTCAAACACGCGGTGTAGACAGAATACCTGTTTTATGGATCCTTGATTCCGGAAAATCAATTGACAACAAAACGTCCGTCCGTCCGTCTCTCGTCCGTGTGTCTGTCTGTCTGTCCGTCCGTCTGATCGTCCGTCCGTCTGTGTCTACTAGCGCCTAAACCATAGGTAAGACTTATTCCAAATTGAAGAAATCTCTGTCCGTTTCGTTCGAGTCGAAGCTTCGAGATTTTGAAAAAATCTTTAAAATTTGGAGATACTTCACATTACATTTACTTTACACACCTTTCTCTCAAACACGGATCCAAATATTTTCTTCAACATTTTTCAACTGACATTACAAATTGCACTGTTTAAGGTAACATAGTTCATATTGGGGTATTCTTTTTTTTTTTTCTAAAATTACACAATTTAAAAAAATCTTTTTCACGCTTAATATGGTCAGTTCCAGCGATTTGTTTAGATTACCGCATTTGTGAGTTTTGGAAAACCTATATTTAAACTAATTTGAAGCTTCAAATTAGTTTAAATATAGGTTTTCCAAAACTCACAAATTTTCTGTGAAAAAGAACTTCATATTTCGCATTTTTCAGAAACGCTTAAACGCTAATTTCTTAAAAACTAATCCACATTTTTCACTGAAAATCGTCTTTTAGAACGAGGTTTTATCTTCTTTAAAATTCTGAAAGTAATATTTCGGTTCTACAATTAGAGAACAGAGAAATTGAGAAAATAAAAAACGGTACTTTCGGCGGCGATATATGGCAGCTGGCAAGAGGATGGAGCAAGCCCGAATGGCTAGCCCAGACCAGAGAAAATAGAAAATTAATACGAGAAATATTACGTGTCATTTTGCAGCACCATTAATTATTCCTCTTTTGTTTGAACGACTAACATGTTGGCATGTTTTACAAACCAATTTGTCGTTAATTTCAAACAACTACTCATACTTTTTGCGAAATTCATTCTTGTGATCATATGACCAACAGATATGCAAATCGCTTGCAATTATTTCATTATTAACTTTACCGTTTGTCTACATTATGATCTACTTCGTCTTTGGAACATCCATTAAAACTGTTTCCTTTTGAAACCTTTGCTTTTATTGAAATAGAGTTGGAAGGAAGTAACCATTTTATGGGGTTATCTTTACTTGCAATTGTTATAATATTCATTGGATCTTTCTTCATTGGTTGAAAATAAGCGCTGATGCTTTTCATGATACCACTAGTGGTTGTATCTCTACTTCAGTCAGTTCCTTCCAGAAAAGTGGGGGCTAAATTGATGAAAAAATATATAAATCAGGGAAAGTTTTAAAAAATCGAATTTGAAGATATATTTAAAAATAATAAATCAGTACCATAAATGGTAATTAAATTATATCCTGTTTTAAAAATAACTAAAACTTATGAAATAAGTGTAACTTGAAAAAAAAGTAACTCAGTTACAGTTGTTAAGGTATTCATGAGAGAATCTCGAAATTCAGTTTATATAAATTTATACTGTAAGAAAAAAATCATAGAATTCCGACACGTTAACATTGAGAAACCGGCGAGAAGTATCGCATTTAATTTTGGGGAGTGTGTTAAATCAGCACGTAAATTTACCCGGCGTTTGTCTGCCACTTGCAGCCAGTCCTCGCGGCCCCGCCAGCATCTCCGCCTGCACGTCTTTCCCACGGTCGAAGCATGCGGCCGAGGAGGGTGGTGTGTGTGCCCCCCCCCCCAATGTCAGTTGCCGGATACTCACATCTGCCAATTATCTCAAAGTAAGCAGAATACTATTTTTGTATATTCGTTTATTGCAAACGCGCCCACACACACACACACACACACACACACACACACACACCACATACACATATGACGTTTGAGATCGCGAGGGATTTGCTCACTGGGAATGCCAGGAATGCCAAATGTAGAGAAGTAGGTACTGCGAGATGCCCTGATTCGCCTTCCAGGCGCTGAGAGATGACAGTGAGGAAGGGGATGCGAGAAAACGAAAACCTAGCCCCGACTGAAAAAAAAAAATAGGAATCTACATTTGTCAAAAATGTTATTTTGTAGCCCATATGTGTTTTAAAATATTTTATTATTTAAATTGAAATAAGGTGACAAAGAATCGAAAACATATTCGTAAAATAAATAGTTTTCTATTTATAAATACGTAACACCGGAACGTTCGTGCTGTTTTCGAGCCTCCATGAGCGGCATTCCTGCCTTCAACCACTTGAGGACGCAAAACCACTACTTTTGAATGGGGAGCTGGTGCCCGCGACCGCCAAATGGCGCGTGCGTGCGGGAGGCCGAAAGGCCCGCCGCCCGCGGCGCCAGCGCTCCCTGGCGCATCCGCGTGCCGCTCCGGGCGCTGCGTCATCGCCGTGCGCACACCGCCACACACTACTCCTTCTTCCTTAGTATGAGCGATTTTCCTAAGGATGAGCCAAAGGGAGCTAGTGCTGGCAACATAACTGAAGGCTCTTTGGTCGTAGTGCCCCTCAGCTTATTAGACTCCCTTCCCGCATTCGTTCGTTTGCAGTTGGCTAACTTGTAAATGGCTTCGGCTCTTCCTTTTGTGATGACCTCGTCCGACAAAAATGTAGTGCGCCACGAGAAATAATTGAAATTAGGAAGTGCAGTGTTCTGTGCTCTTCTGTAAAAATTATTTTTTCTATAACCATTACATTAAATTTACTTTTTGTGTGATAAATATTATGTTTATTTTAAAACCGAGATTTGAATGCAAGATGCATAGTGATGCACGTGGTTCCCGCCTTTGTGCTGTTGTGTGGCGAGCTGCAAATGAGAGCTTTCTATTCACATTCGTGGCAGTTTTCTTTTACTGATTGTGAGAGCATGTTAAGAGATTTTCCACATACGAAATTAAATTTATACATTTCCCAGACTCGCGTACGTGCATATACCTTAGTGAAACTATTAAGACTTCTGCATAGGGATGTTTTGACAGGCGCCATTAGCACTTTACGAAAGGGCGTAGCTGAACAGCTGTCGCGGCGGAGGGATACTTCTCTGAAATACATGTGATGTTCACTTGTTTTCGTGAACTGTCACTTTGGCTCATCCTTAGGAAAATTGCTCTATACCCAGAGTTTAGGCCGCGTTAAAGCGGGGAGGTCGCAATGTTCTCCTCCTGCTGGAACGAGAAATCCTTCGCCAGCCTACACGTTGGCTTGCGGGGGCTCCCTCCATGATGCTCGATCTCGATTATCTCCCCCACCTGGACTCCGCCTCAGCCGGAATTCGCTCTAAGCACCAACAGAACGCTCCGGCGCCGATCTACTCATCGCTTGCGGGGTTTACTCAGCCAGGTATTTCTCGCCAGCGGGACTCCGCCCCAGCCGAGACAAGATCTAAGTCCCGACTGGTCTCCCGACCTGTCTGGTAGTGTAGTGCAGTGCAGTGCATGTAAGTGTGTGTATGTAGGGGTGAGGATAGGGCAAGTAAGAGGAACGAAATATCGCACGCTGTATTCTTTCGCCCACTGTATTCTTTGTTCCGTTGTAATAGTCCAGTAATAAATTATACCAAGTTCTGTTTAAATTGTTCCCGCATTTAAGAGGTAAGCTGAAACACGAACATACACACACACAAACAGATCTAACTTTTTTTGGTATATTATTATTTTTGGAAATTAGCACGCTTATGAGGCGATGTTTACACTGGGGATGAGGTAAATGGTAGTATTACATATAATAACTATTACATTTATTATATGTTGATGATTATCTCACAAACCAGTGTAGGTTTGACCCATTTTTGAGAATTGAAAAAATAGAATTTTTTTGAAAATCTATAGCTCGCTTGATAATTGGTTTCGATAAACATGTTTTATACAAAAGTTGTTGGAAATTGTATCCTCTTTGAAATTTAATTGACGCATTTTTTACACAACGTACGGTTAAAAATCTATAGAGAAAAAATCGAAACAAGTCAGAAAAAATGGTTTTCGGGCCTCCTGAAATTAGCACAGGGTCTGAGAGGTCGAAATCTTGGAGATTTAACTAGTGCTTGGATACATACAACATATTCAAAGAACTAGTTCTAATGACCTTTTTCCAGGTAAGTCCCCTTTTTCAGTACGTACCGACTGGACTGCGTGCTTGGAACCTAGTGCTCGCTGTTTGCATGAGCGTGAATGGGGCGGTGATGTCACGGAGAGCTTGGCCGTCCCGCTGCTAGCAGAAGACGCGACCCTCGCCATTGTTGTCGGTGTTTTGAGACGGAGCGTCCCGCACGCGCTCAGCAGATAAAGTGGGTGCGCCCTGAGCGCCCAAGAGATCTCGGCGGCGAAGGTCCTTGATTGTCGATGGGGTTTTATCAACGATGCCGGGACAGGAACGCGTTGAAACGACTTTGTACTTCGGTATCTCATCATCCTTTCTGCATTCGCTGATTTCACGTTCTTTTAGGCATGCCTGTCAAAGGAAAATTGTCTGTCTGTTATTGATGACTGAGAGCGAGAGCGTTCCGTAGGTTGAGGCTATCGAGCGCACTCGGCGTCGCGAACGCAGTTTATGTATATACGAGGGTCATTTCAGAAGTCATGGCCACTATTTTATACATTCCGAAAAACATCACTATATTCATTTGAAAACATAGTTTACACAGTACGGGATGCATCCACCAGATGGCGATTGGTGTCTAGTTGACAACACATGCAAACTGTACTCAACTTGAAACAGTCTCTAGGATACTAGAGACTGTGTTTCGAGATGGATCTCACTAAAGTTGAACAGCGAGCACATGTAAAAATTGCATTTCTATGTGGCAGAAATGTTCTTGACCGAGATACGCGAAGCATTGGGTAATAGAGCGTTGAACAATAGAACTGTTGCACGTTGTGTGAACGCCTTCAAGCGTAGTCTCCTAGCAACTGTTGACCTGCCGCGTAGTAGACGTCCAGTATCTGCTCACACAGAGGTGCAAGAGGCTGTTCTCGAACAGTATTTAGCAGATAAAATGCGTTGGACTGTGGCGGAATTCGCCTCTTGTACTGGTATGTCTGCATCGACAGTGTTACGCATTTTACGGAATGACCTGAAGATGCGCAATATTTGTACAAAGTGAATGGCATATGCTTTAACTGAGGTGCAAAAATGGATTCGATACGAGACATGCCGTATCAATCGCCAACGAATCCAACATGAAATAAATGAGATGTTGAATAGCAACATTGCAATTGATGAAATATGATCACGAGCGTTTGAACCAGAACTAAAAAGGAAATCAAATGAATGGCGGCGTCGTGGTTCATCACGAAAATCCAGGTTTCCGAATCGATCACCCACGTAGGTTATGCTTATCACTAGAAACCGGAAAAATTATTAGTATGAAACGTCAAAAATATGTACATAAATATGTAATGATAAAACAAAGAATATGTAGCAGATATGAAACTCGGATTTAATATGTAATATTAAAGTGCACTAATTTTAAAACACATTTACATAATACATTACATTTATAAAAGGATTTCTAAACAATTTTTAAAAATAATACAAATATGGCGATATCTACGATCAGCAAACAATGACTGCAACTTGCAGCTCTCTCAACTAATCACACGTGGACGATCCCCAGTTTCTCGGAAATTAAGGTTAAAGGTCATGAAACGCAACGTCAATGATACTTTTCACACCTAAAGGTTAAAATGATTTCAGTTCCTGATGGCACTTCCCGCCAATGATATACCTGGAGCAGATGCACCGGACTGTAAGAGCATCACGCGCCATTCGTATATCATATTTTTTCCCTGCAGCTTTATTGACTGCTAAAAAATAATTACTATGACTTCTATTATATATGAAATAATTCAAGGCGTTATCATTGCCGACAAAACTGTTGTAATCGTTTATGCTAGTTGTATATACTAGTGGTTTTGTGGCTTCCAAACAGCAGGAAACTGATGATGGTTAAGGTATCGAAAGCTGCTCTTCAATTAAACAATATTGTTGGAAATGTCAATGCCTTGGATTATTTCATTTTAAATGTCAGCAACATTTCACCGTTAAACCAATATTCTTTCGCATTTCAATATAGAAATTCATAAACAGATGAAATTTCAGAAACTGCTGTGAATTAGTGTCTTAGCTACTCTGCAATCCTTTTGTGCTATATTTCAGAGAAAACAAAGAATTTAAAGTTCGAAAAATAATTTATTTTTCTGGATGCCTGAAATACGTCACGAATTCAATTCGTCCTTTTCAGTGTAAAATAACATTTCTCAAGTGAGAATATGAAAGTGTTAAAAGACATATTTTTCGGATGGGGTCAGTTCGTGGTGTTACAAAACAATGCGATTCTATTCTTCCACAAAAATGTCTTCAATGCGAGTGTTGAATGGCATTCATCGCTTCGCAACGTGTTATGTAAAGGGACCTTGCGACGGTGTGGATGGCAAGGAGGGGACAACTATACTATTTTCAGTAAAAGCTAGTCTTGAATCCTGACGGAAACCTCTTAATATTTACAAGACGTTATTTACTTGAGCTGATATGAAGAACATTACCTTTATATTTCTAGCAACGCTGAACAATACTTAAAAAAAGGGGTATTGTAAATGTGGTATTATAAAAAACACAGTAGAAGGGACAAAGAAAATACAAGAGGTGTTCAGAAATAAACGGGAATTTTGTTATTGCGAGTGTGATAAAAGTCTGGTTCGCGAGATTGTTTTTTTGTTGTGTTGGTAAACACATCTGGAGTGAATCTGTACACTAGTTCCACTGTTGGATGGTTAGTCTTTCGTCCGTTGCGAAGAAGGTTACGTGTGTTTGCCTAGTAGTGGCAAATAAAATACTTGTACATAGTTTCATTTCTTAATGGAGCAGTCGGTAAAAGATATTCTCTGTAAAGCGAAGTAAATATTAATTTAATTTAACTGTACTACATACTTTTATTCGTATAAATATTCCGTCTGTTTTACACTAAATTTAATACGTTTGAAACTTTGAATTTGAATTTAATCTGCTCTCATTGTCATGTGTATACATCTGGCACATGGTAAGATGTGAAGGGACATTCCTATTTATTGCTCTGTGAAAGTATATTGATGGTAATCGCCTACTGCTGATTGACACTTACTTGAGGGGTGACGTAGTAGCAGACGCAGCTGCAAATAAGCAAGTAGATAATATTATTGTATTTAATTTATCAGAATAATATCGGTGTCCCACTTTGAAACTTACTAGACTTATGTAGAACTTTTCAGAGATTAGAATGGTATTTTTATCGAATTTTTAAACCGTCGTGTTTTGGGAGAAATTGAAAAAAAATTAAAAAATGGTCAAAAAATAGGCCATACATTTTAAAACATTTAAGGATTTCAATACATACATGAAATAAAAAAAACATATTTTGTTCTTTAATGTTGCAAAATATTAAATTTCTGACATAACAGCTCGAGTTAAAAATGATTAACTTTAGCAGTACGAGCATTTTTCTGAAGAATTTGAAAATTAATATCATTTCGAAAAATAATATTTGGAGAAAAAATTAAAAACAAGTGTCATATTTTTGCTTATACTCTTCACAGAAAAAAGTTAGAAACTCTGGTACATCAAGGTTAAATTTTACTGAAATTTGTGCGATTTGACGTAGAACGACCCATAAGAGGGAATTAACAAAGAAAATTGACATAAAAAGTCTTATACACTTCATATACTTTGCAAAAGTATATAACACCACGTTGGAGGCTGGAGCTAAAAACGATCATAGCGTATCTACGGGTGTTTTCCCATTTTTAGCTGAATTCAGTTCATGAATAACCAAACATAATGACCACAATTTGTTTACTATTCGTTATTATGCCTTCTTAACCTATGAAAGAACTTACGCATCATACATATTTTATATTTCGAATATTTTTAAATCCAATTTTTTGCACAATTAAATCAAAATATATTGAAACATTCCCGACATGTTGACTGGTGCCAATTTGAAACAAGCTCCGTCTTTCTATTTAAAAACAAGCCTCACTTGGAGGGACATTTTTAAACATAATTATTACTGACAAACGTAATTTGGGCGCGAGGAAAAGGTTACACTTGAAATCTAATGATTTCTACGTCATTTAAATATCTCTCCTTACAAAATTACGTCAGTTAATTAGGGTTTGAAGTTCATAATTGTTGCTATTTACTCTGCAACCAATTATTCAATCTGCCATCCATACGAAGTGGCGAGGAATCTGAAAATCTTATTAAAATGCTGGATTGCACGTAACGAACAATGATAATGAGCTATATTTCGACTTAACAAATTGGAATTTATTATATTGATAATCAAAATGAATTCATTCTTTGGTCATGGCCAGTTTTCTCTACATTACAATAGTTATAAACCTTGTTATTCATTCGTGGGTCTTCGCGGGCTCTCCTCTTCTTCGTTCGATAGCGCCCCGTAGAACCTTCTCCGTCGACGTGGCAGATTCTTGCTTCTGGATAAAGTCCTCGCCTATTGTCCGTAATCTAGTTCACAATTCTCCCGGCGATACTATTATAATCCGTGACTTCCCTCACTAACGTCTCGGGTGGACGCCTAGATATGTATTTTGCTTCTTACAAGAACGCTCTATCCTAATATAAGAAACGATAGTGAACTTTATTAACTTAACAACTGTCAATTACAGTCTTTCCTCGGTCTAGTATATACCAAGAGCCGACCCGCTCATCTCCGCGTTGCTCTAGCGAATGAAGTTTCTTCTAAAAACTCGGAAGCATCCGAATTTTATATTTTTTTCTTTCGTCTCTCAAAACAATGCTTATTCCACTTCTGCTCTGTCATTTTAACCTAACGAAAATGATCCTTAACACCGCTTGTTTATTTGTCACACTTTTTTTACCTCCTCGCGATCGTCTATTGACATCCCTGTATTCTATGTCAAATAAAAGACATTTCCATAAGAAAAATGGTTCGTCATTTTGTGTATCACAATATGCAATGTATACCTTACTTAGTTATACAAATGTTGTATTCTTCTTAAAATTATTGATCAACTAGTTTAAGAATAAAATATTCTTTTTGTAAACATTACATTTTCTGCAGAAAAAAAGTTTTCTAATGTGAGCCGCCCCGCAAACGTTTTAATAAACGGGTAAAAACATGAAAAAACAAGTAAACGGGTTTTTTTTTGCATCCACATCTTGACGCAACGCGTCTCCAAGCCCCTTAAGGGGCGTTGAGCGCATTCTTTGGAGTAATCCTCCGTTAATTACTAAGTCAAGTCTCGTCACGTCGCAATCAGTCTGTGCCTTCTATCCCTTCGGCCAGGGGCTCGACGACGTTAGATCCCGGGGTTCCTGGCCAGTCACCCAAGCAAGAACCCGCGAGTCTCGAATTCGCTTAACCATCGTGACTTCACGGAGCGTAGTAAACGAATTCGGCTAGCGCCGCGTTTGACATATTATTCATGGGAAGTCTGGTCTTGCACGTAGTCTGTATATTCAAGCGCGAAAAAAATCACATATTTAAGCATCTTTTTCCGCACCCGCATATTCTACACGAGCCCAGAGTTAGGAACATCATAAAAATATTATACGGCAAAACATGCATTCTGCATCTTCTTCACCTGGTAGGGAAGATATACCTGGTAGAGCTTCCAATTCGGAAGAGTCAGAGGACATGTCGTTAGAGTCCTCGCCAGATGTGGAACCTTCCTTTTGCTTTTTGTTTAACTTAAAAATTGTCTTAAATATCTCTTTGCAACTTCTCTGGAATTAAATTCTGAAATTGTCACTTCACCTCTTTATTTTTGTTCTACTCACTGGAACTCATAGGCTTCAGAGTAGGCTCTTTATTACCCTCCTAAAGAGTATAGTATTAGGAGTGCCTAAAATTTTGTTTTTATTTTAAAAGATTAAAAATTGTGATCCTGCATTAGGGACACATTTGGGAGGCTCGGATTATGCACCTGAGTGTTTATATTCCAGATGCAAATAACATTTTACAAGGCAAATAAAATAAATTACATTACCCTACACTAATAACTTGTAATTCTCCTTCAAAAAAATGTAATGTTTGGAAGACTTACCGATGAAGTATCGAAATCAGGCAACTGAGAATAAGCACTTGAAAAAACTTTGATTTCATTGCTAGCATTAATGGATGACTGTCCGGCAATAAGTGAAGATGAAGACACAACCGCTTGACTGGACAGTAGTCGTGCAAAGAACTACAATTTTAATTTCCAATAGGCAATACAGAAAAACAAATCGTTGGGGCTCGCATTAGGAACCGGGTCTGGGTTTAGGTATTTTCCTCTACATATCTAATTACTACAGCTGGGAGTTTTAGGAATTCGTTCTACGTTGAGATACTCTTTGTCTACAGCGTTTGCCCGCCATTTGCTAATATGAGCTTTCTTAATGAATAGATAATAAAAAGTGTTTCAACCGTGTTCAATTCGTCTCTTCGTGCTTTGAATTCAATCGGAGAACATCGCACACAGAGAGACATTTCACGATCGAAATCTTCTGCAGGAGGACGCGGCGTGCAGGTCACAGACGTGTGGCAAGAGCTTGTAGTAGCAAAAGAGTATGGAGTAAGAGGGAAAAAATAATTTGTATCAACAAGAAACTGCTAATAGTCATTTAGTTTGTTGCTCTTGATGATAAAAATTATATATACTAGCTGAAGTACCCGGTGTTGCTCGGGCATTTATTACAGTAAATTATTATACAGGAAGAGGAATTCAATCTTTTCATGCCCTGCGGCGGGACCTACCTCTATCTCTTCAATTAAATCCCTTCTCGGCCCTACTCCATGCCGTGCTCTGCCCGGCCACGCCACGATAGCTGCCCTCTTGACCCCCAATTGGAAATTTCCGGACTACATCCCTCACTTTCCCACAAAAAATTAACATTTTTTTTATTTACTGTTCCAACTTCTAAACATTCATTTTATAACCAAAAGCAATATACAAATTTAACTACAAAATAAAATACTTGTAGACTCTCATATATAATTTTTGTGGGTTTTATATAATATTCCAACATATCAATAAATTGTCACGTTGTAAAACTTATCCTATTTTTTTATTGTATTATAAAGAAGTTTTGAAATTGATCTGTCAACTCGTGACTTGAAGGGACTTACTGTTTTAAGCTGAGTATAACATGCGGAAGTTCATGCACGGGTACAGTAGTAGGTAGATCCGGAGTAATAGTTATAAATGACATAACGTAATTCATGAATCTTAATCATTAAAATAAATGAAAATACCTGTATCTATTCTGAAACATAATCACCAGTTTTTATAATTCTGAATACGACAAAAATATATATGTTTAATGTCCTATGTGCCAGTAACATGTATAAAACTTATTTTTTTAGGTAAATCAATTCATCATACAAGTGATACATTAGCAAACTAATGATTCACCAACAGTACATTATGTGTAAATAATAAATTGACAATGCACTGAGTCACGTAACAAAACAATATTAGCATCATTATTTTATCTCAAGTGATAGAAATTATGGAGCCTGAAATACGAATAATAGAAACCAAGGACTCCCAGATATTATTTGCTTACACAAAAATATTTTTTGACAAATTAATTTTTACTTATTTTTTTAGAAAAATATTAATGATCTCATTCATTGGGAGCAATTGATATGCAAAACAACTTTACATATTAGTCTTAATAAATAAATGATCATTATTCCATTATCATCTACTGCTCTGAACTTCTTCACATATAGAAGAAAAAAGTACAACAGTAATTGATATGCAATCAACTTTACAGATAAGTCTTAATAAGTAAATGGTCATTCCTAAAATACATATCACTGCACAAAACTCCTTCAAATATTGAAGAAAAAATTTTAATGGGTGGACTGAAGACATACTAACATTTTCCATTTTACCAATTTTAACATGAGAGCTCAATAATAGAAACCAAGAGCTAACAGATTTATTTATTAGACCGGGCAAACGTTTTTAGATAAATTAAGTTTTGCTTATATTTTATGGAAAAATATGGATAAAATCATTAATTGGCAGCCATTGATATGCAAAACAACAGCACAAATTAGTCTTAATATGTAAATGATCATTCCTAAATTACATACCACTGTTCAAAATTTCTTCCCATATTGAAGAAAAAATGTAACTGGATGTACTGAAAACATATTTTCCATTTTACCATTTTGAATCTAAGAACTGTGTAAATAGTCGAATTGAGAATCCTATTGAACAGCTGCCCTACTACTTAGAGAATTATTCACATTTCTCCCCTTCTTGCAGAATTATTTTCAATGGGGCGAGTGAGTACTTGAGCAAGTCGATCGTCTCTGAGTAGCCGATTCAAAATTTTAGTAGCCTGCGCATCTCTTGGCATTTGTAATGTTTTGACAGTTGTGACACTCGTTTCGTCAAACAATTCAGTTGTCACAAATTTCTGTAAAAGAAGACGTTGTTTAGATTGTATACGATATCTATATATTGTACATTGTACATTACTGTATATTATTTTACTTTTTATTCTCTCACCCTACCTCAATTATTAAACACTTTCAAACTCTCAATGATTTCTTGCCAATTTGTATATAACACGGACAAAGAGCAATGCATGAACATTGCCACGTTACAATATTATTCTTTACCACATCAGTTGCGGCTTTCTTTCAAATGTTCACACAGGGACATGACATAACCATATTCAAAATCCAATGAATTTCGTAATAATTCTGGACATTGATGAAAGCAGTAGTAGATCTCAGACATCATGCTCTGGTGGCGCGCAGCTAAACTATTGGCATTGATGCACTCCTGAATTTGTGATGTAAAGCTAGGCGAAAAATGTCCAGAAAAGTAATTATTTTGATAATACATTACTGTTTATTTGTGTAAATCATAGCGTATAGTACTCCAGGTTTTTAAAGGATACTAGCACAAAAGTTTCATCGGCATTGATCCAGTATATTCAGAGATTACCGCGCTGTAAGACAACGCACTTCGGTCTTTATATATATATATATATATATATATATATATATATATATATATATATATATATATATATGTGGCGTCACGGGTCATACGAACCCGTAACGCCACCATAAGCCACTAGAAAAGACCAGAGAACTGAGAAATAGGGTACGAGGCGGAGCGATGGTCCGAGAAGGCGACATCTACCCGCAGGTTTTCGCACTTCGATGTCCAAAGTTAGCGGATAATATTTTCTCGAGAGGGCGCGAAGGAGGAGAAAATTCACCCCTCCAGAAATTTTTCCCCAGGCGGAGTCGCATAAATACCGTGATGCACTTTGGTAGAGCTCTCTTACGACTTCGACAGCGACGGCGACTCAACTAAATTCTTCAGCGGTAGTAATCGGTTAGTGCAGGAGTATAATTTTACTTGCTTTAGTAAAGCTGATTTAAGAAACGTGGTAATAAGTGATAGAATTCAGAAGCAAAGTGCATGTACAGTATTTGCATTACCATTACGCGAGTAAGCAAGCGATGTGACTGCTCGAACTTGAAATAGTTTCATAATCGAAGTAAATTCGCGCAGAAGGACTCTGAACGAAATCCAGTATTTAATTTTGTACGCCACGACCACGCACGCTCAAAGTGTGGTATGTCGGCCGAGTGCTAGAAGTAGTCAATTCAAGCACGTTAGTTATTTAAAACTGGTAGCGCGAGCAACGGGTACGCGGCAGGCGGCAGAAGGACGACTCCAACACTCAAGCGTAGGCGAGAAAGACTTGGACCAATCCGTGGACGGTACGAGCCTGAGGACGAGAGAAAGGTTTGGAATTTGGACGTGTGGCGGCATCCTGAGATCGAGCGAAAGAAGAGGTGTAACCGCGGGACATCGAACCAGTCGAGTGACGTGGCGAGGACTGCGAGCGACCGAACACCCCAAGGTTAACTGACGGCGAGCGCGAAGGAAATGTCGAGTGACCATCTACGTAAAGTACATACTTCTTGTATATTTGTGCCACTGTGTAATTTGTTTACTGAATATATGCTCATTTTACCAGAATTTTATATGATTCATTGTTTCAAGGGTTCAGACCTTTCTCATACCCGAAAGATCCTGCTTCCTGAGAATTCAAAGCTCGCTTCACGAGCATTCATAGTTTCACGCTTCATCGCCACCGGCTGGAAGGTAGTAGGTAGGCGTGTTATAATATATATATATATATATATATATATATATATATGTGTGTGTGTGTGTGTGTGTGTCTGTGTCTGTGTCTGTGTGTGTGTGTGTGTTCTAAAAATAAATTATAGGTGATTTACAGTATCATACATTATTATTGCGTAAGTAAATGTTATGATAAGTTATTTTGGAACTGAGAGTGCAAAAATTTACTTGAGAAGTTCAGTAAATATTCTAGGCATAACTAAGACTCATTTTCAAGCTTATTTATGCAGTTGGCGATTGCAAATATATTGTTTATACTGTTTACTAGTACGACTGCTTGTGTTCGCCTAGTAACAATTTATAGCTACACGAATAATAAGTTGACCACATGAATTGATATTTAAGGTGTGTGGAAATACACCACACATTCTCTATTTCTAATTTCTATCCTAACTTACAATTATTATGCTGCAAATTAATATTATTATAATATTTTATACTATGTACATTATGTACTCCCACTATTATGTCAACACTTTTTCCAACCACCCATCGAATAGTAAGTAAGAAGGAACACATAAACTGTAATGTAGGAGAAAAAGTATTGGAATCGCCATAGTACGTACAGGCCTGCATAGCATTTTGCACTTTCACTAACCTCAGGTGCCGCTCCCGAGCAACTCCAGTGCAAATGCGAAAATCGATGAACGATGGGGAGACCCATTCTAGGAGTGGGGGCCACCTATTAGACTGCGCAATTCAAACCGTAGCGCGTAAGTTGAAAGAGCATGCGGCGAAAACATGACGGGCTCATTCAGTTCAAGTAATATTGTCGTTCGTATTATATTGGAAATGTTTGTTGGCCATATATGACAGTGTGAAATATGAAACTACAACGAATTATACGTATCTGATTTGGACACCAAGTAAAATAATTGCTTGGAATGCAATTCGCTTTATTACTATGCAATAACAAACTTAATGTTTTGCTAAACACAAAACTATGATATTGAATTGCTTTTGTTTGATGATGACAGGTATAAACTATTTTTCATTGACTATATTTAATTGAATAAGACGATTCTCTCAAAGCTAAATCATTATTCTTCAAAAAATCTTGATTATTTTCTGCTCTAATTTCTGTCAAGAGTACATTATATATTTCTAATATCAAATCAACGAACACCTATTTATTCATCGTTTACGACATTGAATAAAAATTTAAATCCCTTTGCATTCTATTTAAGAAGACCCATTGATAATATCATAATTGCCCTAACATATCGTCACAGAGGTCTCCTCGCTGATATCTTTTATTCAGATTTATAATGAGGGGAAAAGGTCACAAATATGTGCTGCTAAACATTACCCTTCTTGGAATTGCCTATCATCCATTTTATGTCAATCTTGATGTGATAGATTGCTCTCATAATTCTCTTCGTTTTGCTATCATTTGGAGATTATAACATTCCTGGTGAACAAATTGTAAATATTTGTTAGTGATAATTAAATAATAAAGTTTTAATAAAGGTCACTGCGCTTTAAAATATATCTTAAGAGTCGCAATGAGCATCAACTTAAAAAACTTAAAAAAGGAAAATACATATAGTAGTGGATACACTGCTGAGCACAGATGAACATAAAGAATTATGGCTCTTGTAGCTTGAAATACGGGATATCACCCCTTTTCATATGTGGGAAAAAATTATTTCACTGCATTATTTCATTGCATTGGACGCCCCGGCATTCAATGTACGCGCCGCGTCGTGACGCCAGGAATCTCCCGTCACCGCCATGCTTCCTCCCCTCACTACGTGCACTTTCGGCGCTCTCGCGTGCAGACTTCACCAACCGCCGAGTGAAGTTAAGAGTAGTTACTCGATAGTAAGCATTACTCCACGATAGTTACTCTCGAGTAAAATAAAGGCGTTTCACCAAGCTTCTGGAGGGTTATGTTACTCTTGAGTACATACTCCCCAAATTACTCCACGTACCCGCTGAACACGCAATTTTTCATACACAGTAGAGAGCGATTCAAGAGGCCGTGAACGAGAGTAACTCTGTGAACCATTGCGGACCAACGGGAACCTCTGGTTATTTCCTTTCATTTCAGATTTGGAGTTCTGTTCGTCGTCTTGGTCTTAGTTTTGTGTGGTGATTTGAGATAGCGTAGCTTATTTCTTAGTTTTTTTTTAAAATTTTTAAAAGAAATATTTGTTTGTTTTATTTTTTAACTTTTATTCATCTTTCAACTATTAGTTATAGTTAAAACGTTGGGAAGGGATTCTGGAACTCAAGAAAACGTACGCAGATGATCTTCTCCCCCATACGTCACATACAGTTTATTACTGTTTTTGACTAAATAAATAAATAAGTACATTTAGTTACTGTTATTTTTTTCCTTTTCTTGTCATATATTTACTATCTTTATTTCGTATCCACATCGGTGAAAAATAAATTTACAAAGTCCTCCACAGTTCATAATGTACCCGATGAGTTAACAATTTACTTCACAAATAAAATACGTACTTGCACGATTTAAATGATTTTTAATAGACATATCCTCTTTTGATTTTGATTCTGAACTGATTGCCTATATATGGGTACCTACAATTCAGATATAATAGTTTAAATGATTCTACTACTTGAATATATTTTTTATATTTATTTTTTAGTATGCAAATTATTCGTTGCTAAATCAGCTTCAATTCTTCATAATAGAAGAGCTGATAATTTGGTCAAACATAACCTCGTGACAAAATCCCGATCGTAAAAATTGGGAAACCAATCCATTCTCTCCTACACCTATCTTTGTCTTCGCATTACAGGATAATATTCCGAATCATCGCCGGAATCATCTTCAAATGCCAGCATTCGCAATCGTTGAGCCATAACAACACGTCGGAGGTACAGGCACGTTGAAAACTAAGCTTACTCCGTATTTTACTTGACGGATCTTCGCCGTGTAAAGTTTACTCGAATTTACTCTCGTGTATGCGATTTACACTCGAGTAACGTGTTGGTGAAACGCTCCAAGAAGATACTCTCGTGTAAACATGATTTACACCAGAGTAAACGTCTACTCTTCGTTTGGTGAAACCGGCCAATGCAGAATGCTCGCGGGAGCAGGCATTGGGCAGGCCTGCCTTAATAGAACGATCTTCACTTATGTAACGTCAAAACTGTTCATTCGGTTCTTTTGAGCAATAACGTCGTGCTCTCGCCAAAATTCATATATATTAATGCTGCGTTTAAAATGATGGGGGCAGATGACGAGGAGAGATGCAGAGTTTTGAACTCCCAAATTCGAGATGTCTGAATGCGAATATGTATACAGATATTGATGTGTCACGCATAACTCTTACAGAAACATTTGAGCTTAAACTTTATAAACATGTCGTGAATAAGATCTAGTGAAATTCTAGTGAAGCTACAGAATGGCACAAACGTTTCTACCTGTTATTTTTCTTTCCTTTTGAGTCTGGCGTTTGCCCACCTTCTTTTCAGCACGGCATCCCCAGCCGTCTTTAAGCTCCCCGAACATCTCGTAGGTGCATCATAGACCTTGGTAACAAATAAAATTTCAAAATAAATAGGTCCTATGCCTTTTTCCACTTCTCAAAACCGAAAATATTTTAAGCAGACATGGGTAAAGTGATTATAGGACATGACTAAATACATATATTAATAATTCTTGGGTATAAATACATATATTAATAATAATTGGGTTCATCACAATATATAAAAATATTTATTTAATAATGTTGTAAGTTTACACTGGATGCCCACATTCACCCTCTCCCTGCCCCCGCAATGGTGTTGGTATACGACTGTTACAAAGAAAATTAAACTACTTTAACACATTTGTTTAATTTACATGACGTTATTTAATGATCTATTTTTCTATAACAGATATCATTAAGAGAAAATATCTACCTTCAATGTTGTAGTTGTGGGAAGAAATTTCAGTGTTGCAGGTTTCGAAAATTTAGACAATTTAACGACAATGGGACCTACGTAATTTCATAAGCCTTCTTTTCTTCACCCGACATCACAATTTAATCAAAAAGTTGTAGTCATTTTTGAGAAAACTCATAGCCGGAACAACAAAAGAGCTGTTGTGGCATATGGAAAAAATCGGGTTCTGAAGCCGGAAAGCTTCGCTGTTCTGAAACGTCACTCGGGAAAACTGAAGCTTCTTTGTTGCTCGTCACATGACGCCAGCTGTGTGCTAACCAGTCGCTCACTATGACAACTCAGTATAGTCGTATCATCTGGTAGGAGGTATTGGAAATTAACATAATTAAAAATTCACATTTTTTCAGACAAATTCTAAACTGTTTCATAGCTTTTCTCGCCTGTCCCACCATCCCGAATTTGTGGTTATCTCACAAAACGAAATACCCCTCTTACATGGCCGGAGACTGCATACTTTTCTTTCAGTTACTGTGTGCATTATAAATGTATTACTAATGTACAAGATTTTGAAAGAGTCATACACATGGGCTTCATTTAAACGTCCCCAAAAATGAAAATATCGGTGTAAATTTCGCGGTACCTGGATTGCAGCCAGATCGATCACGAAAAATCAATTCCGGAGAAAATTCTGTAAATTGTTTACGCGCTAGTGTTGTGACAAACGATACAACGGACTGACATATGTTTTGCCGTAAACCAATGTTTTGGTAACATCTCACAAAACATTTATTCTCACTTAACATGTTAGAGGAACATCTACATGTAGGATAATTTATCTACATGTAGGGTAATTCATCCACTATTTGCTATCAGAGATTCACATTGCAACTTTTTCTTTAAAAAAATCGCCACTTTTCGCAGCAGCATTACAGTACTATGTCTGTCCTACGCATGTATTACATACCCTGGTTATTGTGAACTCGGATATAGCAAACTCTCGGTTATAGTGAACGTAAGTCACGGGTCCCGTTTCACTTACATTACAAATAAGCGTGAGAAGACGCGGTTATAGTGAACACTGAACCTCGGTTATAGTGAATGTAGGAAATACGTCCTGCAATTTAATTTCCTTCTGGAAAAAATATATCGCCACAATGTCAGAAATTCTAACAATGGGCATCTTTGAAAAAATATCGTTAGCTAAAGGTCATGATCCAAGAAGTCTCCCCAGAGGTGGAAGAACGTATAAATGCAAAAATGTATAAAATTGCCTTTAAATGAATATTAACGACATGAGAGATATTTAAATTTAAAAAAAATATTCAAAAATGCCATTTATTAGAGTTTTTTAAAAATTTAAAAAAAAAGGAGAGATGGCTCAGAAAACTTATGTCATTGCAGTCCCTCTGACCGGGAGGTCCTAGATTCGAGTCCCGACGGTGGCAGGACTTTCGACACTACCTTGTCAGTTAGCTCGGTTTAGTCCCGGTCTGGAGGATAATTCTAGCGGCCGGCTGCTCTCATTGGTAGTTTTCCGTGGTTTCTCTGATCAACACTAGGCAAATGCCCGAGCAGTACTTTAACAAACGGGCCACGGAGCGCGCGCGATCTTTCCTTCGTCTTCCTTGTCCTATCCTTTCCCCTTACACACTCACTTACACTAACATGCACTACACCACCACACATGCCGGGAGACCTGTCGGGAGCTTAGAGCTTGTCCCGGCTGGGGCGGTGGCCCGGTGGTGAGAGAGTCCTGGTTAGGGAACCCCACTAGCCGACGGCAGGTCGGTGCCGGATCTCGCCATCCAGCGGGGGAAGACCATCGCCACCTCCCGAGTTTAAAACCTTCACTACACTTACAGCATAATGACCCTAGTAGTTGAGCCGCCCGGAATCATTGGAAATCAATCATTTAAAGAAAAAAATTGAGCATTTTTTGAGAAAATTGAGAAAGTAAATATGGTGCGTCCTTATCTCTTATAATCAGGACGTGTTTCAAACGGACCTCGCAATTGTTTCTTCGGCCGTAATATAGCATACAAATTAAGTTTTCTTTGAATCTTCTAGTAATCGTTGATGAATATTTCTCTCTGTGTGTGCACTCACGCCGTAGACTTTATTGTAGAATGTGTTGTTGTGCAGAATCTCGAATTTTATGAAAAATTTAACTTTTTGAAATTCTGTTCAACAGTGTTGAAGCATTTCTGTTTGTTATGAACGCCTATCATATTAGAATGTTTGCCCAAAGATGGTGTCAGGAGTAATACAAGTATGATGTAGCTTCTAGATGAGGGACGTGGCAAGGTCATTGAATTCCGGTTCCTGTACAAGGTGATTTTGGATACTTATAACAAGAATATAGTCATTTCTTATTACCATTACACCTAAAAATATAGTCGTTGTTAATATTTATTTTGCTGTTACTCTGAATCATAATTTATTTTGACGATATAGCCAGAAACTGAGTGCCAAAGTATGAGAGGGAAGCACATTTTCAAACGCTCATCACATTTACCAGCAAAAAACGACGAAGTGTGTGCCGTCAACAAATCGGAGGAGCGAGGCTTTGCAGAAAGTGCTCTTGTCCGTTGGAGCACCCGTCTGCACGAGACCCCTGACCTTCGCGAGTGGCACGCGATCCCCCACCCACGCCTCCCCCCTCCGCTGCTCAAGCTGCCTCAATATCTTACCATCTCTCTACACTCTCGCAACACCTGATGCATATTCAAGCGTGCAGAGGCACAACACAAATGTTTCCGAGACAAAATAATTCATCCATGTAACACATACGTTGTTTAATTTTACTTTCTCGTATACGTAGGGCGCAGGTAGTACGTAAGTCTAGTGTATGTAGGTTTCTCGTGAATGCGGAACTACGTACGTAGTGCAGAGATAGTCATGTAATGGTACGGAAAATCGATGTCGAGGTTTTAATGGATATACGATTTTGGGGTTCCCTAATATCGAAAAAGTGTTATTTTTAAACATCCATCTGTCTATGTATCTGTGAACAAAACCACGCATAGGATTTGTTCCAAAATGAAAATTATCTAAACGATTTCGTCTAACTTGTGACAATGATAATTTAAAACGAATCTTTTATATTTTGAAAATACTTCACATGAAAGCCCTGGAACGTTCTGAAAGTTGCCTCCAAATTCTTTCTTTACGATTTCTTGCTAGAATGGAGTGAAACACACTTTTAAAGAGGGTAATATCTGATTTTAACATTCATCTCTGAATTTTCGAAAATTGCAAATGTTTCAATTATCTCGACCCCTTATATAACTAGATTATTGAAGATACAGACAATGTTTTCAATAAAATCGTATCTTGTAAATTAATGTCAGTAATTCATTCATTCATTTAAATATTTAATTAATGTAATGAAACCTTTTCCCCTAATATTCGTAGTTTTTGTGGCATTTTGAGAGAAATATAGGCAAACTAGAATCTCGAATTTTTTTTATTAATGTTTCCTTTCAACAATAGGTACGGATAGAGCAAAATGTATTTAAAGAACATCAGCATGATTTTAATTTTTTTTCACTGTATTTCGTAATTTAATAAATTTGTTAACATACAAGTTTCAATATCTAGCAACGGATGTTTTGAAGTTACTAAAGATGATGCATCTTCAAAATCATTCAAAACAAGTTTTCTCAAAAATTACCAAATGTTTCGGAAATCTTTATATTGCAAAAGAGTTAAATTCTCTTCTAAAGCATCATTTCTGTCAAAATATTAGGAGGCCGAAAAGAAACCAAAAAAGTATCGATTGCAGAGAAACGTAAACCAAAGCGTTAATTCAATGATTCTCCATATAATGTCTTTTGCCATTTTGTGACATGTGTGTAAGTTTTAAAGCAAATGTTCAATTTTGTGTCTTCCCGCGTTTATGAATTGGCAGGTCCTCAGTTTTAAACTTGTGTAGTTACTATACTTCCGGTGCATGCGTTAAAATGATTTTCTAAGTAGATGTTTGTGTTGTATTGCTGGCTACAAAAGAAGCTTCTGCAACGAGTCTCATACCTGTTTGAATTTCCTAGAGAGTAAACGCTCAGAGATAGGTAGTTGAGAAATATACACTGCGACAACTTCAAATTAAATGATAATGAGAATGAGCGTTTGCCATTTTAAACCGTGCGAAGTTAGGGTTTGATGAAGACATTTTCCTTATTTTCAACGGATTGATCGATACTTGTTTGACGGGGTCGTAGTGGCGTAGGAGCATGCAACACCTTTCGGAAGCGGTTGTTCTTGAATCTTAACGATGACGCAGAGTGCAGGTGCCACCAAATGTTGCGTTAGGGCTTCTCTTGACACGCCATTAATGATCACTGCGATACCATTTTGGCTCGATTACCAATATTGTTGCTTCTTGTTTTAAATGAAAGGTAATGAAACATTCTCTAAGAAATGTTTCTACTTTTTGATATTTCATACAATATATATGATATCTCATACAATATTTATGTTAAGTGCATTTTGGAGCATGTTAAGTAAAACGTCGTTCTGAAAATAAAAGAATGATCTTTGCAAGCGAATTTTGGAAAAATACTTTGCGTGACCATCATGAATGTAGTTGAAATTTTGTATGTCGACTTCTATATGTTCCAAAGGAAGTTTTGTAAAGTTTATATTTTACAGTTTAGTATTTTTAGAGACTGTGGTTTGCTTGTCTCCGTTCAGTCGTTGTACAGTAGGGCTATTTGAAGTTTGCAAATTTAAGAAATCCCCTCTCTTTCAGGGAGTCTCACCTGACAACAGTCGGTGGCATCTGCGTTTTGAAGTATAATAAAAGGTGCCCTAATTGAAAGTCAGAAAGGAACCCTCATCCGAAAGGTTTTGCATGCTCGTGCGCCACCTGCTCCGTGTGTCTCTTAAAGTACCAATTATCTGCAATCCTATGTCTCACAAGCCCGAATCACTTATTTTAAACGTAACACAATCTGAACATTTGTAACCGTGTTTCTCTTATGTGTCAATCATAAATGAATAAAACTAACAATACAACTAAAACTGATAGGTTTATGCAAACGTGACCTTTAATGCATTTGAGTACAGTTTTTAAAATATGAGTAATTAAGCATAATTTTGCAACTACTAATTTTCCGTGCTCCAGTTGCTAGCCTTCAGGAAATACAAGATTGGATAGCGACAACGGCATTTCGAACCGCGAGTCTGCAGTTGGATTTTCTAAGAATTTCATGGTTGACATGATATGACTGTATGAAAAGTAGTTTTAATTGCCGAATATATGTTGATATTTGCTTCAAAATAAATAGTTTTGTAATGTTTTATGATGTGTAATGAATTAAAAAAATATGACTGAGATGTGTTCATTCGGATAAGACTGATGTAAAATAGTATTACGTAACCGTTACTAATAATATGGCTGTATAGCGCCACTAGTATGAGCTGTTTTAGCGCCACTAGTTTCAAATCAAAATTTCCCTTCGGATATGTTGAGATATACCCGGATATCCTAATTAAATTGAGGCTCAATGCGCGCTCTCTTCAATGCCTCGTTCGTTCGCGCACGTCGCTTTTTTTGTAGCTGTCAGGCATTTGTACCTTGTATTGGTGAATTTGATGATCAGCGCTTCGAAGCGCTAACCGGTTATAAAAGCACTCTCTACAAGAAGTAACAAAATCGTTAGACCTTAGCTTTTTATGCCCGTCAATGTCTGTGCTAAGCAACCACCATTTGCTTTATACCGGTTTCTTTTATATAGTTTATGCATTTTAGATGCACTTATCCCTCTAGTGCCCCTTGTTACATAAATGTAACCATATTTCTAGTCAACTCGTCTTTGTAGTTTTTTGCACTAATTGGCGAATTCTATTTCTTCAATAAACAGTGACAACCTAAATGAAACATATAATCAAGTTTTTTCATTTCTGAATACCATATGTCGATTTAGCCGTGATCTCTAAGGCATTGTATACTCCTGGCCAGGGTGTACTGCACATATGACTGGCGTCAGTTCGAATCCTCATAAAAAACCGTGCTTAACTACTAGAAACATTGAAAGCACCTAATTTATGTTTTAAACCCGGGAAAGGGTGTACGCAGAGATTGCTTTGCGCCTCCAAATGGCTGGTAGAGTGGGAGAGCAAATAATTGTGAAAGAAGGAAGGAAACCGGTATATCCTAAAACATGAAACCCAACAGGTGCAGAAATATATTCAACATAATGCTGAAAGGTGAGTTTTTCCTTTTGAACTTCAGGTAAGAATCAAATTCCTTTGCCACTTCAGGTAAGTATAAAATTATCCTTATTTACAAAATACTTGCGCACTATTTTTCCATTTCATTTTCTTAGTTGGGTATTGTGCACTGTACCCAATATGTACTAATCAGTCTTGCCACATTAATGATTACAGCGACTTCAACGCCGATTTCCTTTGTAACCCAGTTATCCGACATTATTCTTTAACCGTACCCCTCGACTATAATTTTCTGAACCGTACTGCATTTGCAATAGAATTACTCACATGTCAGTGAGTAATTGTCATGTTTGTCATGTCTGAAGTCCATTGTGGAAGTGGTTTGCCACGTAGACGCTGCAAGATGGGTAGCAAAACCATCAGATAAACTCTAGTTCACAGCCCATCGAGCCATTCTCCCTTCACCTTGCCTAATTCTTTGCATACATCAACTCTACCCAATGCCGCCTAGGGAAAGTGTCAGCTATTTGTATTACACGAAGATCCATAATAATTAGCATATTTTTCCTTAATAAAAGGTTGCGATGATTTTTACATCGGTATCTAGATATACTTAGATGCGAAGATACAATCGCGCCATGAGTACGTAAAGACCTGACCTACACTTCGACACCAAAAATTTATTCTCATTTTGCATAGGGCAAGGTGAGTGAGGAACGGAGTAGGAATGTTGATGAGCCGTACTTTCGGCCGTCATGGAAGAATGCATTTCATCATCAAAGAATTTCTTCCGCAAATTAACCATAAATATAATTGCATCAGGGAAACCGGGCCTCAAGTCGAGCTCGTCTCTCGGATTACTTATCAAGCAATTAGATTTATGTAATATCCATAAAACATGCTGGTGTCTTTTATGCTTCACTACGACTAATTCACTGTCATTATTTCCTATATGAGAGATAACCAAATAATGTATAAACATATTTACAACCTTGAAAAATTAATATTATTCTGCATATTAATCGTTACTTCGACCAATTTAAATATTCGTGTGTTGCACAACCTTACAAATCACCACTACTCATTGCTTCGTGTCATGTGGAAATGTAGTCTGACATATTCAAAGTGCAAATGCAAGGACAGATTGTATCGTGGTAAATTAGTCATCACAGTAAATTAATATGGCTTTAAGCTTTACAAAGAAACGCAAACACAAAATACAAAATTAAACTATTTTGTGTAATATATTTCGCTCAATAAAACAGTTTGCAAATTATTTGCAATTAGAGAGACTTGCAGAGTTGGAAGTAGCACAACGAACTGTAGTTTCCAGCAAAAGCGAAACTCCCCACTTCGCAGAATTGCAAAAAGATCCGCCACGTTCATCAGGATGTGTATCATTAGATCAGTGTCATCATCAAATTACACCCATTATAATGAGACACCCATTATAATGAGAAAATGCAGGTTGCAGCATACCAATAAATGGAGAGCACATAGAAGCATGTGAGGAATTTAAATATTTAGGAGGAATCATCAGTAAAGAAGGAGACTCCAGAAAAGACACTATCTCAAAGATCACGCAAGGGAGACAAGTCACTCGAAAGGTAAACTCTGTACTTTGGGGAAATGAAATATCCAAATCAACTAAGAAAAGACTGTTTGAAACCATCGTACAAAATGTAGTGCTGTATCGATCAGAAACGTGGGAAATAAGAAAACGGAAAAAGACAAATTAAAAAGCCTGCAAATGGATTTCATGAGAAGAAGTTGTAGAGTGTCTTAAATGAACCATGTAAGAAATGATGAAATTTTGAAAAGAATGCAAATACAGAAATCGATTTTAGAGGAAATGGAAACACGAAGATTAAAATGGTTTGGTCACGTGAAAAGGCTCGGTTATGAGAGATGGCCCAGAAAAATCTCTGAGTGTCTCCCCTTAGAAGAAAAAGAGGTAGACCCAGAGAAGAATGGCAAAAGCAAGTTATAAAGGACATGCAGAAAAGAGACCTTGAAGAAGACGATTGGAATGATAGAGAGGCTTGGAGATTGAGATGCGAGAGACGGCCGCAGGAGCTGTAGACAACTCGCAAGAAGAAGATAATGAGACACGAAAAATTATTTTTGAAACGTTGTGTATACAAAGGATGGTTGCGCAACCTGCATTACGGTAGGAACATCGCCGTCTGCTAGTAACGCGAAGGCGGCGAGAGTTGACATTGCTCTAGAAACCTTAAGATGCAGCCTCCCTCTTCCAACTGCACTGTGCGCGGTGCGCGAGATCAGCTAATTGCAACACCCTCACTCGAGAAGGAGGTAATTGTAGGCCTGACCCGCACGTGGTAATTAAATCGGTGTTATTTGCATAATTCTGCAGCAGGTGCCATTTAGACGCAGTGAACCTTAGCATGCGCTTCGTCCAGGGTCGCCCCAAGATGTGCGCAGCCCCGGGCCATCTCCCGCAGCCTCGTGGCCCCTGCGGGACCCCTGCACTTTGAGGGCACGCGGAAGAGAGCTCTTACTTCGGCACTGTGTGATTGCGTAGGCTTCCGCGGACGGAATTTGTGTGATCTAGGCTATCCGGGAGGTGCCGCGTCTCTGTAGTAATGGCTCGAGGAGACGCGGCTCATGTTTTTTATATAACACACATTTATTCATTTTGGAAGATTTACATCGTTCAGTACAATACTTTACAGATGTATTTTTCAGACTTAATCTAGTTAAAATAGCTAAGCTAACAGTCTATATATTGGAAAGGGCACTGTAGGGGAGAACCTCGGTGTTAAGCATCGTGGTTGGCTAAAATTTTTAGGAATGCTTCAAAAGGGAATCTATTTTTATTCGAGTGTGGGTTGGATTTTTCGGTAGTTTGTAATGGGATGCTGCTGGTATGTCTGTTAGTTTTGGTAAAAGTTGTGTGATGTGTTTGCTATTTGGTTTATTATTGTATTGATATTTAATTCTGAATGAAGTTGTTTATTACTTATGAACCAGAGGGCTTTTGTGATTAATCTTAAAAATTTATTTTGCATTACTTGAATTTTATTGACATTTGTGGGGCTGCGTTTGTCCATATGGGCATGCATAAAGCTGTAGTGGTCTGATTATTGTTTTGTATAGTGTTGTACTGTTTGTGTATGACAGAGATTTATGTTTGTTGATTAGTAGCGGAGTTGGAATAATTTATTTCTAGCTGTTTAATTTTGATATCTATGTGGGTTTTCCAGGTTAGTTTTGTGTCAGATGAAGTCCTAGGTATTTTATGGGTTGTGATGGTGGGGTCCAGGTGATTAGGAACCGGCTCATCCCGGATAGCCTACAAAATTCGGCACTGCATGTTCAGTCCAAGTAATAAGCGAAGATTCGACAGGTTCGAGCAGGTTGAAGGAATTGTGTTGTGAGCACTTATTACGTTGGTAAATTTTTATCGTTGCCAGCTTCCATACTTCTTAAACGTTTTGATATGTGATGTTTTGTGTATGTTCTGTGCTGTGTATTTTGAATTTTGGAGAACTGAATTGCAATGCGAAGGTAAAAAAAACCGTCAATATTCTTGTTTCTGGCGAAATGAGCAAGGAAAAAATTAGAAATTTTAAAATATGACTTCAAATTATCGACAAGAATACAATATTGGGGTATAAATTTGTATTGAAGTCGGAGAAACTTTCTAAATATTCTCATTTATTTCGAGACCATGAAGTAAAACTTTGTGAAAGAATTCCTTTTTCATTAATTTCTTTGTTATATTCTTCGTAATTCTCATTATTTTATTAGAAAAACTCAAATTTACTGGAGTAAGCAATACATGTGAAGAAAATCAGTATATTGTGTAAAAGTCAGTGTAATGGATGTTTCTCTTTCCAATGCAATGTCATGTAATCGTGAGCCAGTATGTCAAACCGTTTCAAAGATATTGAAGATGCCAACGATTTAAGCATTACTTCTTATATTAGGAAGCGATTACAAATTAAGAATTAATTATCGGGGGTCTCTAGATTCGCAAAAAATTTCGGCGTCTTAAGAGAGATCGGTAGTACAGAAGTTTGGAAAGATTTTAAAATAGATCTCATTAAGTTTTGGAATAGATTAGCAGGTGATCTTGTACACAGGCGCTTTAGAGTGCAATTACACAAAGCGAGCCAACAGCGTTATTGTGCTAGCAAAGTTAACTCTTACTAGAACGCAAAGGTCTGGGAGACATCTGTCAGGGATGGGGGAACACACGAAAAGGCAGGGTTATTTCAGATAAACTTCTGGATTAAAAGGTAAGCAACGACTGAAAATCGATCGCTAGTGGCATAAATTTACGAGTCCGGTATAGGATTGTGAGTTACGTTCGTATTCTTAGAAGGGTCGCAAGAAGGTATTACGCGTTGTTTAGGGTCGGAGTCGATGGAATGAAGATTGAAAGACTCAAAAGACAATGGTATCTGTGAGCATTACAGTGATATTGAAGATTGGAACCACGACCTTTTAAACTGTTGTGCTACCGAAACATGGAGGGAAAAATGGATGGGAGTAAGGATCTATTACTATCGGCATAGAAACGTAACGCTTGTCCAACAATAAATAATACGCCACGCTTAATGAAATAATTAGAAAAATTTCAAGGAAATGGTTGGGCTATTAGTGAAACGGTAAATAAGGACTGCGAAAATAGCACTGAGGAGCCTAGACTGCAGAGTAAAGAGATGCGTAGAAAAGTAAACAATGTATAAGTTAATCAATAATTAAGTTAGGAAGTTTGCAAGTAAATAAGTTATTAAGTAAGAAGTAAATCACAAAAACAATTATTAAATGAGCACGCTAGGGAGTAAACGGGAGTGGGTCCACGAGAAGTAACCGCAGAGACGAGGGTGCAGACGATCTTCTATGATATCGTTTCGTTTTAGGTGCTGAGGAGTCCAAAGTCTGGTAGGAGTATACGTGACGTCCGCGCCAAGTGATAAATACATAGTTTAAAAGGAGTTGGGAGATTACTGTGAGCTCATTTTTTGATGGCAGGTTTTTACGTATCAGTTTTTTTCCTTAGTCGTACCATATGGTCGTCTCATTTCTGGAATTTTAATTCGATGGACAGACCACCTAGCGTGAATACCAAAATTCGAAAGGTTAGATTGCTTTCGAATTAATGGCTTAAAATGGCTTGAAAGCGAACGAATGACGTAAAAACCTACGGCCTAGCCACATAGTATTAGGTTATATAATTTACGTGTATAATTCCTTATTAAATCAACAATAAAACAGAATTTAGGAAACGAAGAACCGAATGTATTCGATATCATTTACAAAATTCTTGTGTCGAATGATTTCGGAAGTTTTAGCGAACACACGCATGCACCTACCGGATCCGCCACCCCAGAAATCTCTATGTGGAAGCTGTGTGTGTTTGATTACACTCTCGAAATCGTACGTCAAAATTAATCAAGTAAATCGGGTCTTTGGTATTCACATATTAGAAAGTGCTATAATGAGAATTTTGCTCTGGCAATCACTGTACAAAATCAAGCTCTTCCAAAAAAATATTATTCTGTTTGACTTGTATACTTTACGAACATTCTGAGGGCCTTTGACAGGCGAGTTTTAATGCTGTCTAGTGACTGAGTTCTGGGGAAAGTGCTAAGTGTTTAAGGGATTACATTCAATCGCTCTTCAACTTACGATGGATAGGCACTAAGATATACAGATGCAACCGAACGTGGGTGGAGTACATCGGAAGATGTGCTCGGATGTTACATAAAATCTTGTGAAAGTGGAAAAGTGAGGAGTCTTACGGATCTCCCCAAGCGCTTACAGCAAATGATTCAACCTCGACGTAGTAAATAAAATAGATTTCATAATTAGTCGGTCGCAGGAGAAAGGTAACGGGAAAATACAGATAGTTTCTGTGGCGTCTGCGGTTTGGTGTGTCGCAAGGTCGGTGCATGGTTCATCACAGTCGTGCCGATTTGCACGGTTCCTGGAGTCCAACTCCGCAACTCATAGAATCTTTACCGGCACAGCTAATTAATGTACGCTGAAAAGCAGGAAATATTCATTTATTCCTTTCTTTTATTAAGCCTTATTATTTCAATAAACACTTCTAAATATATTCAGTTCTATAAATTAACCATTAACGCTCGAGCTATTTGTTTTCATAATTCTTCGATTGTCACTAGAAAACCCCGAATGAGATTATAACATTTGGCAATTGTTCTCCTTTATTGAGCTTATTTGTAAATAGACCGCTGGACAGATTTAGGTTCTATAAAACTTTGTCGAATGGAAACCGTGACATAATGGAAGAAATATCTCTACTATTGGTCAGTTTTTATTTAAATAAAATCAGTATTTATTAAACTTCCATAATTTCTAACAATTATTATGATGTATATTTTACGGAAATTTTTAAAATAATTAATAATAGTGATACAAATAATATTGACAAATAATCTTGTCCAGTTCACAGTAGAGAAAGTCATTTGAAGTGATAGGAATGAAAACATTTTTAGTACAGTCTGACGTCATTTTTCATAAAATTCTCGGGCTTTTCCTGTACTTGAAGATTTTAATTTTTTTAACATGTTCGAATTTTACAATTATTTATGTCATTGTAAACAATATATCAAAAACACGACCAACTGTTTTTCCATGAAGCAAAGAATACCTGTGCTTGCCTGCCTCCGTGCTCGCCTGTAGCCGCCCAGAGCAGGCGGTGCGCCCTCGAGCTGGCAGCGGCGGCGGCGGCAGCCAAAATGGGACCATTTGTTCGGACGTTATTAGTAATATAAATTTGGCTTAACTTGGTGCTGTCACTTGGTGGTGACAACTTGAACTAGTAGGGGTACATTCAATCTTAAGTCGTGAAAAAAATGATTCAGTTCAGTTTTAAAGAAGATAACATTTACTGCAACTTTTGTATGAAACATTTTTTTTAAATAACAAATAAGTTACTACTTTTGAAAAAATGCTATTTTTCCTTTCTTTTAAGTGTGTACAAAAATACATATGTTTGTGATATTATAAACAACCTTTAATCCATATAGTTACTATTCCATGCAATGCTCTTATTTATCTCACCGTCGCACACTGGTTGAATGGGGCCAAAAACCTGGCCATAATGAGAAAATTGAAAGTGCGCGTTCGGAATTCTGACATATCAAATTTCGTTTGAAAGACATTGGAGCACACTACTTGAGCTCCAGAACGTTATTTCAATCATTTTTGTCGTCCTTATGGTCTCCTAAAGTTACCGTTGCTCGAAACGCGCGAATTCATTGCTTCTTGTCGACTACTTTTGTTAAATTAAAAAAGTGTTTAAATTATTTTTCTATGGATTCTTTTCGTGTTTCCAAATAGAAGACACTTTTGACTATAAGTTAAGTATATTTTTAAGAAAAAGTGTGTAATTATTTTATTATAATACGGCTGAAATCTAACCTGTGTAACGTAACAAGTTTCTTGCTTGCTTAAACCATGTGCGTTCCAGTGTAGTATTTTTAAATCTATGAGCTGTTGCTCCTTTCTTCACTTGTGTTCGACGCCAATCGCCACCTCGAGCAGAGCGCACGTTGTCCCAACAAAAAGCTTAGCAGCTGTGCCGGTGTTGTTCGCTGCTCCTGTTCCGCATCCCGCCCAAGTGCTGTCGCGTCGCCGCCATCAGGCCCGGCGCGCCGCGACCGGACAGCCCTCATCCCCCCCGACTCCTCATCCGCGATGAGAGATTAGCCCCGCTTAACAAATACGCGCGTTTCAGCGCATCAGTAACGCCGGGATTGCAGCATCTATCTACGTCCGAGCTACGAGCCAAAGCAAGGTAATTACATTCATTGGCACGACCCCCGCTGCGTTTGAGGTCGGCGGACGAATTCGACCTCGATTCCAAACCTGGTTGCGCGCCTCTCATCAACATATGGAGGTTAATATGCGAAGCAAAGATCCTTGTAAATTTGTCACTATTATTTGGACATATTCAAGAACTAATTCTCCAAAGGAAACGAGTAGTACTATCAACACTTCTTTCTTGTATTTTAGTACGTAATATAATAATACTTCAATTTCTGTTATACTGACACTTACTTTTAAAAAACTCCTTAAGAAACCTTGGGCATGAGGTAGGAGCCTGTAATTCCCTTTGGGAGCCTGAAAGACTTGTCATTTCTTACCGATATACAAACCAAATACGATTAATCATAACCAAATGTAACACAAATGACAACTGTAACAGAATTTAGGGCACATTGTACAAACAAGTAAGAATAATTTCCAGCGTCGCAGCTGGGGGCTGACCAGATCGGCGGCTGCCAGGGGCACAACCCACAGGGGTACGCACACAACCTGCGGGCCGCTGGGGAACAGGCACACAGAATTAAAACATGATGCTAACTCACATAAAGACAAGTGCTAAAACAGCACCTACTTTCTTGCCCATACTTTCAAGCAAAATTTCGCGAAAAATATTCATATTTTCGAAAAATTGTACATGACCTTATTTTAAACCTTTTTAAGGGAAAAAATCTATGTTTTAACTTTTTTGAAGGAAGACAAAAATATTGGAAGTTTTTCAGTTTTCAAAAAATTAGAGTTTTCAACAAACATGAGGCCTGCACCATTCTATTGAACATCCATCACACTATCCTATAAGAAATTTTAATAAAAAAAGATGGAGCTATTTTGTTGAAAATTTTGAAAATGCGTCAGGGGCTTCATGTAAATTAGCGCCGAAACTCATATATCTGTTTCACATTCAAGGGGACGCGACATCAGCCACATCAATTGTGGAATGTCATTTTGGGGAAAATCGGATGAACAGTTTAGCTGCTAGCGTTGTTCACAGGCTGACGGACAGACGTTACGCCGTAAATAGATCGTTTTCGGTATCAAGGACCCGCAAAACTTGGAATCTGGCTACACCACGTGTTAGAGGGCTTTGTTTCTAAATTTAGCAAATGGACTTATCCACTCTTTCGTTACGAGGGCCCGGCAATAAGAGATTTTCTGCCGGCAATAAATTCCCGCAGCATTACATAACTTTTTCACTATTGCGTGAGCGGTAGCGAGGAAGTAATAAATTGCAATTGTTTACGATAGACGCTCACACAGATTAAACCATACAAAATTACCATACAAAAGTGTCAAAACCTAAATAATAAAACAAAGTAAAATAGTAACCGACATTTAAATTTTCGTCTCAAACTTGGGCTTGGTCATGAATTTGGTCTCTTACAACCAGACGGTTTCTGGCGGCTTTTTGTTCGATAAAAGTATTTTCCTAATATGGATGCCAAGGTTATGTGTTGTCTCATTGAACATGAACCAGAGCTAGAAAAAGACTGAGGTTTTAGGATTTCAATGACTGATGATGGACTTTTTCAGCTGATTGGTTTCGAAAGAACTTAATAAAGAGAAAATAGGAAGTAGCTAATTCGCAATTAAAACGCGAAATATATTTTTATTTTACCTGTTTATTATTTAGAAATTATTTAAAATGAATATTATTTAAAAAGGAAAATTATTTTACAAAAGGTTTTCGAAACTGAAAACATTTAAATCCAAGAATAGGAGAGTACGAGAACACTGCAGAGCACCTAAAATCGTATAATGTAACATGGAAAGAAATGGAACTGCGACTGATTAAAGATGCAACTTTAGACGAGTTGCAATGCGATATCTCTGCAGAAAAAGAAAAGTGGAGATACATTCTAAAGGTAGTAATAGACGTAGTTAGGTTTTGTGCCAGGGATTCAGAGGAGAATTAAACATCGTAACTCTGGTATACTTTAGGTACTGTAGAACTCCTGGGCAAACACAATCCACAAATGAAATAGCACGTGTCCTCTACTATAAAAAGGAAGCCTTTCGTACTTCTCAACTACACAAAACGAAATAATTTTTGCACTAGGATCAGCAGTCAAAAATTGTGGCGAAAATCCTGCAATCAAAACATTACAGAATCTCATTCGATTGTACTGTAGATAACAGCCACCAAGAACAAATGTCAGAAATTGTGCGCCATGTTGATACAAATAACGAAAAGTTATCGGTTGAAGAAAGTTTTTAGCTTTTATAAAAATTGATAAAAGACGACAGTGTATTTATGGACGATAGTACACATACATTAAGCAAAGATTGTCTTATACTATGAGACTATAGGGGATAGTCGTATGACAATGGCACTAACATGTCAGGTAAATATTAAGGAGATCAAACTCGATTCTTACAACTGACTGAATATGCCAGATGTTTACCATGTAGTGTTCACTCACTGAGTTCATGAGTTTTGTGTAACACCAGAAATGACTACGTTTATCGACAAAGTGCAAAATATTTTTTATTATTTTTCCGGATCGATCGAACATTAATTTTATCAAATTTAAAATTAAATCAAATTTAAAAAATTATAGATGTTAATCGCATTTACAGAGAAACCGTTACATTGAGGTCGCGTCAAAACATTTGCAGGGCGTTGAGGATATTTAAAACGATTTCAGAAAAAATCAACTAGAGCTGTGTATTGATTCAGAAAAAATCTAGCAAACGAGCTATCGATCGAACCATAACTTTCTGAAAAGTTTAAACGAAAGGTTAAAGAACAATGTTCGACGAAAGAGCCAAGGGTGATGCGGCCATAATGACTCCTTTCAAATATTTAAAATTCAGCTTTACTGCGCACTAGACACTCTTACTCAGCCAATGGGATGGAGATTTTAAAGTTTAGCTGTCGTATATTCTGATTTTCGTTTCCTTACAGGACTTTTGTTACGCGAAACCTCCACTGAAGAAGTAAAGAAATCTGCAGCAGATCTCGCATAATATACAAAGATGATTTAAATGCCAACGAGTTGTGTTTAGGAACAGCAAATAAAATAATTATTGCCTGATTTAAAAATGCAGATAATATTGCACTTTAATAGCCATGAGGAATATGTCTTAGTAACCAGTTATCAGTTGCCAGTACATTAATTTTACCACAAGAACAAGTTAAAGAACATTGCACTTCGCCTAGCATTGCCTCTGTGAAAGATCTTTCAGCAAAATGAAATTAATAAAATAAATTACGATCGCAGATTGGTCAAGGACGTCTGGCTATACTGTCGATTGAGTATGACATTGCAAAAGTATTAATGTATACCATATTGAAGAACTGGCATTTCAAAACGCCAGAAAAGCAAACTATTAAGAGATAACGTAATGCCTAAATCAACGAATTCCTATGGTTTCCTCCCTACATACTACTAAGTAAGAACTAATTTTATTCTTCAATATAACTAAACGTTTCGTTGCGTAAGTAACGAAAGTCTACGCGAATTTAGTTTCGTTACAGAATAAACGGCATAGAGACAGTTTCGTTTCTTTACGAATTAAACGAAAGTGAATTTCCTTGCATTGGGTAAGAAACGTTTTTTTCTTTATTTAGTTTCGTTATTAATATTTGTTGAAGGATAAGTAACGAAAGTCGGGAGAGACCCATTAAGCGAAGTTGGTCCCCAGACTACATTTCTGTACGTAGTATTTTGTTTCAGAACTACCTAAACACCAGTGATTAACTGTACCTTTTCCTCTATCCTCAATCGATAATTTCATTCGACTCTTCAAATGATTTATGGCTCTTGGTCAATTCTTACTAGCAATACTCAACAAGCTGGATACACGGTTTGACATGAAAAATCACTTTTATTTCATACGGATTACAGCGGGAATTAATCAAATAAGAAGGGGGGCTTGGGCCGCCGGTCCTCTTGCTCCCGACCCTTCCCACGCCGCCTCCGCCGCGCGCCACGGCCGCCCAAGACGGCAGCGGCGCGTAGCGATTCCCGCACTTCGACAGGCGGCAGGTCGTGAAATGTCCAAATACTAATTGTACATAAATTCTACTCGTCATTCTTTATAACACGTAACATATAAACATATTTATAACACTTAAATACGAGTATTTATATTTGAGTTTTGAAAGGTGCTGAACAACCTGGTAAAGTTTCATGTCAATCAGAGTATCCGTTCGGTGAGTTGTGCGGGTTAGTATTAGGCTGATCTGGCAAGTAGAGAAAAACGGTAATTGAGAGGGAATTGCATAGGATGTACTGATATACAACAATTAGGAATATCATAGTTGATGGATTGATTATTATTTCCGATACGGCAACCGCTATGGTAATTAGTCCCGTAAGAGTAGTGGATATTGAATTTCAGAAGTAGTCTGAGTTAACTCAGAGCCAAGAATGTTTCTGTCTCTGCAGTTTTAGACGATTGGAAGACAAATATTGATGCAGGAACGAAAGCAGAAGCTATCTTCTTGGATCTCAAGATGGCATACGAAACTATTGATAGGACAATGCTTATTTAGAAAATGTGCAAGTACGGAATCGAAGGTGACGTTAAAAGGTGTATTATTTCATATCTTAACAAGAGAAAGCAAAAAGTAAAATGTAATAATATCTCAGATTAAATTAGCTTAGATTTAGGCGTCAGTTTTGGGTCCACAAGGGTCAGTTTTGAGTCCAATATTGTTTATAATTTACATTAATGACTTAACTAAGTATATGACAAACCTTTTTGGGAATGATTGTAAAATTAAATGATGTGGTAAATACGTTATTGTAAGTAATTGGAGAAACAGAAGCGGAAAATCGTATTTAAACTGCTATTTATTGCAATACAAGAATGGTTAATGGTAAATAAATTAATAATGATTTTACATAGTGGAAGAAACATAGAAGTAAGAGAAAATAAATTAATCACAACTGACTTAAAGGAAATCAACGGGTATACAAAATGAAATATTTGGGAGTAAGTTGACAGTAAATTAAATTTTAAAGATTAAAAAAAAAAAGATTAATTTTAAACAAAATTGAGCCATGAGGGTAATAATTCAATGCAATAGATACTACTAATACTCCAGTGCTAGACATGTTAGATACTCAGCCATTTATGTCAATAAAAGAGAGAATTCATTACAAGACGCTAATTTGTATTTTTAAATTAATTAAAAAGCATATAACAGGATATTTAGTAAACAAAATCCAAAGTGTGAAAGTAAAATAACAAGGGAAACAAGACAAGCACAATATTTAATAATTAATTTCAGTGAAACTGCACAGGCAAAAAATAAACTATTTGACAAAGGATTTGAATTATATAATAAGCTACCGTTAAAAATAACAAAGTGAACAAATTAAAGAATTTAAAAGAAAAATTGCAAAATATATCAAAGTAGAAAATTAATTTTGTAAATAGTTAAGACTATACCTATAGATATATGTAAATTTGTATTTCGTATAACAAATAGCCGAGAAGGCTAAATAAATAAATCAAATAAAAAAAGAATCTGATGTGGTTTTGACCGGAAGGTTTTGAGGTTCGAATCTTAACGGTCGCGGTGCTTAGTTAGTGGCCGGCTGCTCTGATCGGTACATTTCCGTGATTTCCGTGATCCGATCAATAGCAGTCGAAAGCCGGAGAAGGTAATCTTTCCTTCCCCTTCTTTGTCCTAATATCTATCCTAAGTCATACACACTTACATGCAGAACACTATCCCACTTGTCTGGAAAATCACTAGATCCCGCGTCAGAGGAACATCGCCACTTCTCGGGATAAAACATCAACTACACATATGGGACTAATGCGACGCGTGAAATGACGCTAATGATTGACGTGGAAACTGTCGGAAATCTCAATAAATAAATAAATAAATGTTTCTCGTCCTCTAGCATATGAAATGCGGCGTCGAACTATCTGGGCTTCTTGGGTGATTCTCCATCCCCATTTTTTCCCGTTCAGAACAATCTCTAGGCTCCGAGTTGTCTTCCGTGATCTCTAATACTGCAGTGCGTGTGTATTTAAGGCGAAAGGATGAGGAAAAAAAGAATACATGACCTGTTAAAAGTAGTAGTATAAAATACTACTCCTGCATTCTACTGCTACTGATAAGAGAAACCATGGAAAACTACTATTTAGCGACCAGTAGAATTCTTCCCCAGCCAACAGTAGAATTCGATCTAGCAAGAAATGAGAGTAGAATTCGACCTAGCTAGTGTCGAAAATCCGTTACTGTCGAAACTGGAACCCTAGGACTTCCCAGTCAGAAAATCGGTAGGTTGAATAGTTGTTCCTCTGTGCTATCTCAGTAGAAAAATTATAATTATTTCCACCAAAGACCGGTATGAATCTACTGAAATAACAATATTTTCATCATAAAATAGTTTAGTAGTGCAATATTTTTAAATAGAGGCATTTTACAGATGTAGTCGTCCAAAATGATGAAATAACTCTAAAAATATCGTTATACCGGTAAAAATACCGGTGACGTCGAACATCTGTATTTTTAAAGGTATTTTGAAAAAAGGAATAACAGAGGTAAAGGTACCGCTATAAATACATTTACGACTATAATTTCGGTATTCGGTTTTGTACAGTGTTGAAGAAATATGCAAGACAAATGTTGAGCAGTTGCTGCGATAAAAACACTTTTCTCGGTCATTCCATTTTAAGAGCTCCAGATCAAAATAATTAAGTCGCCTCGCCTATAAACACCCTTATGCTTTGGTTGTTGAAATCCGTTTTTAAACTAGTGGTGCTACAGAATGGCACAGACCTTCTCTAGTTAGTTTTCTGATGCCTTTGGTCTGGGCTCGCTTTTCAGTCTTGCCACATTCTCGCGGCGTCTCGTGACATTGATCGCCAGCCAATGTGCACTTTTACTTTGAGGTATAGGTACGTATATACGAAGTAATATACTTAGTATAGAGAAAGTTTTGTAACGCTGCAGAAAATCGATTTCGAATTTTCAACGGAAATATAGGATTTAGGGTCCCTTGATACCGAAAAAGTGGATTTTTCCTTCAGATTCAGAGATTTTTCCTTCAAATGAAATTTGTTGTCCATAAATAGTATTTTCATAAAGGTCATTAAGTTTTTTTGAAAATTTTAGTAGTTTTCGTGCAATTGTGCGTGCAATGTTTGCAATTTTAAAAAATAACAAAAACAAGATTTTCTCAAAAAAGGCTCCAAATTTTTTCTTTACATTAATATACGTTTAATTTAGTCTTTTGTTGGTCCGCCTGTTTAGTCTTTTGTTGTTAATTGTTCAATTTGCAATTTTAAGTGTAATTTCTAAATATCTCTACGCTTAATTACATTCTATCAATTTTATGTTGTTAATTCAGATAATTTCTTCAAAACTTTAAATAGTTTTAACTCAATAGATTCTCGTTGGAAATATTTAATTCGATTTACATAACGCTTAACGCAACATTATTCTTAAAACGGTTCCAAATTTTTCAATGAAAATTGCTATTTAGAACGAGGTTTAGCCTTCTTTAATATTCCAAAAATAAAATGTTGGTTCTACTATTAGAAAAACCGAAATATTAAGAAATTTTCAAAATAAAGTACTTGTGGCGGCGTTAGATGGCAGCAGGCAAGAAGGAAGGGCGAAACTATGCAGTACCAGTCCACACCAAGGAAATTAGAAAACTTTACTCCCTTGTGCCATTCTGTATCACCAATAGCTTTTTAAACAAATTCTCAATTTTTCCGTTTCCTAATGGCAGAACTGAAATATTACTATAAAAATACTAAAGAAGAGTAGAAGCTCATCCCATATGGAATATTTTGGTTGAAAAATTTGGAGTTGTTTTTAAGAAAATGGCGTTTGAACGTTTTTGAAAATACGGAATTTTGAGTTCATTTTCTCACGAAGTTTCATTTTTCGTCAAATATTATAAGGCATTATTTAAAACACATGCATTCATAAATGTAAAAATGTGAATAAATCACCTCTAATGAAAATATTAACGACGTGAGACATATAAAATCTAGTAGTGCTACAAAATGGCACAGACTTTGTACTTGTTGAGTCGCTAATGACGTTGAAGTCAATGTAACAATAATAAATAAATAAATAAATAAATAAATAAATAAATAAATAAATAAATAAATAAATAAATAAATAAATAAATAAATAAATAAATAAATAAATAAATAAATAAATAAATAAATAAATAAATAAATAAATAAATAATAATAATAAAAAGTACAATCAGCTTCAGGAGCGTATTCTCAAATTCTCTCACCCGACCAAGCGAAGTGTTGGACTGAAGAGAGACCGGCCAATCTGACTGAGAACAAACGACGGCGACACTTGCTTTGCGTGTTAGGGCCACGGCGGTCTAATCTGGTGTATTAATTGTTCTTGTTCCAAAATAATTAAACATTTTTGCATTACATGGTACGTAACGCTAATTAATCAGCCCAATTAGTTTTTCCTCAGATAATTTTCTGCAGTAAAATTACGTTAATCGCATAGAAAATACTTAATAATTTGATCACACATTAACGATTTGAAACAATTCTCCATTAAGTTGTATTTTATGAGAATCAGGATTTTACAAAAAATTGTGGATGCTTTTCATTATATGGAGTAATGTGATGTATTCATATTTCAGAATTTGTTGTGAAGCATGTATGTAGCATACTTGTATATAGGTGGTTAGTTTTAGGGACTCAAAATACTTCATAATGTTATTAATATTTATTAATATAATTATAGAAAAATAATCGGAACACCAGGCGTGATATCATGGATGCAAAGTCGGAATAGATTCAAAGCTAATAGAGTCAACAACCAGTTAGCTTCAGTATCATTTTTTTTCCTGTGGTAAGTAAATGCCGTGATGGCGAAACCTCGTTGCGGTTATTTGGCTGCGAGTGCAGTAAAGATGCCGAAATGTAATCCGACGATGTTGGGCGGGAGCGCCCGCCGGGGTTTCTCATCGCCGGGCCGTGCTGCAGCGTCGCCGGGGGGCTTTTCGCCCCCCTTCCCAGGGCGCCGCACGAGGTCAACCGATCTGGGCCCGCGGGCGCCGGGCCCCCCGCCGGCAGAGCACCTCCTTGTTCCAGCGCCCCGCCACGGGCCCTCCGCGCCGGCGGTTTACGAACGTCTCCGTAATAAACTTCTGGCACACGTATGTTGAACTTCAAACTTCTTCCGGGTCTATTTACATTTTCTCAACTTGCGTAATTCCCGGGCGTTTCTTGGTTCCCCGTCAAATCAGAGTATTTTTTAAAATTCTGATCTATGACCTTAGCGACCGATTTTAATGAAGTTCGATTACTTGAGATTTGCTTCACTGTTTCCCAAGTCAGGTGACCTTCCCTTCACTCATTAACAGAGATAATATCTAGCGTACGGTTCTCTAATGAAACAAGAGTATAGACTCTCCTCCTACTTGATTAGACACAATTCATATCTGCCGATTGAAAATATAATAATGAAATGTTCACTTTATACTGGAATAAAGATGATTGCGAGAATCAAATTTGCATTTTAAAACTAATCTGACCCAAAATTCGAAGAACTGAAGCATCGATTACTTTTGTTTTGTATGCTAAAGTATTCAGAACAATTATCGTGTTAAAATTAATTACAAAGGTTTTAGAAGTGGAATTTAGGAGCTCTTTCGATTTCTTCGTGCCTTTCAGATTAAAATGTGGGTTTGCATTATTGTCATCGATTGTCATTAATGTGGTGTTTTGTAGGAAGGCGTCGATACTACCACATTAGTCGCACGCCATAAATCTTCAATACAAGCGACTGATTCCCTATGAGATTATTGAACTGGAAGTGTCTGGACATACATTTCTATGTTTTGTGTTTTTTTTTAATTATCTCATCCGCATTCCAACGTCGACAGAGCGCATGCCCATCCGGAGCACTACCTTTCTGTGCACTGGATCAGGCTTCCGAAGACCTGAAGGTTTTATTAGCATCTTTAGGAAGAGAGAAAGACAAAATATCTTTGAGTTGCGTAATTGGCAAGACGGTTTTCTTTTAATTTCCCTGGTAAGTAGCATCGAACATGAGGTTGCGATCAGAGGTTTAACAGACAGCTGTTCGTGCATGCGTAATACTTACTACTGAGTCTCATCGCTTGCTTTCACTTTCTTTTAAGTGTTGAGGTATACATTTACAAAACAAATTGCCTAAATTCAACATGGTTTTGATTCTTCCGTATCTTCATATTGCGAAAACAAAGTAATGACAGCCGTCCTCGTCAGGGGATGATGCATTAGCAATCCGTGGTGGCAATTGAGATCTAATAAACTTCAATAATTGCAATACGATTGATTACTTTTTACAAAAACATTAACGTCAAAACGTGGTTTGGAAAGGAAAATAATGAGAGAAAACTTCAACTAAATTCAACAACAAATAAACAAAATTAGCTTCTTGTTAATATGTGAGCCTTCATTGAGTTCTCAAAAAGATAGGTTTTTGAATAGCTTTAAAGTATGCAAGTTTTCAGAAACGGCGAATATTATATTTTATGTAATATTGGATCCTCATTTTAAAAATGGAAAATTTTCTGATTTAAATTTCGGTTGAAAGTATTAATTAAGGCCTGGCAAATATTCTACAATTTTTACAATTCCCTAATTCAAAATTATTACGAGTAAAAAACAAAAAAAGAGTAGAGATGAAGTAACATTAGGAATAATATCTTAAGAAAAATGGTTACATCGAAAATTGTAGAGCTTGTGAAGAAATGTAACAAGTCCTGCTTTGTTAAATTTTCCTTTATATATTCTGGTATATACAGAGTTTATACATGATATAAAGAAAGTTACGAGATGCTGCGGAAAATCACTATTAAAATTTAACTGGAAATATAGATTTTAGGGATCTCCCCGCCACCCGGTCAATCCGTCTGTCCCTCCGTCTGTCTGTCCGTCTGCCTGTCTGTCCCTCCGTCTGTCTCTGTCTGTCCCTCCGTCTGTCTGTCCCTCCGTCTGTCTGTCCCTCCGTCTGTCTGTCCGCCGCCTGTCTGTCCGCCTGCCGTCTGTCTGTCGTCCCCTGCCCGCCTGTCTGTCAGTCCGCTTGCCTGTCTGTCTGTCCGCTTGCCTGTCTGTCTGTCCGCTTGCCTGTCTGCCTGTCGTCCGCCTGCCTGCCTGTCTTTGCGCTCGCCTGCCAGCCTGTCTGTGCGCCTGCCTGCCTGTCTGTCCGCCTGCATGCCAGTCTGTCTGTCCACCTGCACGCCTGTCTGTCTGTCCGCCTGCACTGCCTGTCTGTCCGTCTGCCTGCCTGCCTGTCGCTGTCTGTCCGCCTGCCTGCCTGCTGTCTGTCTGTCCTGTCCGCCGTCTGTCTTTCTGTCGTCCTCGTCTGTTCTCTGTCCTTCTGTCTCTGTCTGTCTGTCCTGTCCGTCTGTCTCTGTCTGTCTGTCTCTGCCTCGTCTGTCTCTGTCCTGTCTGTCCTGTCTGCTCTGTCTCTGTCTGTCTGTCTCTGTCGTCTGTCTCTGTCTGTCTGTCTCTGTCGTCTGTCTCTGTCTGTCTGTCTCTGTCTGTCTGTCTGTCTCTGCTCTGTCTGTCTCTGCTGTCTGTCTCTGTCTGTCTGTCTCTGTCTGTCTGTCTCTGTCTGTCTGTCTCTGTCTGTCTGTCTCTGTCTGTGTCTGTCTCTGTCTGTGTCTGTCTCTGTCTGTCTGTGTCTGTCTCTGTCTGTCTGTCCGTCTGTCTGTCCCTGTCTGTCTGTCTGTCTGTGTGCCTGTCTGTCTGAGAGCAGATGTGGTTCAACTGATTTCCAATGATGTTTTTCCAAAATTAAAAATTTTCGGTGGTAATAAGCTTAAAATTTTGCATTCACAGCAATGCTTAAGAGAATTTCTTGGAAATTCCTCCCAATTTCTTAACGCAAAATTTCTGTGAAGACCGAAGTTATAAAATTTCATAATAATATTAAACTCGTATTTCATTTCTATCATTAGCATAACAAAATATTGAGAATATTTTAAAAACAAATGTATTTTGGGCGGCGATAGATGACAGCTGGCAAGACAGAGACAAGACCGAAAAGCTCCTCCGGCTAGAGGGAGGGTTAGATACGTGTATGTTAGTGGATTGTAATCAAGTGCATTCATACATAATCTTTAGCATTTATAGAAATAAATTTAAAGAAAATATTGGAAACATTTTTGAGAGGATTTTGTTTTCGAGTAGTTTAAAATAATGCAATGATTTTATTGGGAATTACACAAAAACTACTCATACGTATTTTTACGCAAAGAGTAAAATGGCTTCAAGGCATCTGTGAGCAGATTTTTCGCCCACCCACGTAAAAAATAATTTAGTGGCTGCAGCATTTCGTTGCACTAGATTCTGCTTTGGGCGGACATTCAAACGGGAATGTTTGAACAAATGGAAGTCTATCAACAGAGAACAGAAATTACTTCTGTTGTGTAGTTGATATATCGTCTTGTTTTGCGTTAAGATGTTTTCATTGAGAACAGTTTGTGGAATAAATGTATTAATATGAGTTTGAATGGTAAGTCACGTGCGTCTCTTGTGTTTTGTGATAGGAGAACGTTCCGCCAATGCCCGTGGGGGAACGGGGCGGTGGCCAAGCCTTGCATTTACGGGGGTATCAACTAGAGATTGCGGCTGGCCGGTGAAGTTGCTAGGGGCGCATGCGTCGCTTAGGGCGCGAGCGGGCCATCCGCCTCGTTGAGAACGTTGAGCAGGCGGCTGACAGCTGACGCTGACCCCAATTGCTTTGGCCAGGACGCTTCCCGGACGCAGCGGCCACTTGACCTAGGTCAACACCGCGCCGCACCGCGCCGCGCCGCGGGCCCCTCGCTCTCAGCCTTTACGCCTTGGCACAAGGAGACTTCAACGAACGAGTGCACAGCGAACCTGCTTCGCAACATGAGTTGGTATTTTTATTGTTCATGGAAAATACAGACATATCTGTAAATATATGGAACATTTAAATAGTTTTCGCTGGTTTGTTAAAATTCAGTGATTTAATGAACATAATTCTCTAATTTCTTTTTTTGTATTTTTTAATCCATTAGTTTATATAGGGGGGATTTCTTTGGCATCGTCCCAGACTTCTTTTATCATTGTCCTTGCAATAAAACAAATTTAGTAAAAGTGATTTTGTACGAGTTAATTTCAAAACGTAAGACATTTCAATGAAAATACGACCTATACACTATTATTAAGCAAACTTTATAAAAAAAACATAAAGAAAGCAATTGGAGTCGTTTCTTATGAAATCTTTCGTTTTGTGAGAAATGTTTTCAGATTGCTTTAAGTCTGTCAACAATTATTGCATTATTTTCTTACGATGATTACTAATTTGGGAATTTTTTTTTAAAAAGAAATGTCATTACTTAAATATTTAATATTGAAGAAAAATTTCATTAATAAATAATTATCTATCGTCAATAATGAATATGCTTGTTAAGTATCATTGCAAATTTTTATGAAATTCCCTAAAACTGAAAGATTTGAATGAAAATATGATCTGTGCCATTTTTATAAACGCACATTTATTCAAAAAAGGGTAAAGAAAGTATTGCTGTATCAGCAGATATTTTATCGCATTATTTCTAAATTTTGCAATTTCAAAAATCAACAGAAATGATATCTGAACCTTTTTGAGTGACCTTTGCTCTATCTGCGTGCTACAACTGAACGTATCCGAACAATTTCTCATCAACTCGTTGCCTCTCAACAACTCAACTCATTTCCAATCGCCGCGCATTAGGCGTAAACATTTAATGCATTTAAAACTAATACATCAACACAATTTTTACAATTCACAACTCCTTTACTTTCACACAGAAACACCGTCCAACAATAAGCAGCTATTCTGAGCTTTTCAAACTGTGGTTTCACGACTTAACGATTAAGATTTTTTGGAGAAAACAATTACTTAAAAATTGACTAAATGTTTCGCAAAATTATTTTCGATAATTTGCCCATAACCTTATTTCAGAATCCGTCTTTGAACAAAAAGTTTTATTTAGAAAATATTTAATTAAGACTTTTTTTCGTTAACTAAATACGCTCAATACTTCCATGAAAAACCGTTCATTACCTCTGTCAATAGGACGCGTGCAATTAAAATTCTACAGTGCAATTAAAAATGCACACCTACCAGTCAGAATTCATAAAAGGAGCCAAATCGTTTAATTAACTTCAACACAGAAGTAGCCAAGTTATTTGCAGTCGGCCATGAAATATGAACAAAAATGTACCTACATCACATATTACGTGCCTACCCCAACTACGTGTAGACGACGAATGAATAAAAATTAAATTGGGGAAGTAAACCTTAAGATAGCTTATGGAACAAGAAAAAATATTTAACGTGAATAAATTAATTGTTTTGTGGAAAACATTTGGTCTTAGGATTGCGAATGTAAAAAATGTAAACGTGTCAGTTGTGTTTACCAGTTCTAAAACGTACGCTATAGCAAAACAGTTTCAGAATGACAATTACCCCCCAAAATTTATACATGTTGAATTCTCTCTCATACCTATCTTTACTTATCGTGGGAATATTTTCACGACTGTCAGCTTCTTCTAGTAATTTATCTGCAATATCTTCAGTATTTTCCGTGTGTAACTATTTCTAGCAAACGAACACAATGCAACGCCCATTAAAATATGTATTTTTCATAAGCAATATGGCGTCATCTAACATAAACACACACACTATTTATATATATATATATATATACACATACATACATACATACATACATACATACATACACACATTCACATGAGATGTATGACTATAAATATTAATCTTAAATGAAAAGAATTGCATACCTTTGAAATATTTGTATGTTAATTAATAAAACGTTCAAACAATTAACCCTGTAAATACTTATTGTTTTTCTCCGTCTTCAGTGTTTCCTGTGGCCAGACAGATTCTTCCTGGGTGACCTTCGGCCTTAGCTGCCCCATTGTCGAAACCTCCATCGCCCGATGCTCCGCGACCTGCGTCGGTCGCTCTTAACATTACACAACGCTCACACTCGCAGACGTGCGCGGAAAATGAGAACGGACAAAATGACTGCACGCTACCAGTAACACGTCTCGCAATGTTTTTTTGGTGCATTAGTTTCGGTCAGTTGAACCGAGGAGACGCGGGGGAGATTGCACTGATGAAACTGACTGTGACCTCACTGAAAGAAAGTTATTACATTTAATTCGATAACGAAATCGTGGAGAAACTTCTGCTGGATAGATACCATTTTCTCTCAGATGTATCTTTTTCATCAAGCGCGCCAATTCAGAAGTTATTGGTAGCACAGTTGTTGGCGTGGATGATTGCACAATTGTGAGCACAACGACTAAAGTTCCTGCTTTTTTTCTCCACTTCAATTCATTTAAAAAGAAACGTTTACTTTTCTAATAGAAATGTATACTTTGATAGTCAATATTTCAGTATTTGTCATAGAACAGAGAACTCAAGCCTCGGTAAGCTCAAAAAGCCCTATGGTCGTTATAAGATGCTGTGTTCCTTCTGGATCCTTACATCTATTTTTCACTGTCGTTGAGAAAAATAGTTATATTGAGCCGTCACAGCTAATATTTTTTTCTCTGTGTAACACGTCACAACACAAAACGTGTGGTATAATACGTTCCGCAGGTTTTTGAGAAAAGACGAGGCGCCCCTCCCACTCAGCGCAAATTTGCACAACAGCAGCGGACGCCGCCACTCCTTTCCCGCGCTCATCAGATAAGTGGAGTGCCCCGCAAAGGCGGCGGCGGCGGCGGGGCCGGGGGCGGGGGCGACCTGCGATGTTGCGGCGGAGGTCTCGCTGAGGCTGCGCGCGCCGCGCCGGCTGCGAGGTCGACCCACTTCACCCCGCACCCCACCCCCGTCCCCGCCCCCGCCCCGCCCCCCGCCGGCGAAGAAGAACCACTTTCACGCGCCTCGCGGCAATGTCACTAAACCAGTTTACCAGATCGCCGTCGCTGCGGACAAAAGCGGCGATGGGCCGCTGGCGACCGCTGGCGCCTCGACGATGACGACAGCTCGGGCGAAATGAGCGGTGCGATTGGCCACGAGTGGCACGTAGCGCCCGTGCGCAGAGCAGAGCGCACTCTCGTGTGTGCTTTACAGTGGGGCATTTCGGTTACGTCTCCTTTGACAAACAAGCGGGATCAAAAATAGCTAACTACCTTTGGAGGAAACCAAATTCAAGCGCTGGCGTATTGATTTCAATCTGTCCATTTCGTGCCTTCCTTGCACTTGATTATCCCTCTCATGCAGGAAATAAACGAGCGTATCATAATCGCTCCTTGTAATATTTTTATTTGATCTATCATAATCGCCTTGGGAAGTTCTTAAATACCTCGCCACGGTAATGTCTAAATTTGCGTAAGCTTTGATATATACCATGTTTCATGTCAGTTGGGTGCGGATTTCTTTATGTATTTTACATATACCTCCAGTCTTCACGCCCCCGTGTTTTAATTATTGAATTACTTTACATATTACGTGCACAATGCCTTATACGATAAGCGTTCCATTCACCTATTTGACAACACAGCTATTTACCATATTAGGAATATTACCAGTTTAACGCTCGTGTCTCTCGGGCAGCATTGACTGCTTTCACGGCATAACCCTAATAAGGTGTTCGTTGCATTAATTAATTTTATTTGTATTTTCAACATTGTTTTTGTTTAATTTATGATTGTATTGACTATTATGTATGTTCAAAAGTTTCAGTTATGAGCGGTGCATATGGTGAACTTCCGCACTAATCGTTTGTTTGTTATTGAAATCTAAGATATGAATTGACTTTTATTTTGAAACTCCACTTTTATATTAAATCGTAATGTAAATTTTTTTTTGTTAAATGTAGTCTTAAAGGAGTATTATTTATTGCCTTCTTTCTTTAAATCAATTTTGTTTTTGAAATAAAGTCGCTGAGCCCCAAATTAGCATGTTTTATTTTATGTCAAAAAAAACAGTTAAAAACTGCGTATGACGTGTGACTGACTGACGTGTGACATGAGTGACTGACTGCGCTGAAGTTTCTTGTGCGGCGTTTTTCACGTAGCTCACCCTCTTACGATGAGGTTCTGGTAGAGGTAACATCCACAGCACGTGGAGTTGATTTTTAGACGATACAGTTTGGATTTTGATGTGTATCATGTATCGAACACTCTGGTGCAAGATTTGATGAAAGCAACATTATGTTTTTGATACCATTTTCAATTTCATTTCAGTTACTACGTAACTAAACCTTGACTATGAAAACTTGGTTGGTAATTGATTATCAACTATGAGTAAGTACTTATAGGATTGATTCGAGGCAAATTCTTGGAGCTCTGAGCGGTGTCATCGTTTTTGCCTGAGCAGGCTGCTAACCCCACTCAGGAACCCTCCTCCTTCATCCGAGCTTGGGAGCGGCCAGCGGGCTGCTAAGCTACTCAATCCACCTAGCAGACACCACAGGCGGAGAATCCGATTAGGTGTAAATTGGTGGTGGAAAATCAAATAATGGAACAAGTTCTAGAGATGATATATTTAGGAATAACTTTAACAAGCTCAGGGCAAACGGAGAAAGAAATGTAAGAGCCAATAATAAAGGGTAATAGAATCGCTAGCTGTCTCAACCACTCGATATGGTTTAATAAACATCTAAAACACGTCTCGAAGTTTAGAATATATCAATTACTAAACCAATATTAACATATGCAGGAGAAACAAGAAGCGAAACAAAACGCATCCAACAACAACTTCAGAGGTCGCTGAAATGAGTGTTCTGAGAAAAATTACAAATCACACACTACTGCATAAGGAAAGAAACAGAAATATCAGGGAATAGTGCAAAATTAAGCCCATTACGGAATGGATAGCTGACTGAAGAAAGGAATGAAATGATCATATTGAGAGAATGGAGGAGAAAAGAATCATGAGGATTGTTAGAGATGGAAGGCCGGGGAAAGAAGAGAAGCTGGTAGACCAAGGAGAAGATGGAAAGACTCGTTAAATTCTCGGAAAGGAACAAATCTTAGACATTTAAAGAAGATGAAGAAGAGTAAGTACAGTTATGGCCTTCATTGCGGTAATCACACCATTATTGCGGGAATCATCACCACTAATATTCCATTCATGTATTGCACATAGAAGCTTTTACACTATAAATTTGAAGTTTTTCTTTGTTTCTTTCATAAAAGCAGAGTACGCCACAAGTACTGAGTAGAATTTATTGTCATTATGCATAAATACTGCTTTCAAACTAACTTTAGAGGAATCAATGAACAAGAGCTATTCTGTTGGGGATTATGTTCATTTTCAAGATCTCCATAAGAAAAGTGTCATTACAAAACCATAAGCCATTTTCTTCTTTCTAGTCTTCAAATGCTAAATGACGATTAAGATAAGTCCATATCTTTGTATACATTTGAAGAAGATGTCTTCCTTTTAGCCGGAAACAAAAGCATTTCAGACTGCTTTTTAGATAACTTTAAATCTCGTATAAGATCATTGAGGTCTTTTTAAGTCAATAAATAAGACTCAGATGAACACCTTAGTTTAAATCGATTTTGACGTAATTCCTTATATTGTTTATTAAGCAAAATAGATGACGGAGTAATGATCTTTGAGTTCCCTCCAAATCGAATGGATAGCAAATGGGATGTGACGGTTGTGACTTCCTCGGAGGCGCGGAAGTTAATGTTATCAGTATGCCGGAAACGTGTGATGAACATGCCGAGGACCACGTGGGTAACATAAGAGGGAACATGTCAATATGTTTTTCATACTTATTCCTAAACACAATTTACACTGAACGCTTACGACCTGGCTAACAAACTAATCTAAATCTACTTACTCTTATTTCCCAGCTAAGTAACATGTGGTCAACATACAAGAGAATATAGAATGATACACTTCCTAGGTTATATACGATGAATATTACGTAAGAGGTTGGTGAAATGCGATTGATTGATTGACTGACTGACTTATTGAAGTTTCCGGACGCCAATTACTACGGTCATTAGTCCCGATAGTGCATAAGCTTTATCTCAGGAGGTGGTGGTGGTGTTCCTTCGCCGTTGGTGCAGAAGTTTCGGCCCTCACCCCCCTCTTCCACCTGCCCTTCTTCATTTCTCTCGCCTCCAAAACCATGATCAATTACCTCCTATTTGCTTTTACTTTCTCGCTGGGGAGTTGAGAAAAGGTTATGTAGTGCTCCGCGAAAGAACGGCGAATTTTCGGCAGACAAACTCTTATTGCCGGGCCTTGGTAACGAAAAAGTTGATAAATCCAGTTGCTGAATTTAGAAAGAATCTCCTCTAACACGTGGTATAACCAGAATCCATGTTTTGTGGGTTTTGTGATCCCGAAAACTCGAATGACGGCAAAACGTATGTCCGTCTGTCTGTACGTCCATCTGTGAACAACGCTAGCGCTTAAGCCGATTTTCTCCAAAATTGATGTTTCCCAATTGATCTGGATGATGTCACGGCGTCTTGAATTTGAAATCGACATGTTAGTTTTGGGGGGTACTTTACACGAGACCCCTAGGACATTTTCAAAATTAAAAAAAAAGGTTCCATCGTTCTTTATTAAATTTTTTTGTTGGGTAGTGTAAAGGACGTCTAAGAGTCTGCATGTCTCATGTTCGTCGATAATCCTGAATTTTCGAAAATTGCATAAATTCAAAAGTTTTTTCAGTCTTGACACAAATAAAGTATTAAAGATAGAGATTTTTTCCTAAATGAAATCTACTCTGTGAGAATAAATTTTGAAATAAGGTCAAGTACAATTTTTCGAAATTTTGAGTACTTTTCATGTAAATTTGCGTCAAAATACTGGCGAGAAAGTATATTCTGTTTTAGCACCTCTAGTTTCCCCTTCATCTGGAGGGGCTCTCCCATCTTGTTCGCCCTCCCACCTCATGTGGATCGCCCTCCTCTCAGACCCCCTGCCGCCGCCGTTCCTACCACCAAATCGCACACCATCAACCAACCCACATGCGATATCACACACAACAAACCAACACCAATCACATCTCACACAAATCGACACATGAACCACACGCCAAAAACCTGGCAACCTGCCAGAAGTTGATCGAAAAGAAACAACAGACGCCGCTATTCCGATCCTACTTCCTTCCTGGCACGGGAAGCCAAAGTGTGAGTGGCCGAGTTGGGGTCATCGTCCCCGGGCTGAGTGTTCGTGAGCGGGGCGGGGCGGGGCGGGGCTGGCCGTGGCCTCACCTTGTCGGCCGCACGCGACATTGAGCCCCCACTGATCCAGTTCTCCTTTGTGGCCGCGCCGCGCCGCGCCTCGTTGCGTAACAACAGACGCAACCGCCAGACCCGCCGCCTACGGCAGGTGCACAGGCTGCCCCACGTGTTTACTGGAACATTCACATGTGCGGCGAGTTACGATTCGCCGGCCAAGTATGTTCAAAAGCCTTTAAAGCTATTTTTTCTAATTCGTTTAGATAAGGAATGAACCTTCTAAATAAGGCGGGGCCAGTTACGTTAAGATGGGTAAAATGGCTTTTGGGGATTAGATTCTTTGCTTAGCTGTTTAATCACCGAATCGATGTCTCATTGCTACCTAACTGAATCTTCTGAAGTTATTCAGAACATAATTCATTTCAAACCTTGTTTTGGTACACAGATTTTAAAATAATGTATTTCATATTTCTTCGTTACTACGATTTTATTTTAAATTTTATGGAAATTTCTAACTCACATCTTCTCTTATACATTTTTTGCGCATTTTTATCACACTAAAATGGGAGCACAGATTTGATGTATTTGCTGAATTCTGTTTAAATCGTTTTATCAATATCTTAAGTCCTGTCTTATAATGTATAAAAAACACGAATTTTCTCATAAATACTAGTTCCATATTTGAAAGGCATCGCAGTACAGCGTGCAACTTACTCTACATTTATATGAAAATAGCTTTTTAGTAACTAGCGTACCCGTGCGAGAAAACGTTTATATTCATATAAGGTGAAAATGTGTTTGAAAACATTATATTCTACAACAATATCTGCCAAATTATTTAATATTGAAATAATTGTGTATTAAAACGTGCAACGATAAAAAAAAATTCCAAAAAGTGTTCAAAAACTGCACTCATTGAGACTTAATATTCCTAAGCGAATATTTTTAATATGTGCAACAGAAAGATCAATTTAATTGTAAAGTTGATTTTACAAGAGGGGGGATTAAGTAGATCAAACAGTTAAATTTGCACCCGAATATTGGGTGCCTTATAAATAAGTTATCGAAAGCTATCAGTGCTTAGAAACCGAAGACAACTCAACCATATACAAAATTAAATGGTAATTTACTTCATTAACGTATTCCCAAATTTTAGACTCTTTAAGGTTTCCAAAATCGTGAGAACTGCTGAATCTTCAGGGCTGCTGCTAGGTTTAGTGCCCTCCTTCGCATTATTGGAAGTCAAAGAAAATGTATCCAAAATTAGAGATTTTGGGAAAAAAATTGTGCCATCCCATATTTTTAGCAAAGTTAGGTTTGTACGAATTAAAATTGATAAAATTATTTCTTATGAGCTTACGTAAGCAAAATCTCAAAACCATCAGCAAAAATACCGAACCGAAAATACCGAATCCTACCGAAAATTTAAGGCCAATTTTATTAAAGGCTAAGGCCTATTTCAATTTTTACAACCCTGAATTTGGGATTGGAAAATTTTTTTACCCTAAAGCCTTTAAAAATACTTTAGATGTGGATGCATTTTCTTTGAATTCAAATAATGCGAAGTTGTATTTTCAAGGTGGTGTTGTTTGTTTAGTCTATGCTAGCAGCGCTCACGCTTTTGTGAAATTCTCAAGCGTCTAAAATTCGGGAATACGACACTTACTTAATCTAAAGATAATCCTTAGTTCTGGGTATGCTTTGGGTTGTTTGTTTTATGAGCAGTGCTAATTCTGGGCGGTTTTCTAAATGTTTCCGTACGTGTTTGATATTTTGTTTGGTCTCATTTCATATTTCTCTCATTCCTCGAATACAGTTGCTTCTGCAGGTTTTCTTTTCTTCCTCTGCCCTTGTATAAATCATGAAGATCAGGAATTTACACAGTTCCAGATCAGTTCATATTTTAACATAAACTTTCAATGACATTTTTGCATTTTTATCTCATTGTATTGCATCACCTTGTAGATGCCTTATTAACGCACATAGATAATTTTGGAGGCTGAAAGATTACATATTCCAAAATTTAACTAAGATATTACGTTACTTTCAAATAAATATTAAAACAACTTTTTACTTATATGGCATCGACATGGGGGTTCTGGTTTTGCTCCTTGAATTTGTTTCTTGGATGAATAATAGACTCTGATTTCGTAAATGGCAAGACTGGCTGCTTGTCTACGTAATGCAATGAGTTTTCCTTCTCCCCATAAGAGGAGATAACTCACGGAACTTTGTGTAGCGTAATGACACGCCAGTATCAATCTTGTTTGTTACCTTCCTATTGAAATGAGGAAAAGAAGATTGCTACAGCCAACGTGCTTACATTCGAGACCAATATAGCTTTACGAGTAGAGCGCGCTGAAGTGGCTGTGGCGTCCCAACAAGATAGACCTCAAATATTTGGTAAAAGGCATCTGAGGTAAAAAAAAAGTGAATTTCACGGAATAAATCAATGTTTGATAGGTTTTACTCAAAATATCTATTCATGCATAAAAAATAATTACGTTAAAGCATGAAAACATTTTAAGCATTGCGTCAGTTTAAATATCTGAGAAAGTCTAAATAAATGTAACTTCATTTTCTGCGCACGTCTTCTAGAATTCAGTGGGAAATACAATTATTCAAATTATCGTTTCCATGTTGTCGCGCCAGGAAGTATTATTCTGAAGGACAACATGGATAAGAGCCAAAATTTATTGCCTTTATATCATTGAAAATAGATTTTATTACATCGGAGTTTTTTTTCTCTTTTTTTTTCACCCTTTCAAAATTCAAAATTTAAGTAGTGTATGACTTAGTGTAGGGATCACAGAATTTTGAAAATGTGCACACAATTCACTTTTCTCCATAGCACGTCATACGCAGTTTTAACGGTTTTTTTACGTAATATAAATATATAAATAAATAAATAAATAAATAAATAAATAAATAAAGTCTTGTAAATTAAAGATTTCACTCTCACATTCAACATTAAGTCTCAGCGATTTCGACACTAATGGTTTTCATGACGTGAAAAAAGTTTGAAGTCAAAAAATTTGAATGTGAAAGCAGAAAGCATCGTTGCACAAATGCGTGGGCATTGACAAAAGCGCGAGCGCAGCCCGTCGACTGCCCCGGCAGTGCAGCGGCGCCACCATTCGCGCGAGGCGGCTCATCTGCGCCGGACTGCCCAGCGCGCGAGGTCAGCGCCACCCCGCCCCGCCGCCGCCGACCTGATTCTTGATTTACTACGCGCGGTGGCGGTAATGACGACTTGGCAGCGGTCGCAGGGGGCGATGGCGGCGGGAGAGAGAGAGCGAGCGTGTGGGAACGCGGGAGCGGCGGTGACTCCGCCGCCAGAGGTTGCTCTTACGCAAAGAACATTTTGCAGGCACACAAGCCACAAAATGCTGTTACATTTTCGTTATTTTGACGATGGACGTCTTGCAACCGCTGGGGTGTTGGTTGGTGAATGAGACACAATCCTTCTCTACGTAAAGCGGGAACGCTACGTGAAAATGTATCTCCATTTGTGCAGATATTCAATTCTTTAAATCTCGTCATCTAATATTAGACTTCGGAGACCCTTTGAGTAAATTTATAGCGAACAATTTCGGATGTACCATGTAACTTGTAGGACTTAGACATTTAATAATTTCCGATAACTTATAACTCTTAATCCCTCTGCCTTCTCCCCTTCTCTCCCTTTCCATATATATATATATATATATATATATATATATATATATATATATATATATGGAGAAGGAGTGACACACACACACACTCGTGGAAACGAGGGCAAGATTCGGAATGATTGCTTGATCTCCCAGACAGCGCAGAATATTTGCTTACCCCCCCTCCCCCCTCACTTACGTCGCCGTAAAAGGGCGTCACCTTAGAGCGCCCTTCAAACCGGCAGCACTCAGCGGGTGTGGAACCTTGCCGCACAATTAGCTACCCTACTATTGGCTGCTTACCTACTGCACATTTAGCGCCCTCGGGCGTTGTGATTGCCATCTGGGCAACAGTCGCGCTGAATTGTGGGAATTCTGATTTGGTGTTGTTGACGTTCTTTTAAGAAGAAATAAAAGGTCATCTTCGTCAAACATATGTTGACGAAGATGACCTCTTTTATTTCTTCTTAGTAGTAGCGCTCCAAGGTATAGAATGACGAAAACCTTGGCGGAAATGGTTTATTGCTCAACATTGAGATGCGATACCGCGCGACGTAAATGTACAAGAAGAGTTCCTAGGGACCTGGAGCCCTTTCGGCGATCCCGCCGACCACCTGAGCTGAAGCGAATACCGTGGTGAAATGCCCAGACACAAGAGAACCCACCCAACAGATTGATCTTCCAAGCGAGATGGGGGAAACATTCTCAGAAATTGAAAAAAACGTGTTTATCCATTCCATCGTTGCTGAAGAGCTCAATATTTACAAAAAACGTGAAAGTGTCACTAAGCGAGACCTATTTAAAATATTAAGAAGAGCAGCACGATCAACGAAATTGGATCAGTTCGGGAACAAGCGTGCAGGAAGGAGGCAGACATAGAGAAGCAAAGAGAAGTCAAGAAACGGTGCCGAAAAGAAAAATAAACACGTCCAAAAAGAGAAGAAATCCATTTCCAGAGAAAGATGGCCATAGGAGGGAAACTTACAAATCCTGCACAGCAAGGAATTAGAAGAAGTCACAGACAATAGAAGAAACGAAGTAAAACATGTCTCTGGGGAAAGCGAGCAAGAAGAAAATTGGTAAGAGTCAGAAATCAAATGAGAAGAGAGAATAAAATAGACACGATGCCATCAAAGTGGCCACGAAAGGGAGCACGTCATTCGTTAATACCTTCAATGAAATCATCACAAAGATGAAACCCAAAGAGGTGGCGCAGATTCCAAGATGCTGAGGAAAACGAGAAAAGGTGAATACCTATACGTCCTACAAGAGACAGGAAAAACAGAAGAATTTCACATCTTCATAGAAACCCTGGGAGGTAAAGCGGATGTACCAGTCCTAATCTAGCAGTTGACCATCGTCATTAGAAACACAATGGAGTTTTCTACCGAAATTGGCTTGAAGGAAGCAATTCACAAAGAAGGAGGAGCCTCGGATTTGGAGGTCGTCTGCCATTTATAACAGGCTACTCCTGCCTAGTCGACAACAACCAAATTGCTTCATAAATTGGTCTGTAGTGTCACTTTATGGAAGAAGATGATAGATGCTATAGCACACCCAAAAGATGCAACGGTCGCAACAGGAGAGATCTCTTCTGGAACTGTGGAGGAGTACATCAACGTAAAGAGTGTACCACGGCGCCTGTCTGCCTATCATACAAGGACAACTATGCAAACCATCATGATCGTCCGAGCAGTAAACATTGTACACCGTTCCATAACGCGTTATCAAAACTAAAGAGACAATGCAGATGAAATTCTTGCAAATAAACCTCGGGAAAGGGCAGGCATAAGAACTACCCCTGTAAACGCTACAAGAAAAATAATAGATGTAGCCATAATATCTTAACAATACAGGAAGCATGATATCAGGACGTATCGAATATCAACTCTTCTGGTAACCAACCCTCATCTGTGAAGGAACGAAGATACGAAGAAAGGAAGAAGAGATTGTACGGATTGAAGAATGTGGTGATCGAATCTACAGCTCGTACTTCTTCCCGAATGATCCCCTTGATACATGCGAGAAGTGGGTATACTAGAAGATAGTACCTTCACCACCACAGGAGAAATCTTAATAGCGAGAGAGTTCAACGCGAAATCTTCGGAGTTGGAGTCACCAAGAAGCGAGAGAAGAGGGTCTCTTATCATGGTGGCGTGAAAAACGCTCGTGATGCCAACAACAAAGGATTACCAATCTACGAGAGATACAACCCGAGATCAGTTATAGGCCTGACTCTGTCAAAGAGGACTGCGAAACAAAAACACAACTGGACGGTTCTAGAAGACGACACACTCAGTGATCAACAATATAGAGTTGGCATACGAAATAAAGCACAGGAAATGAAAGGACGGGAAAAGAAGCTGAAATCCTCATGTAACGTGAGCAAATTAGACCAGAGAGTACTAGAAGAGTTCCTACAGAAACCGAAAATCCTCAACAAATTTAAATGGGCAGAAGGTTCAGGAACTCTACTAAAGGGCGTGAAAACGACGGTAATGACAGTCAAGGTGGCCTGTAAGCGACAAATGCTAACGTGGTCAAAAAGAAGCCTCTCTCAGAAATAGATGTGCTGACAAAACCCAGATCTGTGAAAAAAGGTCCAGAAACAAGCCGATAATGAACACGCTGCGAATGGTCAGAGACAATATGAGAGGCTCTTTCACAATGTAAGAAGGAGCTAAAAATGCTGTCAACAGTAGTAAAAACCGCTGAGGGTCGGAGCTGTTAAAGGAAATAGACCCTATGGAGAAAACCATACCAAATCGTTATGACAAATCTAAATGCAGGGAGACAACTCTCGGACTGAATATCCCTATATGGATAATCCAAATCGTAGACTTTTTCCATCGCATCAGAAACCCTCGACGGAACAATGCCAAACATGTACAGTAAAAGAAGACAAAATGTGTTCTCGAGAAGAACTGCAAAAAGTATGCAGTATCCTTAACAACAAAAAGGCCCCACGACTCGTCGGGATACACAATGAAAACTTGAAGTCAATGGAAAAGGTCCACCTCTAATTTATTCTGAAATTATGTAATAGGTGCTTGAGGGAAAACGTTTTTCCGAGGGTGTGGATAAAGCAAAAACTTGCTCTCTTCTTAAAAGGCAGCAAGCCGTAACACGCATCTACATCCTACAGACTAATCTGTCGACTAGACACGATGGAAAAGGTATTCCAGAGTCTAATACTAGAAAGACTTCTGATATGGCTAAAAGAATCACACAGTCTGTCGGAAAGAGAAGACGGTTTTCGAAAAGGTAGAATGACAATAGATACCATCAAAACAGACGTAGAAAAGGCCAGAATATCCATAGAGGGAGTAAAAAATAATTGTGTTCTCGTAACGTTCAATTTCAGGAACACCATGAACTTGGCCAATAGGAAATCATCAAGGCTCTGGTAGAGAAGGAAACCCCGGAGTGCCTCACCAGTATGATAAGGAGTTACTTAAGCGACCTAACACAATTTACGATGGCGGAGGTCCAATAGAAGTTGAAATTGTCTGCGGTGTCTCAAACTGATCCAGAAATGGTCTTTCTTGTGGAATATCATGTATTATGTGTCTAATGGGCAAAATCCTTCAGTCTCAATAGTTGGCTCCACAGACGATGCGGTAATAGTGGCCAAAGCGGAAACATTGGACCTTCTGGAAGTCAACTGAGAAGATTGATGAGGTGGCTGACGCCCAAAAGGCTAGAAGTCGTAGCCCATCAAACGGAAGCGCTCTTCATCAGAAACCAACGACACTTCCCCAATCCAACATTCCTAAGAGATAAGGAAAAAAGTAGAATGTCGCAAGAGCATTTGCTACCTAGGAATGAAAATAGGAAGCTAAGTTTTAGACCTCACATTACTTAGACTTAAAAGTACTGGGTATAGCAGCACAAGTTTCAAAATTGATGCCGAACACCAGAGGCCCCAGCGACAAGAGGAGGAGGCTCATATGAGTGTGACGAACTCAAAAATGCTTTATGCAGTGCCGCTCTGGGCGGAAGCCCTCCAAAACAATAATAAATGTAGAATGTTCAGAGGAAAGGCATAACATGGGCGTATAGAACTGTATCCGGAAGCGCTGTTCTTATGCTGGAGAACATTCCACGTATTGACCTGCTTGTTGTAAAAAGGAAAGAAGTTCACTACGCCCATTGGCAAGAAGGCAACAGACGGTGAACGCACCAAGATCGGGAAGGTACCAAGATCGGCAATTAAAAAAAGAAAAAAAAATTAGACAACCGCTCGCAAAAGCACTGGGACAGAGAGGAGACCGGCAGATGGGCTCATAGGCTCATCCCAAACATCTCCAAACGGATAAGCCGCAAACATGTATCCATGACAAACCGTTTAAACTAGGCATTCACTGAGCATGGATGTTTTAAAGCATATCTAAAGAGAAGAGATTCAGAATGACAGAATACGTGGTACGCTTCTATTGCAGTCATAAACTGGATGACGCCCAACACGCACTCTGCCACTACCCGAGATGAAACATCCCAAGGCATCACATATGGTACATCGGATGGAATGTCACACCCAGAAAACTTGGTGACACTATGACACTAATGATCTGTAACAAGGAGAAGTGCTCAGCAATAGAGAAATACATCCCTGCTCTCAAGAAAAAGGAAGAAGAAAGAAACAACATCCAATGTCTCAACCTGAATAGAACCTCAAAATACTATAGCTGGTACCACCCTGAAGTAATGCATAATTGCTGTCTCAGGATGGATAGCACCAAGAACATAAAGGGTTTGTGACTTTGCCGCGTGTCAACTTGTCCAGAGCAGTCAAAAGGATAACTCTGTTCAAATAAGTTCTTTCTGTGTCTGGAATTCGACTAATCAGTGAATCGTAGTAGCTGATAATGCTATATTCCCGTTGAAAAATTCCCAACACTCTTGCGTTACCTCCATACGGGATATGAACAGGGAATATAGCAATTTCAAAATTGTAATCGCCGTAAAAATAGACTTACAAGAATGGATAATGCAAATAGTTAGAATTTAGTACAACTATATACTTACGCGTTTCTTACATGTACAAAAATGTACATTTTTATGTACACGGGGGATCTTTTGATCCCCTGTAAGCTGTTCTTCAGAGTTATTCTTTAATCCTAATATAAGATCATTTGCAATTAGTTCCGAAACTTCTGTAGCAAAATCTTCTGCAACTACATTTGACTCTTCCCCAGATTTGCTTAACACTTCCATATTTTGCCTGCTAATTTTTGAAGACTTTAAAACTCCACAAATTCAGTCTGATTTTGTGTTCTCTTCTACTTTTACGATTGCTCTATTAACAGTTTTGTTCGCAAATCTACATAAATATTAAAAGGCGATGTATTTAAATAAGGAGGTAATTCATACTAACAATAATAAGTTGCGAGGCATATTGAATTGAAAGTCGATATTTGCACGCTTAAAAACGTAAATGTAGAGAAATAGAAGAGGTTATGCTTTCATTCTCCAGTATTACTCACAGTTCTCTTATCTCCGTATTGACTCGAAGTTCTTCTGATTTAATAAGATTTAACGTAATACACCACGGCGGGGTTTGAAAATTTATTATTGAAAATCTATGTAACAATTCACTTCTTATGAATAACTTCAATGCAGCACCAACAATGGCCACCTGTGCCGCGCGATTCACTGAGTGCTGCACGTAGAGATGACAATAATTAGTGTTGCCATCTCCATGGAAGAAAAGTATGATGTAGTGAAATGAAAATTATACTTGGATATTGAAGTTTAAACAACGCCAACAAGATAGATCAATCTAGGATGGCGTTATGGTGGTTATACTTCCCGTTCTACTCGAAACAATCACAGCGCTAAAAGACAAAAACACAATTTTTTGGAAATTTCTAAGAATTGTCTCTCCAGATCCGAAAACCAATTATTATTTCCCCAACATGAGATAGAAACCCGTCGAATAACACCTCATATGTCTCGATTGGTGCATGGGAAGTGCTCTAACTATGAGTGAAGAACGAACGCTCGCAGTTACTCAAATACTATTATGAGACATTCATATTTAAATTTGTGAATGACCGTGATATTAAGATACCTGTTGACCTGCAGGAGCAGAAATTTTGCTGATTACAACATGGTTGATGATCGGTAGTTTTCCGTGGTTTCTCCGATCAATTCCAGGCGAATGCCGGAGCAGTACCCTACCAAACGGGCCACGGACCGCGCGCGATCTTTCCTTCCTCTTCCTTGTCTTATCCTCTCCCCCTTACACACACACACTTACACTTACATGCACTACACTACCACATATTCCGGGTGACCGGTCGGGAGCTTAGAGCTTGTCCCGGCTGGGGCGATGCCCCGCTGGTGGGAGAGTCCTGGTTAGGGGGAAACCCCACTAGCCGGCGGTAGGTCGACGCCGGATCTCGCCATCCAGTGGGGGAAGACCACCGCCATCTCCCGAGAAAAACATGCACTACACTAACGGGACTAATGACCAAAGCAGTTGACGCGCCCGGAAACACGAAAAAATATCAATCAATCAATCGAGAGCGAAATTGAAAACCAAATACTTTTAGAGACCGTCACTCAGAACTTTATTGACTTGTTTGGCTAAGGATATTTATTTATTTTATAATTTTGATTACCTGATGTTTGGAGGTAGCAAATACAGAATCGAAGTTTATTAGTTATTTGTATTACACTAAACCTTTTTGACTTTTAAGGAGGTTTAAATATAAAGTACGACTCTAAACATAGAGTGAACGTTGTGAGGGGTGACTTTCTGCAATTGTCTCAAGATCCTCGATACACTATCCTTATCTTCTCACTTAAACCTTATTGACTATCTTTGGCGCGATTCAGAAATTAGGGTTCCCAATCACAACATTCGGTCAAAATGTTGACTAGAAGAAAAATTACGAGAAAATGGTGAAAAATTGGGATCCATTATATCTAATTGTTAATTATAATCAATTATAATTATATGGTAGAAATGAAATACGAATGTAACTACGTTACAGAAGAGTACAACCTTTTTCTTTATGGAAATTTTCGTTAAAAAATTTGAAACCGTTTTTGAGAAAATTGCCTTAAGATTTACTGTAAATGAGACATTTTGGATCCCTTTTCATACAAAACTTCTGTTTTCGAAAAACGTTATTGGAAGTAATTTTAAATATATACACTCGCAAATCAAGTAGTGTTTACGAATTGTTGTAAATGTCCATTTTAACGATCTTAGAGATATTTTAAAAAAATTACATTTGCATCATTTTTATAAAAGCAAAATAGTAAATCAAAATTGCTTTTATTTTATCTTACACAGTTCTATTCGAACTATCTGTACGAAAAGATTAAGGAAATATTATCGAGCCGTTTCGGAGGAAATAGTGTTTGAGTATTTTTGAAAATGCAGAATGTTGAGCTCATTTTCACAGAAAAGTTTTCGAGAAACTTTTATGGCATCATTTAAAGCATATGAAATTATAAATGCGATAGTGTAAACAAATCCCCTCTGATGCAAATATTATACGACGTGAAAGACAAGTGAAATAATTACTTTATTGTATTTTTTTTAACAAAAGAGCAGAAGGCGGTAACCTGTACGTTAGGATTATTGCTACGGCATTCACGTGATATTGATCATAGAAATTACTCTTAACTACCACTCAGTGCAGCCACTATCTTTCTTCGGAAGACAGTGACTGAATTTGTCCAACAAAGCGTCTCACCATCAGATCTGGGGTTTTGCCGGAGAGGGCGTTCGTCAAGTACGTCGCGTTATCTGCTGGCAAGCGAGTGAACTAGAAATCTTCCATGGCACAGTGCTGCTCCACGGCAATATTACGAAGCACAAGAAAAAGCTCCTCGACTTCCTTCTTTTGAGAGTAGCCAGGTGCACGAAAACTATTGAACTATCCGTTTTGTAATTCAAAAATATAATAATTCATGCTTTTCAAGAAATTGAGGTAAATCCACGTAGAGAAACACATTGTGTAATCTAACAGTTCAATTTTGGTAAAGGTATGGATTCTTGAAACATGCATTTCTACAGTTCTATCAATAATATAAAGAAGTGAGCCGGATATTTTTCCTTTGAGTGGAAAGACAGTGCAGAAGAAAAACTAGAGAAACCATTATGATTATTTCACTCATGTGTTTAGCGTTCAATGGTAAGACAGAATTGTTTCAAAGACGATTCACTGTCGTCTCCCTATCAGCAAGACCTTATCAAATTTCTTCGCATTGTAATTCATATTACGTGATTTGTATTACTTTTATTTACTAAATATGTCGTGTGTGAATGTGTGCAATGAATATCTGTGAAAACATACACTATCAATTTCATCGAATCGTTGTAGAGAAACTTAACGTGCTGAGCTAGATGAGGAAAAAGGCAATTCAATGTCAAAATTAGTGAAAAAGATGTAAAGCGTTTGGAAACTATTTCTGGGAGAACAGTAGTGAAAAATAACAAAATTCCATCACAAACATTATATGAAGATCAATTAAATGTTTTTATGACTGGGCTAATTGTAATTGTGTTTTTAGTATCCGCCCATCTAACTAGTGCTAATTTTACTTTCTCTCGACTCACTTTGTAAAACGAGACACTACTTGAAAATTTTTCGACTGAAAAACTCACTGGTATCAAAAAATGGATAATTCTTATTCCAGCATGTAGTAAATTACTTTCTCTAACACGTTGTGTAATCAGAATCCATGTCTTATTGGTTATTGATACCTGAAAATCGATTGATGGCATAACAACTCTTTCTCCGTGTGGTCATCGGTAGTACCTATACCATTCACCGTCAATAAATTTCAATATTGATGTACCTCAATCAATCTGAACGAACTCCAGGTCTTGAGAGTTTGAATTTGATATATGATTTTGGGTTACATTACATGAAGCCTCATCATTTTCAAACTTTTCTGAAAAATTACTCCAAATTTTTTTATTAAACTTCGGATAGCGTTCAGAACACTTCATAATGACGCAAATTTTCATTTTTGTTGAAATTTCTTATTTTTCAAAAATTGCAGAAGTTGAAAATGTATTCTTCTTTCATCTACAATATTGAAGAAAGAGATTTTAAAAATAAAACGTTTCTATAAAATCTGTACATCAATAATATATCTTTAAATATGATTATATGCAATTTTAAAAACAAGATTTTCTAAAACGCGCTCTAAATTTTTGCTTTAACTTTTTATCGAATAATATAAAGAATATTTATAAGAATTGCCCCTGTTCGATTTTCCTTAAACTTTATTTTTTTAAAATTGTTAAGGTAACAAATAATCCAAGCAAGTATCTATCCCCTCTATTTTATAATGTATTAAGACGGGATGACGGATTTAGACAAGTTGTAAGTAATCATCGACAGAAAACCTTGTAAGTGTGGTAATACTGAATATATAACAGATTCAACAGATATTTATATTAGTGGGGCTACAATATCCCATTCTTAGTAACGGTTGTGCAAGTTTACTATATGATGCATACTACTTTATGAACCTGAAAAACCGTTTCCAACCACCAAAAACTTCCTCTTCGCGCTGAGATTCGAACTCACGCCAATCAAAGAAAGCAGAGCCATTCAAAGAACAACGCTAGCGACTAATCCGTTCAGTCGATTAATATTTTATATTTCCCAATTGATCTAGCTGATGTCACGGCCCTTGAATTTGCAACAGATATTTTAATTTTGAAAGGTACGTTACAAGAAGATCCGGAGATATTTTCAAAATTTTCAACAAGAGGCTCCTTCCTTTTCTCGTAAATTTTATTGTTGGATAGTGTGAAGGACTTTTAAGGGAATGATGCAGGTCGCACTTTCATTAAAAACTCATATTTTTGGAAAATTTCAAAACTTCAAAATTTCTTGTCTTCTTACAATTGCAATATGTAGATAGAGTTTTTTCCTTAAAGGTTGAAATAAAGTCATGAAATGTTTTTCGAAAATATGGTACTAGATAAATAGATCCACATTTTTTCTTCAAATTTGTTGAAAGTATAGGGTAAAATATACTTCTAATGATAGGATTGGTTCATATTTCACTGTCAACTCTGAATTTTTGAAAATTTCTAAAATTTCTAAAATTATAAAAGAAAGGAGATTAAATGAAGACAATAAATTTAACTTAAAACGTACAAATTACTTAAATGCAAGAAAGTTTGACCGATGATTGTGGTGCGTTTCGTTTTTGAAAGTTAGAAACGTTCCTGGGTATCGAAATAAACGCAGGTGCTGCCTTTGAATTGGTTGAGTTTGGATTACATTAGCATTATTTCTAATGCTTTACATGAAAGAAAAAAATGTGTACCATAAATCTGTGTAAACATTTTAACTTTAATTTCATTTTAGTTGATACGCTGCTTTGGGGAACAATTCAGGGATGAAAATCCCCATAGCACGTCATACGCAGTTTTAACTGTTTTTTGACGTAAAATAAATAATTAAATAAATAAATAAAATTTGAGAAGTTTATTGTTGAACTGTGACAAGGTAAGCTAATGGAATTTGATATTCTTTTGAATTGTTCTCTTTGTTGAACATTGACACGAAACCATTATGAGTATTTATTTTATTTACTTATATTTTTTTATTTAACGTCAAAAACAGAGAAACTGAGTGTGATGTACGATAGGCAGAAATGTATGCTGTGAAAGTATTCGTAAATTCTGGTATCCCTGCCCTAACCCCATGTTGAATTCTGAATGCAGATGGAGACGAAACGTTTGTTCTTCGATTAGTAAAGACAATTTGGGGAAATTTTCTTTGATTTCAAAAGGTGTAGATCATTAAGCATTACATGTTGAGTCATGGAGTAAATGTGATTTCGTGTTAAAATGAGCACATTTGGATAATATTACAATAATTACTAATATAAATTACATATCAATAATCACTAATTACTCATTATCAATAATACTATTATAAATATTTTCATCTATTTGAATTTGTTTGCCAACGTTATCCTTGTTCCTGCGTTGTAAAATGCACGTGCCAACCGCCCATTGGTTCTTTGAAGTCGCTGCCGCTGGTGTTAATCGAATTACTTGTTAACTTTTAATTATTATACTTTATCGCATACTGCTCACGCAGAATATTGTAAGACAAAAAAACTCATCAGATATGTTCGTAAATACAGTGCATACCTTTTTCAATGAATTTAATGCCAGAAATATATTTTCTTTTAAGTTTTGAATAAAAATCTATTGCTTGAAACTTTTTAATTTTTGCAGCAAAAGTTCAACTATTTCATATGAGTTTTACAAAAAAATACGAATCAGATGTGTTAATTCGGAGATAAATTGTGGTACAAATAGTATGACATAACCATTACTAAGGCGAGAAAGTACGTACTGTTTTAATGCCACTAGTTTCAAAAATGTATTTTTTTATTTGAGTTACATCGTTAATATTTACATTAGCGGCTATTTGTAAACATTATTGCGTTTTTTAGTGTATTGCTGAGGGCAATGATATGCTCACTGGAATTCAGTGTCTTCAGACAGGTAAAAGTTGTAAATATCAGGGCATTCAAGAATGTGAGAACACCTTGAACGCCGCGATGAAAGTGATATTTCGCATGGAGTATTACAGAAGAGTGAGACTTGTTTTGCAGTCCACTCTAAACTCCAAAAATAAAATATCTGCAATAGGTAGTTTGGTGGTGCCGATCACAGTTTGGGACTAGTGGTCTAGACAGCAAGAAAATCGAATCGTGGATCGAAAACCATAAAACTGCTTACAATGCATCATGTCGCACACCCTCGAGCTGAAGTACGTACGAGGATTTCGTGTCACGTAAGAAAGAAGGAAGAGTCCTCAAACTAATTTATGCCTCCTGGTACAATGCAATATGAACGGGAAAGTACTATGTAGTCATCAAGCAGACTCACTAACGAGGTTCGTGATTAAATCTGGCCGAAGAGTGGGAAACAGACTCACTGTAATTGAACCGAGAAGCTTGGCAAAAATATACGCAAGAGACACAGAATAGCACAGACACTGAACTACTGTCGCTACTTAACTTGAAATAGGAGACACAAGGATCAGATCAATGATTAATCATTTATGTGGTTAAAAAGTGGAAGAATGGATTCAGAATCGTAAGTAGATGTAATAGCTTCCCAAGATCAGGTACTGAGAATACGTTATGATAAAGTGGTTCTCAAAACTTCCCAAGATGATTAATACCTACCGCATTTGCCAGAAACCATAGATCAAATCGTCTGAGCTTGTCCAATTCTCGGAAAGACAATCTAGGGTGTGTAATTACCTCTACTGGCAGATCTGTAACACCCTCGAAGTATCAAACACATGCTCCAAGTGATACGAACATTCACCAAAACTGATGACTTCCCTTGAATGGTGTGCAATATTGTAAGACTAACAGCTTCAAACTGATCCCACGTTAGCTGCAAACAAAATGGATATTGTTAGCTGTGATTTAGAGAAAGAAGCAGGTCTACTTGTAATCAAGAAGGAAGAGAAACGAGATCGAGATATTGTAAGACTTGGCATTGGGTCAAAGGAAAAGGTATTTATTGTGAAAATGACGGGAAGTTGGTTGGATTCTAATTGATGGTTAGAATATGAGACTGAGAGGACTAAGTAGCTTGAATGGATCACTATGTCGAGTATATCATGGGGTTGGTCGTTTAGTTTATTAGGTGAGTAGTTTTGGAAGGAATGGCTAGCGTTAAGTGATTGTTGTGTCGTATGTAGTTCCGTAAATTGCGTCCTGCGGAGTTTATCCGTCTGCATCCTCAGGCTATACTTTTGAATTTAAGTCACCTGCTATACTTGTCATGTTAGTAGTTAGTGCGTCAAGATCGGGGTGTAGTAAGGGACCGTTTGGACTTGTAGGCGGATACTCTTTTTATGGGGCGTTGGGGGCTTGAGAACTCAAGGCGGGAGTTTTCGATTTGAGATGTGAGAGGAAGCTGCGTATGGGGTATGTTTTTTCTGATAAGTATGGCTGTTCCTCCCCCAGGGTGGATCTGTCAGTCCGGTAGGTAAGAAAATCAGGAATGGAAAATGATTTAGAAGGAGTCAGTTTTGTCTCCTGTATCAGTAAAATCTCGATGGAGTAATCGTTTATGTATTGTCTTATGTCCGTCTTCTTACGTGATAGAATTCCGTTTGCGTTCTAAGTCGCGATGTTCAATTTAAATAAAAAAAATCAATTTAAATAAAATTCATTTAAAATAAGTCACAAATTTTAGTTAGTATGGTCAGGATTTTTGTCATGTTGTCAGCTGGTCCTTTGGTGATGTTGATGACTTCTTTAATGGTGGTGATGATGTTGTGAAAATTGAATGATTTTTATCATGTTGATGAGATCTTTAAGGTCGGTAATGGTGGATGAAGATGATGGTGATGATGACTATTCTTGTGAGGTTGATTGGTCTGTTGATTGTGATGCAACTCCAGCGAACGATTTTATGAGATTGCTTCGGATATGTTTTGACGGGCTTTGGAAAGGTGGGAACAAGTCTCGTTGAGTGAGTATCTAGTGCTTTCTTATTTTGTTGCTCTGTTTCTTTTTGTGTCTTTGTCTGCCGTCTGGTCAGTTGTTAAAGTCTTTCCTTACGTGCTTTGAGAAAAGTGGGACATGTGGACCAGTAGAAAGGATGATCCTCTTGACAGTTGGCGCATTTTATGAAGTAGCTATTGCATGTGTGGATGGGATGATGGAGGGAGCATTTGCTGCAGATGGAAGGTCGGTGGCAATAAACCTTGGTATGATGTAATTGTTGTCAGTTAGTGCAGTAAGGAACACGGTCAGATGGAATGTAGTTATCGATTTTTACTGTATGATACTTCATTCTTGTCAGTCACGTCACGTCTGCTTGCCTCAATAAAGTATAGTCCCAGTCCTTGTAATGTCTGATTGTCTAGTCTCTTTTTCATTTCGGCAATGTGATGTTCGATGATTTGATGGTCAGATATTTCACGAAAGATGTCTTGTGGGGCGATGTTGGCTGGGTTAGACGGTAGTCCTATGATGGTGAAATGAATGATGTACTTGTTGGTCGGAGATGTATCAAGTCGTAGGTTATCGATTTTTTCAGTAATTTATGATAGTCTTCATTCGTCTTTAGTTGAATTACAAGCTCTAGCTTTCTATTTTTTGCGTAGAAACCGTCGGGGGATATTTTCTGCAGTTCACTGAGCAGTCCTATAGCTTTTAGTTCTCTATTTTTGATGTGTAAAGTTCCAATCAGTGGCCGTTGTTGCGTCGTTATTGTTCTGTTTGTAGTAGTGAATTTTGTTGTGTCATTGTTCCCTACGGTTTCGTTTACTACGGCCATCGCATGGTCAGTGTCATCGTCCTTGTCTTTGTCATTGTTGGTCGAAAAAGCGGCAAATCTGTTTTTTGTGGGAGGGGCTGGAGGTTGAAGGACGGTGGAAGAGGAGCAGATAGTTTGCTTACAAGGGTGAAGGTTTCTTCTGCCGGCCTATGTTGAAGGTGGGCGTCCTTAATTAGTTCAAGTAGTTCCCGTTTTTCATCCTCAAGTCGTTCAAGTGTTTTTTGATTTCGTCAGTAAACGTCTTTGGTCTGTCACTGCTAACCTTCGCTTCACAGGTTGAACTAGATTGAGGCGGGATTCAATTGCCTGATGCCGGAGGTTGTCCCTGAAACATAGTGGAGGTGCAGGTTACTAGTTGTCGTGGTTGTTGCCCGGGGTCGTCTGCGTCGTAGGGCTGCAGCGGCTGCGGCGCGAAGGGCAGGCCCTTCGTGCGCGTGGCCCTGGAGCGGCTGCACTACGCCCTGGAAGTGGAGTCGTCCGCGTCGGAGAGGAAGACTTGATTTCGTAGCTGGTCTCACTTTTTAATAATCCGCTCCTTTCGTTTCGTTTGGTTAAGTTTTTTCGTGTTTCCGGGCGCGTCAACTGCTTTGGTCATTAATCCCGTTGGTGTAGTGCATGTTTTTCTCGGGAGATGGCGGTGATCTTCCCCCGCTGGATGGCGAGATCCGGCGCCGACCTACCGTCGGCTAGTGGGGTTTCACCCTAACCAGGAGTCTCCCACCAGCGGGGCACCACCCCATCCGGGACAAGCTCTAAGCTCCCGACCGGTCTCCCAGAATATGTGGTAGTGTAGTGCGTGTTAGTGTAAGTTTGCGTGTAAGGGGAGAGGATAGGACAAGGAAGAGGAAGGACAGATCGCGCGCGGTCCGTGGCCCGTTTGTTAGGCTATTGCTCCGGCATTCGCCTGGTGTTGATCAGAGAAACCACGGAAAACTATTGATCAGAGCAGCCGGCCGCTAGAATTCTCCTTCAGGCTCCTTTCGTATTTTCGTCAGGTCCGGGGTGCGAAATGATTCCCGTGCTGGAATCGGGCGAGTATGCAGGTGTCCCTAGAGCGGAGGTTCGCCGTTGTCCATGTCGCGCGCCAAGGAACGAGGTCAGCGTCAACGGCCGCAGCTGTGGGGGCGGCCTAGGCGTGGCGGGCCCCACAGCACGAAGCGTGACGTCACGGGATGGCCGCTTGAAAGCAGGGTCGATATACAAGAGTGCAGGTGATGTCCAAAGACGTAGCCGGGTCGTCGAATGCAAGAAGACGTACCAGATGATGCTGGGTTCTCGTAATCCAGAAGAAAGTCCAGTTGCAGAAGTCAGCTACCAGGTGCCGTGAAAAAGCTAGCTACCAGAAAGATTTTTAAAAAGCAGGATGGAGTAAAATGACGTATATGATATCCTATAGAGTATATTTAACACTATCCTTACCAAAAGTTTAAAGAAAAAAAGTTGGCCCGGTATTTCAAAAGTATTATTTTTGATATTCTTAATATTGCTTAGATTGCTTGCAATATTGCACGAAAACTACTAAAATTTTTAAAAAATATGTGCACGACCTTAGTGAAAAAACTAATTCTGGACAAAAAAATTCTTTTGAAGAAAAAATATTTTGGCTTTAATTTTATAGTTGAAGGAATTCGCAGAAAAAAATCAACTTTTCAATTATCGAAAATTCAGAGTGAACCATGTAAATCCAACCTAGGCCACCTTTAAAACTATATTGTGCTTTATTCTTATAAGACATTCAAAGAAACAATTTTGAGCCATTTTTGAGAAAGTTTTGAAAATGTCCCACAGTTTTCATTTAAAGAACTCTCAAAAATGATTGAATATTTTTCAAAATCGCAGAGCTTTGACTCAGGCCAGATCGACAGAGATTTCTTCAATTTCGAAAATATCCTACGCATGGTTTAGGCGCTGGTGTTGTTCACAGACACCGGATTGACAGATGGACCGACAGAGTGACAGACATTCTGAAAAAAATCTACAACACATTTTTGGTATCAGGGGCCCCCGAAAAGCGTTTTTCCATTGAAATCTCGAAATCGATTTTACGCAGCATTACTCTACACTACATATATTATTTCATATGTAGTACGAACGTATACGATAACTAGTATCTACTGGTGCTACAGAATGGCACAGACTTTCTCGTGTTATGGATTGTGGGAATTCTGATTCGGTGATGTTGACGTTCTTGCGTGAAGAAATAAAAGAGGTCATCCTCTTCGTCAACATAGTATTTTGTACTATGTAGTACTGTTGACAAAGTCGATCTCTTTTATTTCTTCATTTTTGGTATTTGTTTTTTTATTTTCTTTGGTCAGGACTAGCTATTTGGACTTGCCACATACTCTTGCCAGCTGCCATTTATCGCCCTCCAAAGAACTTCTTTCTGGCAATTATTCAGTTTCCTAATGGTAGAAAAGATATATTACGTAAAAAACATTACAGAAGAGTAAAACGTCGTCCAGTATGGCACTTTTCGTTCAAAAATGTGGAGTCGTTTTTAAGAAAATAGCATTTAAGCGTCATTGTTAATGCGAAATTTCAGGCTCTTTTTCACAGAAAACTTCTTCGGTTTCGAGAAACTTTATAAGACATAATTTAATACACATATACCCTTAAGTGAAAGAATTTTAACAAACAGCTACTAATTTAATTAATAACGTCTTGAGAGAGGTATAAAAAAATAAATTTTTTGAATTTTTTGAAAAAACAAACAAAAGAATAGAGCAAATGGCGTGTATGTCATCTCATATGGTACATTTAACTCTATCCCTACCAAACGTGTAAAGAAAAGATTTGGAGCCGTTTTTGAGAAATTATTGTTCTTGTTATTCTGTAAAATTTCATATATCGCACGCAACATTGCGCGTGCTGCTAAGTTTTTCAAAAAAATTACCTCATTGAAAGAATTAATTATGGAAAAAAATTTTACTTGAACAAATCTCTATAACCAATTTTGTAGTTGTAGGAAGACTCCGAAAATTTCAATTTTTGCAATTTCCAAAATTCATAGTTATAAGTAAAAATCGGTCCTATGTCATCTTTATACGTGTATTTCACTCTATTTTGCAATAAATTTAAAGAAAAATTAGGAGACATTTTAGTAATATTAAAAAATGTCCCAAGGGCTTGATATAAAGTTCCCCCAAAAGTGAATGAATCTTTTTCAAATCGCAGAGCTTTGAGTCAGGCCAGATCGACAGAGATTTATTCAGTTTCCAAAAAATAATACGCCCAGTTTATGCGTTAGTGTTGTTCACGTACACCAGACAGATAGACAGACAGACGTTAAAAAACACTTTTTTCGTATCAGGGATCCCTAAAACGTGTTCCTTTCCTTGTACTCTCGAAATAGCTTTTTCCGCAACATTACATAAATTTTTCTATACTACGTATATTTCTTCATATATACGTACGTACACGAGGAAGTAAAAATAATAACTTTCTAATAAACTTTGAAAAATATGTGAAAATTGTTTGCTGCCTGCATAATTACTGCAGGAAGGTTTATGTTGATGACTGAAATCATCCTGCAAATATTTAGAAAAATATAACGAAATTAATGTCCGTGGGGTACAAAAAAGACCCCAATAATGGTACGACGGTTAATTCGGAGAGAAATTGCTATATAATATGAAGTACCCCGCGTGCCTGGGGTAATTATCACAATATTTTATTAGACAGGAAGAGAGATCCCATCTATTCCCCCCCCCCTGCTTTGGAGCTTACTTGTATTGTATCCACCTTTCCGTCTTGCCCAACCTCCCTCTGCCTTACTCCCACCTGGAAATACCCAGTCGTTCTCAATCCCTTTCTCACAGAAATGTTTACATTTTTTAAAAATTGGAGTTCACGACCCTCAAAAGTCACTTGCTTTTAACCTAAAAATAAGAAACAAATCTAAACAAAAAATAAAATACATGTACTCACACATATTATTTTTGTGGCATTTTGTAAATTATACGCATACTTTCAATTACTTGCTACATTGTAGAACTTTCTTCTTCTTATTTTTTCTTGTAACAGATTTATAAAGAAAAGTTTGAAATTGAGCTTTGATCCCACACGTAGGACATTGAAATATGAAAATTAATAAAGTGCTTTTAATTGAATTCGATTACGCTTTTTAGCGTCCATAATAAATAGTGTGTGTCGGAAAGGTGCCATTAACCACTTAGACAATTATAATATCTCCAAAAATCTGAGATCACACAGTGGATCCCGGATTGACCCAGATTTTTCTGTTATCTAAAAGAACCTCTCTCTTCCATTTCCCACACCCTTGGAAAACAGTGTTCACACATTTTCAATTTCCATTTCTCACATTTTCCATTTTTCATTATTTTTTTACTTCAATTATATTTCTTCTTACCGAACTTACCCCCATCAAGTTAATTAATCATTTCTTTACCACCGAAAAGTACGCTTTTTCCGCTGTAGCTAAGCACTTCCGGACAAAAATGTATCCATCTTTCACAGTTTCAGCATAACACGTAAATCGTTCATAATATGTTTCACTTTCACTTGTGCTACTCCCAAATACATAAAATAATCATGCTTAATGTACTACAACTAAACAAATAACTATTTCATGTAGAACACATGTGTGAATTCATACTTTTTTACGACAATATCAAACATCCGTCAGCAAAACGTCGTTTTCCAATAATTTTATACTTTTCTCTTGTACACTTAATACATTCACGCCCGGACACAATTAAATCAATATCCAAGTTACTTTTATAAATAGAGAAAGGAAAAACAGTATCATTCTATGGACCTTTCGAATTAGACAATTGAAGGTAAGATCAACAAAAAGTCCTTACTAATCCTACAGTTACCTTCCCAATTCGGTGTATTGATGACTACAATCTTAGAAGAAGAAATAAAAGAGGTCATCTTCGTCAACATATCAGCTTTATTAAGATAGCCGGCTTTCGACGGCTTTGCCGTCATCGTCAGTCTCGCTGCTGTCGGCAAAAGTCGAACGCATTGCCCTGGTGTCTTTACAGATAGATTTCGTAACCATGACTAAAAGGTAAAAGAGTATGTGCTGTTTTAGCCACACTAGTTGACTTTTGACATTTTTAAGTGACATTTGAAGATATTGTAATATACAAGGAAAAATGTTCACATGAGTGTATACTAAAGAGACTATGTAAGCACATATAATGAGGTAAATTCTTTACTACGAAAACTGATCAACTTGCAGCCCTAGATTACAAAGGCGAACTGTACTAAGATCTTGCTGATCTTGGATCTATGCTGATCAAAGACAGTCTGACAGACTACTGTGAGTAAAAATAATGTTGTGGGGGGAGGGAAGTGGCGGTGACCGCTTGGGCGTCGCTGAGAACGCGCCCGGTGACGTCGCCTTGCGAGGATCACGCCCGTTGGGCTCGCCCACGCTTACGACACGCGCCACGGCCAGAAAATTGAATTTCGACCACGGCGCCGATTGCGTGCACCTGATGCTTGCGACCTTTCTCTTTATTTCGCCTGGCAGCAATGCACGGGAATGTGCAGAACAAGAAGCAAATGTTTACGGCAATATTTAATTAGTCTTTTTTACTTTTAGCTTACTACGTACTTAGACATCAAAGGGAAGTGATTGTAGTGCGGCAGATAAAAGTTTTTTTATCTGCCGCACTACAATTTTTTTTACAGAAAAACGCGTATTGTGAGTCCCTTATTCAGAAAAAGTCGATAATACTACTTCTTATCTCCCTATATTACTAAATTTCTAATGCGCGCAAGAATTGAAAGAAAACTTCGTAGCCTCCGGCTATGTAAGAGGTGTCTGTTTTTGTTAGACACCTAGGAATTCAGAAAAATTCCAAAATCCAAACAGTCTTGATTTTGCCTGCCAAATACAAGTATTGATTGTTAATCCGTCTGTTATCTGCAACCTACGCGTTATGAATGAATAATCATACTCAATGCGTCACGTCTTACGACCAAGGAAGAGCTCGCTTGCCATTAAATGTTTTCTATTCAAGTGTGGCCTTTTAGAAGTGCAACTGTTTTATATTCTTGATTCGTAAAGAACTGTTATACCGAATGAACTTTCTTATGTTATATTTAGAATAATTTTGTGTATATATATATATATATATATATATATATATATATGGTATTTTTGTATATTTTTTTAATGCAATTAATTGTGGTGCTGTAAGAAAGCATTTCATTCTGTTCTTTGGAAGAAGTGTGCGTTCCACTTTTTGGAAAACCAATTTGTTTACTTTTTTCAGCATCATTTTGCTACTGCAGGCTACGAATATGGAGTAAATTGCCAATACGTTGGGTAGTCAGAATCATTTTTTATAGGTCCTCGATACCTAAAATTTGGAATACAAACTAACTGTCGACCACATTAGCGCCTAAACTGCTCGTGGAAGTTTCTCCAAAATTTGTATTTCCCCATCCATCTGCCCAAACTCAAGACTTTGCGAATTTGAAACGGGCAATTTGATTCTGGGGGTAGTTGTTACCTGCCGTAAGAGCCTCCTGTAACTCCTGTGTCACTGTGATACGTGACATGCTCAAATGTTGTCCGGACAGGTGAAATGCTGCCGGACAGAAATTTCTTGAAGAGTACGAAGTGGCTGGAAATCGTCTGGGGGCTTGATCCAATCTAAAGGATCTTGTCATCTTGTTATACGGTCGGCCACACACGTGTCGGTTCACAACATGTTGCAACAGTTCTGTGGAGAGATGTTCAAAGATCCTCTTCGGATCTCCTCCTCGGCGATTTTGATCTTTCCTTGTATCTCAAGAAAATTCTGCTCGGAATAAAGTTTATCAATGAAATTAGATTTCCTTTCTGTTGACGACCAAGCTCAACTTACTTTCTGGACGCGCCTCGTCGTATTATAATATTAGAAAATCTTTTCAGATTATGAGAGAAAGTGCGTGCTGCTGTAGCCGTGTGGTTTTGCTTCGCTCGCCCAAAGAGCGTTCGTCCACGCTCTGTCCCGAGTCGGTGGGGTGAAGAGGGGGAGGCAGAGCGCGCGGCCGGGGTGGGCGACCGCTCGCAACAAAAGAGCCGCGTTTTTGCGCCCCGCCCCCAGCGCCCATGGCCACCGCGGCGCTGGGGCGTGACGCGGTCGCTGCTCCGCCTCCTCCTCCTCCTCCGCCTCCTCCTCCTCCTGCTCCTCCTCCGCCTCCTCCTTCGCCTCCTCCTCCTTCTCCTCCTCCTCCTCCTCCTCCTCCGCCTCCTCCTCCTCCCCTCCTCCTCCTCCCCTCCTCCGCCTCCTCCTCCTCCGCCTCCTCCTCCTCCCCCCTCCTCCCCTCCTCCTCCTCCTCCTCCGCCTCCTCCTCCTCCGCCTTCTCCTCCTCCTCCTCCGCCTCCTCCTTCTGCTCTCAGAATACGGCGAGTCAGGCAGCGTCCAAGCAGGATCAAATCACGTGGAGCGAGGGAAACTAGTGCGCTACAACACACTCGTTTTCTTGCCAGCGTGTACCTACATATATGTTTCTAACATAAGAACCTCGGCATTGCTAGGGCATTTATTTATCACAGTCACGTTTTAGATAGCTCGCCTACATCGCGTTGCCCGTCTTTTGTGTAAAGATGCATGTCACTAACACCAATAGCTGCGCTTTATTCGCATGTGTTAGGAGGAAAAACGAAATATAACACCATTTACGATTTTTATTGAAGATGCATTTGAAGCTGTTAATATGTATGTAATCCACTAGATCCCTGATCCACTCCACCTTCCCAGGCCTTGTCTTGTCTTGCCCTGTCTACATCCCAAACCCTGGACCTTTTAAAAATAACTATGAAATCTGCTCTTAAAAATACCTTTACCCACATCTATGTATTTTATATAATAATATTTATAATATGTATTTTATATATCTATGTATTTTATATAATTTATAAAATACCTTTACCTACATCTATGTATCTGTGTATTTGTCGCATCTCGATCACGTTTTTCGTCCAGTTTCCCTGATCCATTGAGCAAATGCTGAGATGGCCCCTTGTTTTGCTTCTGGACATAAATGTCACTTCATTATCTGTGCACGTCTTCTAGAATTAATTGGGAAATATAGTTATTCAAATGATTGTTTCCATGTTGTTGCGGCAGGAAGTATTATTCCTTGACGAATGACATCATGGATAAGAGCCCAAAATGTATTGCTTATTTATCCTTGAAAATAGGTTTTATTACATGAGCTTTTTTTCTCTGTCAAAATTCATGTAGTGTATGACTCAACCAGGTATCTCCCTCCAACGGGGTACGTCCCCAGACAGAACAAGCTCTAAGCTCCCGACTAGTCTCCCGGAATAAGTGGTAGAGTAGTGCATGTCAGTGTAAGTGTGTGTGTAAGGGGAGAGGAGAGGACAAGGAAGAGGAAGGACAGATCGCGCGTGGTCCGTGGCCCGTTTGGTAGGGTACTGCTCCGGCATTCGTCTGCTGTTGATTGAAGAAACCACGGAAACTACCGATCAGAGCAGCCGTCTTACGAAGTACGCTTGAATTCTCCTCCAGACGGCGACTGAATTCGACCTAGTTGACCAGCGAGTGTCGAAAATTCTGCCACCATCAGAACTCTAACCAAGGATCCTCCAGTCAGAGACACTGCAGTGACATCAGGTGTCACCTCACCCGATGAGTCATTTTACAGAAACCTTTCTATTTATAATGTTCATTAATTTCAATCAGAAATAATGTGAAAACTACACGCTTTTTAAAAAAAATTGAACATGGTATTTTTAAAGAGCTAAATTGTTTTTAGAATTCTATTTTTTAGACTTCTCTTGGAACAGAATTTGTTTGGGGTAAAAAACTTGATTTTCAGTTTTGTCTTCAAGTTTTGAAATGTCTACATTGTGCAATTTTTGAAAACGTGGAGAGTTCACCGAAAATGGAATCAGCGCTAATTTTTTTCGTTCATTTATTCATACTAGGAGACAATTATGAGCCGTGTTCAAGGCAAAAATTGTTTAGAAAAATGTTTGGGTTTCATGTAAAATTACGCGAAAATTAGACAGATTTTGGAAACATTTTCAATATTGAAGTTGTAGAAAGACGCGGGAAACATTGAACCTTGGCAATTTTTGAAAAATCAGCATTTTCAACGTTAATGAGTCCTGCGCCATTCTCTTAAGCACCCTTTGCGCCATCTGAAGAGAATGTTTAATCACAAAATTTGTTGCTATCTTTGAGAAAGTTTTGAAATTTTTTATGCTTAGTGTAAAGTACCCACAAAAATACAATTATCCGTTTGAAACTCGCAAAGCTTCGAGTTCGTTAAGGTCGATTGGTAAATATCAATTTTGGAAAAATTGGCTGAACGGTTTAAGCACTAGCGTTGACCACAAACGGACCTACTCATCACACTCACCGCTGTGACCACAGTCAATATCGGAATTTTGACTTCCCTGCTCGTACCATGCAAATTATTTTATAAACTTTTCTATTGTTTTAGTAGTTGAAGTCCGTCATCAATTGACAGTTGTTTTACAACTGAATCGATACAACGCTGTTACCGCAGACCACCATTGTGTATTAAATTACATTATATTTCATAAATGATTACACGATGGTTATTTCAAAGTGGAATGAACGTAATTTAGTAATCAACCTTATATACAAATATTCTCCCCAAAAATAATCACACAGTGCATACTTTCCAAAATGACACATATAAAACGAGCAAAATAATTCAAGACCCATTGGCCGAACACCTTCCAACAACCATGCGTGCAGGAAATTGTCTTACTTGGAACAACAAGTAACTCATATGTTTCCTGAACTGGACATTAAGTTCTTCTTGCCATTGAATACAGATAATCACGTTAAATCAAACTCTTAATACAACATTCTCACTTAATCATTATTCCTCCTTATCAATATGTAACAAAATCAAACTCTTATAAAACAATACCTAACACACCCCTCCAAAACTTATGTTCACAATAAAACAGTGAATTACTACTATAAATTCTCCATTGCTTTTCTTAATTCTATGACAGCATAGCATTCCTTTTCACAATATTTACAGCCTCCCTTCCATTATAGTTCATTCTTTGTACGACAATGACGTGTTCTCTCAATTGTTCAGTCCTTTCATCTCTGTTTAAAAACCGTGTGAAAGAAAACGTCTACATTGAAAACTCATCGTCCGTAGAATACGCTGCTAACTCCACCGAGGCGTCGCAGTTGCTGGCGCCCTTGACTTGCTGCCTCCCGTGACAGGAATTACTTCGGCCCCTCCAACATCGACCCCAGTCATTGGTGCCAGCGCTGCCCGCGGTCCCTGCCGTCCATAATGCACCATGCATTTCTGCCCAATATCTTGCTTTACTTATTCTTCGCCTGCTTTGTACTATCAGTGTTCGGTTTCTCGAAAAGCTTTTTGACTATTTTATATTGGTGTATTTCCTATAGCTCACCGAACGGGTGTTTGGCTGGACCAGCAATCCAGGAATGACTCTATATCTTTTGCTGTTCATTGACTCACGTAATTCCGTCTTGAGACTCACAATTACGACTTTCTATTTTCTTGCACTTTTGTGAAGATAGAAGACTTTTGTGCAGTCCTTTTCGCACTAATTCTTCACAATTTCGTAGTCATGCATATAATTAACGATGAAATTCCCTTCACTAACCGTCATCGCTCCCGCACTCGTTGAGTTCACAAAGCCGCTTCATCACTGACGCAAAACTAGCGTTCGAATTCCATGCAACTACACCTTATGGAGGCATTGTTTTTAATTTATAAGGTCCGACACTATTTTGCGTTTTTGCGTTATAGAACTCCAATGCTACGTAAACGCAGCCTAATATTGCTACTCGTACTCTCCTATCTTTCCAAGTCACGTGACGGTCATTTGGATGTGTACGCACGCCACTCTCCGAACCACCACACACCACACGTCCCCTCTCCTCAAGTCTGCCTCTGACCGGGGCCTCTTTCCAAGTCACGTGACGGTAGTTTCGTGGTTTCTGCGATCAACACCAGGCGAAAGCCGGCAGTACCCTACCAAACGGGCCACGAACCCGCGCGATATGTCTGCTCTTCTTATCCTATCCTCCTACACACCACATATTCCGGAGGCGGTCGGGAGCAGAGCTCTTCCGACTGGGCGGCCCGCTTGTGGAGATCCGTTGGAAACCACAGCGACGGTAGGTGGCGCTGATTCCATCCAGCGGGAAGATCACCATCTCCCGCTAAAACATGCACTACACTAACGGACTAATGACCAAAACAGTTGACGCGCCCGGAAACACGAAAAAATCAATCAATCGAAATCTGCTACCAGCCCCCAGGCTCCGTCTCCTTTTCCTTTCCGTTTTTTTCTCTCCTAGCATTCCACTTGAATTGATGATATGTATTTTTTACGCAACGCCATCTCACCGTGTCCTGCCGTAACAAGATTCTTCAGCGCGCGAGTTATGAACACGCGGCCCGGGTACAAAGTCATCTAAGACGACCGCTCATGAGAGAGGCGTAATATCACCCCATTCACTCCGATCAACACCAGGTGAATGCCGGAGCAGTACCTTACAAACGGGCCACGGACCGCGCGCGATCTGTCCATCCTCTTCCTTGTCGTATCCCTTATATCCACACCCACATACACTAACATGCACTACACTATCACATATTCCGGGAGGCCGGCAGGAGCTTAGAGCTTGTCCTGGCTGGGGCGGTGCCCGCTGGTGGAGAGTCCTGGTTAGGGAAACCCTACTAGACGACGGTAGGTCGGCACCGATCGCCATCCAGCGGGAAGATCACCGCCAGCCCGCGAAACATGCACTACACGACGGGACTAATGACCAAGCAGTTTACGCGTCCGGCAACACGAAAACATCAATCAATCAATTAGCCCATTCGCAGTAGAATGTTTCAAAAAGAAATTCTTACTTCAGCTAATTTCATACTTCTGATTCTGACTTGACTAAATATAGCTAACTTTCCACTCGATCATCTTATTCTTCGTGTGGTCGCTAAGAATGGAAGTTCTATTGGCCGATGACGTGTTGGTCGTTGACTAATTTCGCAACATTTTGTGTTAGTCGGACCCTCAAACAGTAAAAAGAATTTCGCATACAATTTTAATTTCGGATCGGATACTCTTGGAACCCTCAATACCACGCCTGACTTCGAACTGATGCGGTGTCTTCTTTCTTTTTAATTTTCTATTATCGCTTGTTTATACTAGCTTAACATGTATGTTCTCTTCCGACCTGACGGGTTCGTTTCTCTTAGTGTAACCCCGTACGTTATGAATACGCATATATATATATATATATATATATATATATATATATATATATATTATATATATATATATAATATCCACTAGCCATCTGTTGATATGGGGAAGCAACTGATTCTAGAACGTATAATCTCGGTGACAATATGTCCGAAATAATCATGACAATTCTTTCATGATGCGTTAGGCGCGATTTCATTGCGCATGCCGAATAGATGAATACACAGGCACGGCTCCCATATCTCGGACAACTCGCTTCCATCTGCCGCTTGTGAACATCGTACAGTGATCAGTTAATACTCTACTGCGGGGCTACTGCAGAGCGAATCGGCAGCGCGGAGCCGTGTTGGCTACCGGGAGCAAGTCACGGGAGCCCGAGCGTTGCCCTGCTCGCGATAACCTCTGCCACAATGTCCCGATAACTCCAGTCGCGGAAACATGGACGCCGACGCGAGCACTTCGCAGAACAGAGCATCCACACCGACAATTTTCAATGCAGCATGGAAGAAAAGTATCTTTTCGCCGATTGCAGCAGAATGCCAAATGTTTAGTTTGCAAAAAAGTGTTGTTTTCTTCTTCTCTGAAAATTTGAAAATCTCGAAAGAGAAGTTCCATTACAGATTTGATCTAAAATGCGTTTTACGTCTCAACAGCAGTAAGTCATCTGTTCCAAACATAGAAGGTTTAGTGCGGGAAAAATCGTAAGAAAAGTATTTAATTGTACAATCAACTTAATTTTTTAATTTTAATTTCCTTTACTTTTAGAACTTCTATGACTAGTTTATTTAGTAACATTTTGTGTGGTAACCTTTACAATACTTTTCATATTAAGCAGCATAATAAACTATGTAATGTCACTGTAATTAAATTTCTTCATGTGCTTGAGCACTTTTTTGCAACTAAACATTTGGCAAGCTCGCGCAATCTACAACAAAATTATTTCTATGTTTATTGTCTTTTTATTTTCAAACCACACAAGTATATTTATATCTAGTAAATATCCAATAAATCTCTCTTTATTGATGATCTGTATTTTCTGTCTTAAAATCCTTTCCCAGAGTAGAAGACCCTTTCATTTCGAGCAATAATATTATCCCGTAGTAAAAAGACGCGATCCACTGTGCCGCGTGCTGGCGATCGATATTCCATGACGTAATCTGCTCTCTCTGCAGAACTGCAGCTCTGAAATAAGAGGGAGCAAACAGCGGCTCCTCCTATGAGCAAATGATTGAGTGGCCCTGCTCTACTGTGTGGCCGTACCTCTGAATAGTTGTAGTTTTATGAAACACGCGTGTGCCTTGACACAATTGATTGGATAAATGTGTATCAGCTTCGTAAATACATTCAGTATCACTATTATATACTTTTTACCTCATGTCACCGGTAATTCACCGTACACATCGAGTAGCAGGTGTTGCTTGGGCGCGTAAAGCTGAAAGTGAGCTGACATTATATTACGCACGAAATACAACAGAAAATAATATTCTTTCGCCTAAGGAAACATTGACAACAAGGTAACATTGACAACGTCTTCAATTATCAACAATTTTCACGCTGAGATAAACTAATGGTTCTCAAATAATTGCCTTTCAGAATATTCCCTCGTAGTAAGCTAGGACGTTGTGGCCACGCTTTGGGGGAAACTCAATCCAGCATTCTGTGGCTCCCCCAAACAATTTGCTGAAGCTATTTTGCAACCTCAACATCCACCTTCCACGCTCCATAATGAGTCGGAGCCCTGTGAACATATGTGATCAAGGCTTCTGCAACGTCCGAGGTTATCCTTGGTCGCAAAGTCGGAGAATCATCCTTCGACTTTACGAATACTGCTCCTTATATTACCCGCCATCGAGATTGTCTCGTTGCTATTTCGCGTTACGGGAGATCATTTTGGAGAAATCTCTCTTCCATAAATGGCTTGACTTTACCAATTCTATGGTACTGCTCTTGAAATTCCTCTAAATCACTCCAATCAATCAATGGAGGGCTTGAAATGCCTACTCCAATTGCCATAACCCGAAATTCATTCGGTGATATATGCTTCGACTCCTGTGGGTTCATTCCCACTCAACATGATGGCGAAGTGATTTTCCAACTCGGAGCAGTACTGTAGCCGAAAACAAGAGCGCCCGTCTGTGCAATCGCCAATTTTTCAAGTGACACTGGCACAGAAAAGTTAACGCTTTGTGGACGATTTTTTCAGTAAAGTGGCGACCCATTCAACATAGACGAAAATTTCCTATCGCCCACACAACAGCGTTCAACTCATTTTCTGTTGACGAAGGTTTGTGCCTTTTTGTATTCTACTAATAATGCCTGTTTTTCTTTTTTTGCTATCTATCTCCTGTTACAGGATCGCCTCAATTCCAAAATGACTGCTGCTGTCCCCGAAATACATGTTTTAGTAAAATCCGTATGCGAATTAAAGCAATAGCAATAGAACATACTCTTCAAATCTTGAAAATCCCACTCACATTCATTTCTCCATTTCCAGACGGAAAACAGGGCGAAATCGGGCGTAATAATTACACGTCCCGATGAACTCGTGCACTTGTTGAACACTACGTGGAGGTGGAATCTTATCAATCCCCTCTATTGTCTCGCTTTTCATGCAAATTACTTGGTTGCTTGTATTTACCAGAAACTCAATTCTCGTCGAGCACCATTCTGATTTCTTCTATATTCTCACAAAATACTAAACAACTGTTGCAAATCTGTTAAATGTTGTTTGAAAGATTCTGCTTTTAATACAATATAATCTAAATATACTATAAGTTGATTGTGAATTAGTCCACATAACACTGGATCTACATATTTGAATAAGTGCAGCCCCACTGTTGACCAATCCAAAAGGAACTCGGCGAAATACTACCTTCGGAAGCAAACCCAGAGTATTTCTGGTCTTCTTCCACCACCTGCATCTGCCAATACGCTCTGATAAAATCCATTTTTGAAAACATCTTGCTGCGTCTGAATCTTTTCAGTGTGTCATCGATCACCGGAAATCCATCCTGATATGACAAAGTCACTTTATTAAATTTTCTTGCGACCAAATACAACCTAAGTCGTCCTTTCTCTCCTCTTCACAATGACTATTGTACACAATGACTAGTGTACAAGATCTCAATGATCTTAATTACATCTGCTGCCATCTGTTTTATTAAACCTGCAACGTCATCTTTCAGTGCACCTGGTATCCAGTAGTTTCTTCGACGGAATAGCGTGTGATTGTAAATTGGATCCACACAATTGTTGACTTGTAAGTTGGAAACACACTATCTTTTATCAGCTTTCTATTTCTCTCGTGTTTTTTTCAAGTAATTCCCATTTCAATTTATCAGTAATATCCTTTTCGCCCTCGCTTAGTATCTCAATTTATTTACTTGTTCCGGTTGTGTCTGTTTCTCCAATTTGCACTTCTCCATACATAGTTCATCCCAATTCACCGTGCACCCTGAGTTAATGTTTACGATGGTGGTCTCCAATGCTTACTTTCTCTGATCCAGGTCAACAACCGCTTTATAATCGATTAAGAAATTCACCCTCAAAATTATTGGATGCATCAAATCTTTTTCATTCTGAGTCACAATTTCATACACCATGTGTCCGATCACCACGTCGTCACCACTAAGCTGCCTCATGATGGGACTCGACGTCCTCTGCTTAACCCCCACCTGACATGACCTGTTGATGCGCAAACTCACTATCGGTTTGCCCGTGGCCACTAGGTTTTCACAATATTGGACTGACTTCAGTCGATGAATGCTTGTTTCCCTTTCCAAACACTTAGCCATAATCATCGAGCACTTCCGATCGATTTTTCTATTGTTACCACACCAAGGTTGGTTTTCACTGAACCCCGTGCATATTGCAAAAATAGGGACTACATTGAAGTCGGATATGCTTTCATCTTCTTCCGCAATGGGGTTTCCTGTCAGTGCGAAAGTTATGCATTTACATCTCTCCCACTGTACTCTCCTGCGCTGAAACATTCTTCTCTTCAACTTCTTTCTCCTTCTCCTCCAGCCTGTCAACCATTCGCCCCTTTCTCTCTCTCTTCCTCCTTTTCTGCCTTGCTTCTCCCATTCGTTTGTCCGTTTTCTTCTCCCCATTCTCTCTTCCTTTCTTGAATCGGTTCTACACTTTTCGACATTACTTCCTTTCCACCGCCCCCTCGCGTTTCCACCCTCATAACAATTACACGATCATCGCCTTTGTACTTCGGCATTTTCACAAAGGTCAGGTCATATCCACGCTACACATTCAGAAGCTTGTCAATGTCTGTGATCCCTACACTTCTTAGCCTATTTTGCATCGCCCCAGGAAATTGTTGCGAAAGGCCCAAATAGTCTCCCAGTCCATCGTAGGAGGTCATAGTGACCGTGCATAAACCGTTTCGTGGCATAATTCCTCATCCTCCCTGCGGATGGTGTGTAAAATCAATTCATTGAAGGTCAGCTTGAAGTTCATTTGCGTTTCCTCATTCTAGTAGTGACTGAAAAACCTTTTCGTAAAATTCTCCATCAAAAACGGAAAATTGAAGAAAGTGTCCCTTGTTCTCGCATTTCCATCCAGTAATCAATGAAGCAGTAGAGATTTCTGTCCATCTGACAAATTCATGACCGACAAATATCTCCCAACGGCCCGAATAAATGAATGAGAGTTTTCCCGAAAACACGCCGAAAACTACACTGATAGTGGGTTTGGCATATGTGAAAATCTGCCTCCTACTGCCAGCACAATCTTCGCCTCCTTAAAATATTCCACGCCTTCCTTCAACGTAACCACCTTCTGCTCACATGCTTTAATGTCGCCTTCCAATTTCTTCTTTAATTCGTCCTGAGTAGCCTTTGCTACCTCCCTCACTTTCTGTACCTGTCTTCACCTTTCTTCCGCATTCAGCGATTTCGTTTTTCACCGTTTGTTCAAGCGTGAAACTCTGCACTCCCTACAGTTTTATATCTTCTCCCTGGATCTTCATTTCATATTAATTCATGAGATGACTGAAGTAGAAAAAAAAAGAAGTAACTTCATTTCAAAAGAGACTTCATTTCTGTCCTAATTGATACACTTTCTCATCAAATCTGCCATCTCGTGCCTTAAATTTCTTGGCTATTACATAATTATGCGCGATCGTTTGATTATTCATTGCCTCATATTGCTTACTATTCTGTTTTATTTCCATTAACTTCTCCCTAATCTACTTTCTCACTTCTGCATACTGCTCACGATTCTGTCCCTTCATTTGCTCTCTTGCTCCATTGTTCTCCATTTTGGGTCACAAATACCTGTTGTATTTCGCTTAACATGTTTCTATGTTGCTCGTCCGTTTTTTTCATAAAGCTTCCCATTACTGATTCTATCATATCGAACAAGCCGTATCGTTCAGAAGCCACGCGTTCTTTTATTCCTTTCCTCCCCAAGTAAAAGCGAACGTGTCACGCGCTTCTTTCAAGCGTTCATGTCTGAATAGTCCAAAGTTGACTTATCCATTGCTTCTGTCTCTTTACTCGCTGCCGCTTCTCCCTCTCTCTCTTCAGTTCTGTCGCACCCTTCTGTCAGTTCCCTCGTTTCATTGATTGATTGATGTTTTCCTGTTTCCGGGCGCGTCAACTGCTTTGGTCATTGGTCCCGTTAGTGTAGTGCATGTTTGTTTTTTCTCGGGAAATGGCGATGATCTTCCCCCTGGATGGCGAGGTCCGGCACCGACCTACCGTCGGCTAGTGGGGTTTCCCCCTAACCAGGACTCTCCCATCAGCGGGGCACTGCGCCAGCAGGGACAAGCTCTAAGCTCCCGACCGGTCTCCCGGAATATGTGGTAGTGTAGTGCATGTTAGTGTAAGTGTGTGTGTAAGGGGGAGAGGATAGGACAAGGAAGAGGAAGGACAGATCGCACGCGGTCCGTGGCCCGTTTGTTAGGCTACTGCTCCGGCCTTCGCCTAGTGTTGATAGGAGAAACCACAGAAAACTACCTATCAGAGCAGCCGGTCGCTAGAATTCTCCTCCAGACAGCGACTGAATTCGGCTCCGTTCTAGTTCTCTCCATAAAATTTCTTATCATGAATATATTTTAGCTCCTGCAAGAGATATTGAGAAGAGAGATTCGCTTCATGTCCAAGTCACTAGGGTGTTTGCTACCTATGGAACTTTTCGCCTGTCAGCCGCCTTCGGAGGAAAGCGAAAGCAAGTTTCACCACCCCCGGACTTCGGCCGAGGCATCCACGTCACGAAGACCGACAAACAAAAGCCAGAGTAGTATATATACAAGGTGGACCGATGTTTGACATTATTTTATTCGTATTTTTCGGTCACTGAACTTGTTATTGCAAATTCAGTACGTTCACTATTACAACTTTCTTAAATTGAATTAAATTGTATGTTGTTTGATTTTGTTACGAGAAAGGATTCATCGTGGAGCCAAACCCTAGCATCATATAAATGCAATCTAACCAATTGCTATACTTATTTAACTTGTGTTCCATATTTTTGTTTGTGCTGTTTGGAAAAAGGAAGGTTAAAATCTGGGTCATCAAGATAAAACTTTCTTTGAATTTGTGTGATTTGACATGGAATGACACGTAGGTCCCGTTACTAAATTCGAGGGCAGCAGCACTCGTGATTATTGCAGTGAATGGTATATATTCCTATAAATCCTTCCAAGAACGTGGTCGCGTACAACGCTTGGATATCCATCGTCAGGAATACCACCTTGTCTACATAAAATAGTTCCATTATCGCTTGTAAAAAGTGTAATAAGCGAGACCATCTTCATGAAGTTCTTGCAAGCAAATCCGTTTGATGCCAAGAAAAACAATGCTAACAGGGTTATATTTCGAGAATTTTCAAGTTTATTTTCTACATCTTTCTTCAAGTTGCAGTACATAATTGATCCTTTTTTTAGGTGCACATACAAATGCTTTACCGGTGTAATTCGTCGGTGAATTGTGTGTAATAGAATTCTCAAATCTAAATTGTGATGTATTTATGTATCTGCCTCAGCGATACGTAATACTCTCATTATATCGGTTTTGAGAAACAGGCACAGTCAAATAGGAACCATTCTTAACATAGTATGTACATATTTATTTAATTTCTTGCAACAGTTTAAACGTACAACGCAACAATTTCTACAATTTAACTTTTTTCAACAATGTAACGACCAGTATATATTTTTTAAGTTTTCTCGAACAATAATTGTTTTAGGATTATTTAAAATTGATTTAGAATTTATTTGTTAAACTGCGAAATTGAAAGAAACCTGACCGAAGGTCTCACTTTTATTGAACTCTCTGGATAAAAAATATAAAATGTTAATAGGATTTTTTCCAATATGAATGTTTCCTAGTTAATCTGTTCGACCTGGTCGAAATTTTGAAAAAGTGTATGTTAGGCAACAGTAGATGGCAGCTGAAAGAACAATGGGAAAGAACCGAAAATGTAGCGCAGACTAAAGAGATATGGTGGCTAACTAGTACGACAAAGTCTGTGCCAATTTGTAGCACATCTAGTTTGCTACTGTGTCTTTGCATTCAATAATGTTCTCCTATTTGTCAATAAATTTTTTAAAATTTCAATTTCTGGAACGGAAATGTTCGATTTATTGCTGACTTGATCCATAATGAAGTACGCGAACCGATTGGTTGCGGAATTGGAAGGCGTGGATGTTACCATTGTATAGCAAACAGGAATCACGAGATCGAGATCGAATCACATCCAGTTATATTGCCTGCATTCTTCTAGTCAAGACTAATCCATCAATGTGTTTGATAATTTCAGTTTAAGTATATGAAACCAGAGTTATAAGTACCTAATCTAGGAATTCTTCGATTTACAAATTACTTTCGAAAATCCCCTTGATTGAGAACTCGACGGTAAATCGATGGCATGAACCGGAACGGAATGAAATAATTGTGGTTTCAGTTTGTAAACAGATTCTAATTTCAGGTAACCTGTTAAGTTGGGTCCAGGTTTATAGAAGAAGATCGTCGTGTAAACAGCATGTGAATGTCGGAGGATTCCAGGGAGCAGAAATGTCGTAATTATTTATTTTTAATAATTAAGGTTTATGTCTTTTGCTGAAGAGGAATAGTCAAAACTTGTATAGAATACTTATGGCATTATCGATAATTTGGGAATTATTTTAAAGAAGTGTACGTGAGGAACTGTTTCAAAACACAACATTTTGTTATCAAAAACTAAAACCTAAACCGAAATATTTCTTAAGCGATACCTCAATGTAATATGAAAAGCTTTGATGCCTGATTGATAATAGTAATAAAAATTAAAATAAGAGGAAAATGCATTGAAGATGGAAAAGATAATAAAAATAATAAATGCAAATTTTCTATAAATTAATGTAAGACAACATTTTATTAGAAATTAACATTATACATTGCTCTATTTATATGCTTTTCTGAAAGTTTTGTTACAAAACTTTGCGCTGAAACTCTTAAATTAATTGCCGGGCAGAAGAGGAGCAGGAGGCGGGGGCGGGGCCGGTGGCGGCGCTGGGCCGTGCGCGTGGCGCGAGGCGCCATCTTGCGCTCCGCCTCCGGCGGGGTGGTAGCGTGTCCTTGGAGGGGGGCGGGGCGTTGTAGGCGCTCAGTAGCGGCGGTTGTACGGCTGCTGGTTGTAGGGCTGCTGGCCGAAGGGCTGCTGCCCTCGTCGGCGATGTAGCGCACGGTGATGGGCGTGCCGTCGGGCGCCGTGTACGAGTAGGAGCCCTGCGCCGTCTGCGCCTCGCGCTCGGGCCCCGCGCCCGCGTTCTTCAGGTAGCCCTGCTCCTCCGCCTGGATGCCGTTGCCCGTCTGGTAGCTGCGCACAACACGCACCGAACGGTATCAGCAGAGACAACTTACACAGCAAGATAAATACTTAACTTTTTTTTACTAAAACGACTAAAGACAAAAAGCGCCTTCTTCACGGAACAGAAAAGTATTGGGAAATATAACTTATGTCAGGTTTCGTCCTTTATTATAATAATAATAATAATAATAATAATAATAATAATAATAATAATAATAATAATAATTCACATAATGTCTTTATTAATGGGGAAGGTCAGCCCATAACGTCTGCTCTTCCGCCTAACTACTTAAACTTCGTAATCGGGTAAAACATCTGCTTCTGCTTCAAATGTTTAGTTCTGTGTAAATATTCTTCGGACATATGAGCAACTTTTCAACAGATATTTTATCGGATGGTGTCAGTGCATTTAGACTTACGTACCCGTTCTCAAGAATCTTGTTAGGGTGTTCTTCGTATCGATCATTTTCTGTAGAGTTATATGATGCTGTGTTTCGTGTGGAGTGTAAAGCAGTCCGCGGTAACAAAATTATTAATATAATAAGAAAGAGAGGAAAAGGGAGAAGAAGAGACAGGCAAGAAGGTCAATGAGAAAAGGGAAAATGGGAAAGATTAAGAAGAAGAAGAAGAAGAAGAAGAAGGGAAGAAGTTGAAAGTGGAAATGAAAGTAAGAAGTTGAAAGAGAAGAAAAAGAAGAACAAGGGTAGATAGTGAAGGAAAAGGAGAAGAAGAAAGAAAATATATTATTTACTGTATCTAATGTCATATCTAAAACTTCACTAAATTATGTTATTACTACCTCATAATCCCTAAGCTTCTACTTTTCAAAGTAAGATTCAAATAACCTAAGTCGTAAACTTTCGTCATGCATGAAGTCATTTTTATCATAATTTTGAAAGTTATATACATTTTGAAATGTTCATTATATTTTGTACTTAAGAGGAATTACATAATACAAAATCTTGAGAAAACAAACATTTTTGAAGTTAACACTAATCAAAAATGGCTAAATAATATAACTCTTGTTTTATCCAAACTATGATTTATAACTTAAGATCCTGTGAGCACATATTTCTTTTAGAAGTGTTTTCAATAAGCAATGTTAAGTTTATTCTAAACTAAATTGAATGTTGAGAGCGTTAGTTAGGCAACTCAAATTGAATTATCATACAATGAAATGTCCCAAGTGGTAGACCCAACGTCGGTAAAGTTTTGAGACTAGTTACATAGCTGAGATGCATGATGGCATTGTCTGGACGGGAATTCCAGAGGCTCAAAGCTCTGATCAGTCCTTTCTCTTTTCCTTCTGATTTCAACCATGCGGGTGCCGAATGTTAGATCCATCCTTTCCCATCCTATCTCTTCCATTTCTATTCTTGCTGTTACGCTCATGTGGTGAAGAAACGCAAAGGGTCATTAAATTATTCTTACAAAAACTGTATTCACAGTGTCTGGTTAATGCAATTCAAAATTCTATGCAATGTAATAAAGTGTTCCAATTTTCTTTGAAAATGGATCAGGTTTGTGGTTCACATTTGAACTCAAATGCAAACTAAATATCTACCATCTCGGAAATATCGTTGACTTTCAGTTGTACAGGCATCTTGCTGCCTTCGAATTAATAGAGTTGTTTCAAGATACAAATGGTGTAACATCCATGGAAGTACAACGCGCCGTCTCAGATTAGTACAGCAACATTCTTTTGTCGCATTCTTGTGAGTAAATAAGTGTGTATTCTAATACACACAAGAAAAATTATCCGATATCTGTCATGATTTCCAAATGTCCTTAAAGTTAATAGATACTGCAAGAAGAACCATTTCTAATGCAAGGAATCAATGGTTAAAATTTATTTCGGGCTCTAATTTTTGCTTCCACAATTAAGAAACTGTATCTCTTGAAGTAAAACATTATTCAAATTTCACAATATTTTTTCAGTATATCAGCTAACGGCATACGTAAAAAATTCAGTACAGAATAAAAAATACACGTCTTTCGAAGGAACTTAGCACATTATTTCCAATTTTTTATAGCGCTTGAAGGTAATGGAAGGTGATAAACCAACTCACCTGTAGGCGTAGGATCCGTCGAAGTTGACGTCATTCCTGTAGGCCAGGATGGGAATTTGCGCGTTGGGGTTTGAGTACTGGTTACGGTACTGGTTCTGGTTGTACTGCGGGAGGCCGAGCGCCACAGCAACCAGGGAACACAAACACACGAGCTGCAAAGAGACGGACTGCGTTGAAAAGCAATATCAATGGCACTTCATGTCTCCTGACGAAGCGAAAAACACTTATTGGCAGTATTGTTATAACAATGATTTCTTTAAAAAATTGTATTAGTTTGAAACAGATGAGCATTATTTTCGAATAATTATAATTACAATTATAATTGTGTAGTATCGGTAAATGGTGTAGTCACGAAGAATTGAATCGTTAATTTCAGAAACCCGTCAAACGCCAAAACCTAAAAAGCGCGTCAGCAGTGGAATATTGTTTCATGAAGATAGACACATCGTTTAGAGCACTTTTAACTGCAAAATATTCATTAATCAACTGCTTTAATATTAACAAATATTTTGAAATCACAAAAACTGGGACACTTTTCCTCGATTTTCTCGAAACGAAAAATTTGGCGCTTGACGGGTTTCTGAAATAAACGATTCAACAATCAGAACGTTTTATAAAGAAGGCTGTTTTGGGTCAAGCCGTTGCGACAGATGTCGTCTGCGCTGAGGAGGCTGCTGGTTCAAATCCTGCGTAGGCGAAGACATGTTTGTGACTGTCCCTTCCTCCCTCATTATCATCCATCACCTCACACATTATATTTCAAGACCAACAACCAGGTCTACAACAATGAATACAGCCGAAAAATCTGTTCCTCTTAGCAAGCAAAGACACGTTAATCCCTCCGAGATAAATATGACTGGGCTTCGGATAATAACGTGTAGCGTGTTCCAAGTTGGCCGATATTCGCATTAAACATATGTATTATAAAAATACTAAACGTCGAAAAAAATGGAAATGTATGGTTTAGTGTAAAATATACGATATTTCAAATAATATTTAATGAAACTCACATAAATTTCTGCGAAGGAGGAAGTAACGTGAAAAGAGTAATTATAAAAAATGCGCAGGAGAGAGAGATTGAATACAACCCGGCCCTGGCGAGCAGCGATGCCGGAGCACATCTTAAATCGTCCCGGCCGCTCCCTCCCGGATCCAGTGGCGGAATCGCACGGCAGCGGCGACGCTAATTAGGCGCCGCATTTGCATGGGAGGGGGGTGGGCGCGAGACAATGCACGCCCTCCTCCCTCCCCCCCTCCTAGCGGATGAGCGCGCGCGCCTGCGCAGTCGCCTCGCTCACGGCGCTCGGCCCATTGTCTCGCGATCGGTGTGGGCACGATGAGGCAAGCACTCCGCGAACGAGACCCTGCACGAGATAAAAAGAGCAAGGGAAGCATGAAAGGCTGGCTTAAACGGCCGGGAATTAGCGTTAGTTTATGAAACTTGTTCTCATGCAAAGTAGGTAATCACATGAAGCTTCTCAACAAAACTCGCGCATTTCTTCTATGAGTAAATTGGGAAAGTGAGTACTCAGCATTGAGAGCGTTTATAGGACCACACACATTATATATTACTGTATAAAGCGTACTAAAGTAACTACTTTTTTTTATCCGCGCCGTAAATTGCCGACCATTTTAATTTTACAACTTGCAATAGAGGACATCTTTTATCTCGCGTGTTATATTTTCGTTCTTTGTAGGTCGTGCGGGGACTCGTGCACCTTGAAGTGTTCTCCTGTGTGGGCGAAACGCAATGAATCTTCGGCTTCGGCCTCGGGCCCGCGAAGCGTCTCATCTCCTCTCATGCGCTTCCTGCCCCCGCCGCTGCGTCGCGCCACCTGCTGCCGGCCTCGCGTGAACTGATGCGGTGCGACAACCCGTGTCGGCCAATCAGCGGCTTCACGAAGGCGGCGACCGAACCACAGGTGGCCCCACCCCCGCACGCTAATAGACGCACTTTCACACGAGCGTTTCCTACAGGTGGACAGAGCAAAGAACCAGTATGTGGCCGTGAGCGGAAAAACAAGAAAGGAAACGAACGTGTATTAAAAGGTATTGAGAAATAGTTGACAAAACGGCAATCAAGAAAACCGTGAACAGGTTTCTTGCTGGAACATGTAGCACTGTCACCTCGGCGGAGAAACGAGTAGAAATCATATGAAAATGAAGAATTAAGAGTTCATCTATTAAATGTAAATGTGAAATAATAAAGTAGTGTAAGACACAATGCTAGTTTGCTTTCTTTAGCAATTGATACCTAGATGTCACTCACAAATAAAAATATCAATAACCCAAAATTGGAAAGACGCTAGACCCAATGCTATAGATACGCACACACACGTACGAAATTCCAAATTAACGAATTTTGGCGGCAAGTTTACAAAATCTGGAAAATCCTCAATGTAAATCAAGGAAAATCCTCAATATAAAAAAAAACATAATTGCCAAAACGAATCTATTGTCCGAAATTTCTTTACTAACTTGCCATGCTTTTCTATTTTATCCTGCACACTACTTTAATAACGCTGACTCTAAATTATTATATGATCGCTCAAATGTAGAAAGCCAAGACGCCAAATGGCACGTTTGCGTAGAACCTTCAAGAACCTAAACAGCTATCGTCGATCAAAACCTCCGACTCCACTAACGCCCTCAAACACAACAGTTGGCTGGCTCCTCCCTCTCAACCCACGCAAATACATCGGTGTCCTCGGCGGATGACTCATCTGGAAATCCCACATCAATCATTTCTGACAAAAAGCTTTCGGCAAACTAATTCATTTTAACTCGCTCTAAACACAGCATCCCCACTAAAACTTACAACATCCATCATAAGCTTCCCCAATTTGGTTCACAGCATCTCCATCCAAACTCCGTCACCTTCAAACACACCCAGATAAATTTATCGAGAAAATGACCTCACAAATGTAGTTTGTGCAGAATTCACTCATCCACAGAGACTTTATCATCTCTACAAATTTTTTCACACTTCCCTGCCTGCAAGCATCCACTAGGAAGAATCCTCATCCTTTCACAGATTTTACTTTACCTTCCACAGAGACGAAGTGATCTGGCAATAGTTCGCTTCTTAAGCCTTTATTCTCCACAGCAATCTTATACCTCGATATTCACTATTAAACATCCCCATACTAAATAATTGCCTCCCTACAAATCTCACTTCCACAGAATTACCCTGTAATATTGTTTTGTAAAGTGACAACTGAAAAGGAATAAAACTAACTAAAAGTAACTAAAACGAAGTCTTCACATATAAAACCAAAGGCAGATCAACGAAATTAACTACAAAATACTCGAAAATTCGCCATTCTTGCATGGTCACGTATTCTTCAGGACAGGAGACACGCAGCGAAAGTACACAAGGAATTGATTAAATATCTGTGACCGTCGATGTATTAGCGAATATGGGACACCTAAAGTCGAATTTGATTGGAAAGTAGCACACAGCGGCTCGAACTAAACTCATCAACAATTACGCACCTCAACATACTTCAAGTATGCGACCTACACCTAGTTTATCATTCATTTTCAGTAACCTTACAAGTACATTAACTACAATCTACCTCACATACGAAATACCAGAAATCAAATTTGGATGATGAAAGATTGACATTTGGGTATGTATTATTTGGGATACTATTAACCGAAGTAACGCAGATAGACCAAGGTGCCAATGAATGTCTTCCCAAGCATTTCATGTGGAAGGAATCGATAACAAGTCTATTTCTGTTAACTTAAAGTCTTAACTTCAAATTAAAAATTAATGAGTCCTTCGGATGAAAGTTCAGAGCTTGAAAATGCAAGATGTTTAATACGTAAATGATGATACTTTAACTATTCAACGCGGCAGAGTAAATGGCAATAAGGACTTCATTAACAGACGTCCCCCATTAAGCAGGAGTTATGAAAAATCTTGATCTCCCAGGGCATTTCGAGTCCAAGGGGCTGTGGGAATCGCATCTTCAGTTAGAATTCGATCGCAGTTGCCGTTCCGCAAGGCAGATCCCAGAGAAGAAGCAGCGCGGGTTGCTCAACAGAGAGCCGCCAGGCGGGGCATCGCTTCCCTCGCGCCTCACCGCCCACTCAGCGAGGGCGGGGGCGGGGCGGGGCGGGGCGGGGCGGGGGCGGGGGCGGTTCCGCCGGGGCGCCCGCGCAGGTCAAGGCGCCCACGCACGCGCGCGACCTCCCTCTCTGGAAACGAACTGGCGGAAACGCTTCTCGCTCTTCGAAATGCCTTACGTGTTGGAAATCCCGACTTGTTCCGTTTTGACACAAACGTTCATCCCTGGCAGCTCGTTAAGTTAAAAATAAAAGGTAACTCTTATAAAACTAAACTAGTGGTGTTAGAGAATGGCACAGACTTTCTCGTACTAATTAGTTTTTTTAATTTCTTTCGTCTGTTCCAACATTTCCGTCTTGCCCGAGTGAACTGATACGGTTAGCTGTTTATCGCAACTCAAACTATAGTCATTTGAAAATTTGTCAATTTTTCGGTTTCGTCCTGAAAATATGGAAATATTATTTTAAGAATATTATAGAAGAGTAAAATCTTGTACTTTATGGAAATTTTCGTAGAAACATTTTGAGCCAGTTTTAACAAAATGCTATTTCAGCATTACTGTAAATGAGAAATTAAAAACTTTTTCACAGAAAACTTTTCGAAAAATTTAATTGAAAATCATTTGAAGCACATTAACTCAGAATTGCGGAAAATGTTTATATTAACGGCGTGAGATATATTTAAAATACTGCAATTTTAGAAAAAAGCAAAAGAATACAGTGAATTTAGCACTCTCTAAAAGAAAAAAATTGGAACAGTTTTTTAGAAAATGATGTTTGAGAGTTTCTGAATGTGCGTAATTTTGAGCTCTTTTTCACAAACAACTTTCGAGTTTTCTAGAAACTTTATAAGGCATCATTTGAAGCACATGTACTCATTAATGCAATTATTTATGCAAATTGCCGGTAATACAAATATTAGTGACGAGAGAGAGATGTCAAGAAAATTGCAATTGTGTAGATTTTCAAAAAACAAAAGAAAAGCGCAAGATCGCAATTTTATCTTATATAGAACATTCAGCACTATCATTACCACAGGTTTGAAGAAAACAAATTCGAGCCATTTTTGAGAAACTTTGAAAATGTTTCAGGGGCTTGAAATACAGTACCCCATTTACAGAATGTTATTCAATATTGCGACAAATTCGAGTGAAGCAAGATCGACTTTTCGCTGAAAACCCATTTTCGGTATCAAGGTCCCAAAATCATGGATTCTGACTACATAACGTGATTGAAGAGCTCACGCCGGGCGGCCGCAAACGCTGCTTTGCAAACTGATCACTCCACCACTGTCCTTCGCTGCACCAAGTGGTACGGGTGTGTAAGAACATTAGGTCTCCAGAATGACCTCAGCGTCACATAAGGTGACATGTCCATTCGGCAAAAATTGAGTTCTTTTGTTGTGTTTTATTATAATTATATTTCCAGAAAGAAAAACCTGAGATGTCTTACAATACATTAAATATTGCTCTATTAGTTGAGTTAAAGACAGTGTTGAAAAGAGTAAAATTTGTGCTTTATTTTTATATTTTTATTGGAAGAGAATGAAGTGGACATGTCACGTTTTGAATGTTTGCTCCTATTTTATCCTATTTTTGGAGTAAGCTAATACTGTGGAAACTGCTACTCTGGTAATACATTACGGTACGATTAGATTCTGATTAGGAATGGGAGTCTCTGTGTGCATGAACCTTCAGAAATAATATATGAATATTATGTTTCATGTAATAATTATGGGCTGTAAAATAGGGGCAATTATGGGCCGTAGTGAACATTGCTTGAAAAACATCCTGCATTCCCGTGTAAGTTGCTTTCGGTATCCCACATTCTTGAAGAATACTTCTGAACCTAATTGAGACTACAAGGAAGCTCTTCTAAAAAATATTACATTTATTCTATATTGAAAGAAGCAAAATTTTTAATTGTGAATAGTACTTCCAGTTATCTGAGACGGTCTTTCTTATATTATGTTCATCGATCTATACCCTCGACCACATCGTGTTTTGAAAATGTGATACCAGAAACATCCTCTGTACATTTCTTGAGGACAATGTTTTGCAGTTTAGTATGAAACGAAATTTCCCTTCAAACATAAATAATACATTCCCGAAGAATGTTCAGCACAAAATGTATTCCATTACGTGATATTTTTTCAGAAAGAAGTGTATGAAACTTGATAGCCTTTTGTACAATAAAAAACAATTTAATAAAAAAGAAAGAAACGAGGAGATTGTAACCAAGGCAAACGATACTCGAGATATAGTTAACAGCGCCACAAAACCATTGTGACAAGGTCACATGGCACACGTGTCCATGCGGGTTACGTGAGCGCGGGTCAGCGGCACGTGGGCGGTGTGCACGCACGTGGACGTCCACAGGTGGGAGGAAAGGACCTCCCACCCCAGGGGATGAACGCAGTGTGCGGACGCCAAAGCGGAGCACTCCACCGCCGCCACACGACCCTCAGTCTCCAGTCACTTGATATTATTCGCTACTGGCCACGGAGAAACCCTCAACGACACTTGGGAAAAGAAATGTAAACGGCTCATATTCATTCTCGAGATCTATTTCTGTGGCGTTTCCCTGTGTTCCTTTCTCCATGTTAATATTTCTTTCTCTATTTTGTTTCTTTACGCAAGGAATTAGTGTTTCATTATTTAGGACTTTTATTACTAGAAGCTTTCTTAACTCTTAGTGGTCAATTCGACTTCCAACGCTTATCTGATGTTTACAAAAATATTCGAAGCCATTGCCGCGCTAAATCCCTTGGGGAAATCTCCGCGTTCACTTACAACCAGCTCTGCCATAAAAACGTAAACACAGTTTAGTGTTTGTCGATGTACGTAACAGTTGTACAACTGGAGAAACATAGAGAATGGTGAAGTACTTTTCCAGAAAAAGTAAGTGGTCGCCTGTGTCTCAATGAAAAAAAAACAGAAGTACAGAAAATATTCAAAATGTACGAAATATGGCCTCCCTCAAAAACTAAAAATATTTTTCACAAACTTGTAGAAATTTATGGTAACATATAATTTTCCTTCATATTGCAATTTTCCTGGACTCAACCTTTGGCGTTCTCATTGGAGTTCTCCGGGTACCAGAATGGCACTGCCATACAACTATTAAGGTAGTAAGTCTGTGCCAGTCGTTAGTCAAATAGTTAATTGCATCTATAAATTTACAATAGTTACTTGAAAAAGGAGTGAGGCATTTAAATACTTAGAGTAAATAGATGAAAGAGAACTATTAAATAGTTGCTGTAGATAAGGACACTTTAATGCTAATAAGTTTGCTGTACTAGAATACAGTAAACCGTCGTTAGTACGAACTTCGCTCTAACGCATAAAACGAATTTCGCTCTAACACGAACAAACCTTCGGTTCTGGAATTAGATTACGGTAATATGTAATATAATACACGGATTACACGAACTCCGATTATTTCGGTCCCTTGGAATTCGTGTTAATGAGGGTTTACTGTAGTAGGGTAGGTTGACTTCCACTCCCCTACTTTTTTCTTCATGCGATAAATATGAATTCGCAGTGGTTGCATCGAAAATGAACCATCAAATAGTTTATGTATCTAGGTAAAACAAAATTTCAAGTTTGCATGGATTTTGATCCTACTTGAACAGAAACAGGGCTCACTACAACATGACTTATATAGCGTAGCTTCCGAGCCGAGAGTCAGTACTTTCGAATGGCATGAATTTCGCAGGAGCTTCTTTTTTAATCAGTTACTGCTCTCAATCCTTGGTCTTACTTTTAGTACCATCTGACTTCTCAAACCATGTTCTACACATTGAATAAAAGGAAATGTTTTTTTTACCGTTTAACCTTTTCTATGTCTTAAAAAATATACGCCCGCGAACGTTTTCCATAAGAGCTTGCACTAATTGAAACTTATTTTCATAAAAAATTAGAGCAGTAAAGGCGAATTTTTTCTTTCTATCTTGATGAACAGATATTAGTTTCATTTTAAGAAGGGGGAGAAGCATTTCCCGGCAGTTGCTCGCACGAACGGCGCCACGAAGGAAGCTTCCGATTTTGCCCGCTAGGGGCTATGGGGGCGTGGCCGGCGCGACACCCCTCCCTTCGCGACCACTTCACACGAGGAGCCTTCGCGTCGCCTTCACATCGTGATGACAGGAACAGGAGAATCCAGAACGTGAACCAATGGCACAATACTAGAGTCATCTTTAGTTAATTGAAAGTCTTGTAAACAAAGTACGAAGATATTATTAAACCGTCGCAACAAGTTCAATTAGTAAATGAACACTTTATTACTATTCTCCGAAATAACGACTCCGTCATGCTAAATTATGTTATGATATTTGTCAATCAATTAATCTAAGAATGTTAAACACAGATACTGTTTTCCAGGTGTCAAATGAAGTAGATAAAATAGAAATGTTGCATATTTTTATGAAAGCAACCAATAAAATTAATGTTGTGTCTTTTTTTTTTTTAAAAAAATTAATTAAAAAAGGAAAATTTTTGTATCAATTTTAATAACTTAATTTAATGCATGTTATAGTCTCAAAGAACATTTTCAAAAAATGAGTTGATGCAAAATTTTCAAAACCAATTTGCAATGTTTGTGAACGAAGAGCGCAAACGGCGTCGATACATTACCAGCTTCATGGCGCGGAGTCGGAGTGGTGGAGTCCTCGGGGTGGGAGGCTGCGGAGCTGTGTGGTGTCGGGGCGTCTGCGCCCGCCGCTTATATAGCGCGCTGGGCGGCGGCGGCGGCGGTGGCGGCGGCGGCTGCGCCTCCGCCCTAGCTGAAGAAAGCCTTCGGAGGCTGGCCTGCCCGCCGGCCGGCCGGCCGCGCCACGCCACGCCGCGCCACGCCGCGCCACGCCACGCTGATCCAGCCCCTCCCCTCCGGGTGCAACACAGACCACTCACCTTGATCTTCTTCTCCTCCTTTGCAAGAAGCGACCCCCTGAGGAAAGCGGGGACGCGGCGGAGAAAGAGGAGGCGCGGTGCGGCAGGAAGAGCCGCGGGAGTGGGAGGCGGAGGAGGTGTGGTCAGGAGCGGCGCGCAAGGGCGCGGGCGGGCCGGGGTGGCCGGGGCGACGTGGGCGGATCCGCGTGCCGAGCGAGCGCGCGGGCGCCGCCTGCTGCTCTTCTTGGTAGACGGACGAGTCCTCGGCCCGCGCCTCGTTTGCAACATTCACTTCACGTCTGCACTTCGATGACAAACTCATGTCACAGCGTTTCATAAGCTTCAAGAAAAACCAAGTACCGGGCAATTTTACTTTCAAAAGTTTATCGTGCGTATTTTTCAAATTTTAAAGAATATTTTCGTCTTGAGATCAGAAATTATAAGGGAACTTCCGGTTATTTACAACAAATTCAGCACCCGGTATTTTTTTTAATATTTAATATTAAATTAAGATGGTCTCTCTGTCTCATAGAATTATAAGTTAAAAAGTACGTTACAAGTGCGCGAAATAGGTGATTCACGCAGGAGTCAAGTGAGTCTCCCAAGCGCACGGGAGAGTGACAAAAGACGAGCGCGCAAATAACCTCGCGTACGTGTTGCGCATACTATATTTTAACATGCTGTACGCGAAAGATGTGTCACGTGGATCAGGTGGATCGATTGGGGAATATCAATTTTGAAGAAAAAATGGCTAAAAAGTTTAGGTGCTAGCGTTGTCTACAGACAGAGGGACAGAGAAACATTTTTACATCAATTAATTTTTCGGTATCAAGGAACATGAAAACGTGAATTCTGACTACACAGCGTGAATGAGGAAGCAATATACAATATTCGCGAACGCTCCATAAGGTTTATCATAACTTTATACCACGAGCGCTATGGAAATTATCGATAAATCCCAACTCGCAAAGCGACGAGGGCATTTATCTGAGAATTTCCAAAGCACGAGTGGTATTTAATAGGATTATTGCACGAGTGAAATTATGTCCAACACAGTTACAAAATGCACAAAATATTGAAAATAACTGAAAGCTTTGTTAAAATCAAAGAGGTTATGTTAGAGTACGTACGCGGTATGTTATAGTACATACATCGACTTAGCGATCGATGTATACTGGCTCCTAAGACAGATGATTCACAGTTTATGATTGGCAAGTAGGAAGAAGCGGTAAGAAAATTCGGATAGAAAAAGCGATAAACTTTTTTAGACACACCGCCTTGATTGAGGCATTTTGTATGTATAGTTAAATAAAACGGTTTTAATTTCACGAGTGGAATAATTTTCATAATTGTAGTTGTGGGAAGACGCTGAACATTTTTTTTAATTTTCGCAATTTTTCAAAAAATCTGGGATTTCAACAAACATGAGATCTGCACTATTCTCTGAAGCTTTCTGAGGTCAAAATTTTATCGACACATTTGGTGCCAATTCAAAAAAAGTAATTAAATGTAGGCTTCATTTTACACAAAAAAACACATGAAACCAGGTCAAATTTTAGTACCAGAAATTACACGAAACTAGGTCAAAAATTGTACTTCACCTTATTTCAAAATCAATCCTTAAAAACAGATTTCATTAAAGAAAGAATCTCTGTATTCAGTATTTTAGTGGTAGGAAGACGAAAATTTTTTGAATATTTTCAATTTTCAAAAAATCAAGGTTTTCAACAAACATGAGATCTGAACCATTCTCTTAAACGTCCCTCGCACTATCCAACAACACAATTTAATAAAAAACGATGGTGTTATGTTTTTGAAAATTTTGAAAATGTCTCATGGGTTTGCTGTAAAGTACCTCCAAAAATTAAAATATTGGTTTCAAATTCAAGGACCCGCGACACCAGCTGGATCGATTGGAGGATATCATTTTTGAAGAAAAATGGCTGAACAGTTTAGGCGCTAGCGTTGTCTACAGACAGACAGAGACGTTTTGACATCAATTGATTTTTCGGTATGAAAAAAACAGAAAACGTGAATTCTGACTACACAGCGTGATAGAGGAAGCAATATACTATTATGGGGAAAATATTTATCCACTTATTCTATACCAGAGTCCGCCAATACGAGTTTGCAATCGGAAATTCGCCTGGAGCATTTCAATAATTTCTCAATACTGCGTAAGTAGTTGCGAGAAAGTAAAAGAGCAGAAATTTATATTGCAGACAAATTTCACTATGTACCAACTTTGACAAAGTTTCTATCTTATTTCTTGGTGTTGTTCTTTTTGCAAAGTTTGTTAATGCTGATTATGACTATGAAAGTAGTTTTTCTATAAAGTCAGTATTTTGAATGTAATTAACAAATCTTCAAATGTTCTTAAAAAGTATTACAATAACTTATTTACACTACATTTACTTCAGATAATTGACATTTACTCCAAACAAATAGAAAAATTAACGTGTCACTCATTTAAATACGTACATTGCAACTATACAGAATACACGTAAAATGAAGACATCAAAATAGTAACAATCAAAACTGTACATCAAATTGACTTGTAAGTGTTGTATCCAGCTTGAACCTCAGAAAATTCTAATATTTAAAAATCACCAAAAATCTCCCACTTCTAACATCCATAGTTGACTTTTTCCGAGAGTGGCTTGACATTTTAGTATCACTCTTTCATATGAGCTAAGTGAGCAACTGGAACTGAAGGAAAAGTTTGTCCATTATGCAGCAGGAGAACTTTAAGACTTGTGGCTGAGGTATCTATAAAATACACCATTGGCATGGTTTAGGAGGACTTTCAATGAGAACAACTAGATCATTAACATGAATACAAACAAAGATTTTTATACATTTAATAGAAGCACGCAAAAACCTTTATCTTTGTCCTATATAGTGTTGTTTTGCAAGATTCATGAATCAAGTTATATTCCTTAAGACGGAAGCCAAGGATTTCAGTCATTTATTTCGTTAGTTGCAACCCTATTTAATATGGTCATCTCATCTTTGAACTGCGGTTCCTTAGAAATGCCCTCATCACTTCACCCTCCGTCAGATCTGTTCTGAAATGAGACCATCTTAACCAAATATAGGTGTAGGTGTCCATAGGTGTAGTTGGCGATGTACTCAACTTTCTCTGTATCTAACATTATTTCCTTTTCAATATGGTTAGTCATTACCTTAGTCTTCATACTGACACTTCATTGTGTTCATAGTCAACCCGTTCCCTTGGTGAGAATACATAATTCTGACGTCATCTGCTGTAATTCTTGGTCCGAGTTTGCAAATAATGTTATATCTGCAAATCTCAGATGTGACAACTTCCTTCCATTGATGTTAATGCCAAATGTTTCCTACGAATTTAATTTTCGGGATATTTCTTCTAGAAGTGCTGAAAGATTAAATAGACGTTAAAAAAATTTTTGGAGGTAAGGGAGTCCCATATATCGCTATGGTTTTCTGTTAGTTTGCCGCGAAAATATACCAAAATAATCACTTGCATTTTCGCACGGGATGAACACTAAAGGTAAGAATCAAAGAGTGAATGGATCTGCGGTTATTCAATGGTCTATGAATTGAAGTGAGAGTACTTCATGAATACGTAAATGCACTCTGTGAACAACCAACAGATCGGTAACTTACTCACATTTTGAAATTGCATTTATTTGTTGTTCTATGAATATTTTTGTTTGTTGTCAAGGACGGTTTTATGATCAAGGATTTTGTTTTTTTTAGTTGCGTATTTGTTTTATTTCTAGTAGTTCATAATTTCCGAAAAAATGTTGCAAAATAATTGGATGAAAATGGGAACGCTAACATTCTCACTGGATTTCACCTGCCTTCTGGTGGTGGCAAGAATGCTGCTACACTCGATTTGTTAAGATGTTACGTGAATGGTAAACCACTTGAATATGATTGATAGATATATTGATATATTGATATATTGATGTAAGTCTATTTTGTACTATTAAACACACTTGTCAAAGCACTTATTTCTTAATAAATATATGTTATAAAATGCGTACTATATGAGGCATGATTGCTTTAATTCGTATTTGCTTCCTTTAGATTACACGAAACGAAGTTTAATCACACTTCATTTTACTCAAAATGATCATGCACACTGCGTACGATAAATTTACCGAACTTTGATGAATTACTGAACTTCGAACATTTTACTAAACTTCAAAATGTTTTGAATACGTCACTGCAAGTGCGACGAGAGCACTGAACTTGGAATCGCAGATTAGTTGCCAGAAATGCTCTCGATCACTTCACACGCGCTGGCAGAAGAGTGCAACTTCCCAAAGCAACTATTTTGAAAGAAATGTGTTAATTGTTTTATGATAACCTAGAAATGTTTTTGAATACGTAGTATTCTTCTCGCGAACTTCTCAGACGAACAAAACAAAAGAAGCACACGAGCACCAAAACATCAGTTTGATGACAGGGAGAAGTTGTGACAGACCCAATAGTAAAAGGTAAAGCCCCTATGCGAAGAGAGGAGAAGAAGCAGATTTAGGTTTCCTGGATGCTGATCCTGATAGTCAAAGTGCTCTTAGGGAGGCCGAGCAGTGTGCAGTGGAATACGTTCCCTTTGTTTTCTCACGATTTCGTAGATGAATTTGTGAGAATAATGACATATGCGCTAATTGTCGATGATCAATAATGGAGGCCAATAGTGGTAGAGGGTCAGTAATTGGGGGGTTTCTTGGTGACATTCCAGTAGATAAAATGAACATTGCGTGACTGAGAGGGTAGAAAGAAAGATGGAAGAGACTAACATTTTTGGAAGTAAATCGCAAAGATTTGTAAAATAATTGTAATGATAAGCAAAAGTAGAACATGAATACTCGAAACAATGAGTCTAACCGCTGATTCGTGAAGAGTCGATAAATATTTGATGAACTGAAGTGGATTTCGAATTACGCTCTACCGCTGGTGCTCGTATTTGAATCGTCAGACGTCTTTGGCTTGGCGCCCGCGTGCGGCGTGACTCAACATTTGCCGACGTTCGCCTTCGTAGATGTGGAAGTGGTGTGAAGACCAAACGCAAGGGGGGCGGAGGGGGGGTCGAGCGCTCTGGCCCGCATCGCTCTGCGGTTTCCTCGATGACCTTTCGCGTTAGCGCCCGCCCGCCCGCCCGGTCACTCGGCCGCGGCCCCTTCAGCAGGAACCTGCAATTGCTTAGGCCGCTCCTTTGTCTCACGGTCACCGCCGCAAGATGCTCCAGCGTGCTTCGATCCTCTCATACCTCGCTCCCGCAAGTGTCCAATGCCCTTCTCTTAGACCCTCGTTTGCATCTCTAATACTAATTTTCCATGCACGGAGCAATTGCTGACCGCGTCAGACGTGTCTATGGTTTTGTTAGATATCTATGAACTCGGGGACAAATCCAAAAACAACGCAACAGTTTTGATTTTGACTGAAAATACAAATATTTGATTCTGTTATTCACCCATTTCCAAACCGTGCGTACCAATTAAGTTACCATACTCAGTGCTTCACTACTATACTACATTTCACGCTATGGAACAGCAACAGTGTTCGTATTTTAGATGTCTAAAGAACTGTTGTACTGAGTATCCGTATATACTGTGTTGTCTTATTGCAGTATTCGTGAAGACTGTTTTTTGTTAAAATATTTAATGTGTTGCAGAGTTGTACGAGAGTATTTTATTTGTTGTTCTTGATCAGCGTTTGTACTATTTTTTGGAAAACCATTTTGAATGGTGTGGTTAAGCAGATATTTTGCTGCTGTAGAATACTACATAACTATTCACTGTTCTTAAATCATGATTTGCCCTTCATATAATTGAATTAAGATCCAACAACTTTTGACATCATGATCATGCCATATCTCACGCGGGTGCACAGAGTTATCGACACACGTCGAACTTCTAGCACTCGCCGCAAACTTTCTGTTTCATGAGACCGTATAGGAATCAAAAAGCTCCTCGATCTGAGGACGCAAAGTGAGCCAGATTAAAAAGGAAAGATTGTAATACAATAAGATTGAAAGATTGCCCGTAATTGAAGATGATTCTTCAATCGCTTAGATTGATTGATTGATTCTTTCGTGTTTCCAGACGCGTCAACTGCTTTGGTCATTAGTCCCGTTAGTGTAGTGCATGTTTTTTCGCGGGAGATGGCGGTGATCTTCCCCTGCTGGATGGCGAGATCCGGAGCCGACTTACCGTCGGCTAGCGGGGTTTCCCTCTAATCAGGACTCTCCTACCAGCGGGGCACCGGCCCAGCCGGGACAAGCTCTAAGCTCCCGGCCGATCTTCCGGAATATGTGGTAGTGTAGCGCATGTTAGTGTGTGTGTAAGGGGAGAGTATAGGACAAGGAAGAGGGAGGACAGATCGCGCGTGGTCCGTGGCCCGTTTGGTAGGGTACTGCTCCAGCATTCGCCTGTTGTTGAACGGAGAAACCACGGTAAACTACCGATCAGAGCAGCCCGCTGATAGAATTCTCCTCCAGACAGCGACTGAATTCGAGCTAGCTGAAAAGCTAGTGTCGAAACTCCTGCCGCCGTGGGGAGTGTAACCTAGGACCTCCCGGTCAGAGGCGCTGCAGTGACATAAGTTGATGCACTGAGCTACCGCTCCCGGTTTCAATCGCTTGGAACGATTAGGAAACGAGCAATCAGTAAATAGGCCTCTGTAGTTTTTAACCATGCAGTGGTGTTCGTTGTTTTTGATCCAGCTATTTTCATATTGTGAAAACTCGGCCACTAATGTGACTCGAATCGAGGATTTTCCGGTCTGCGCAAATTCAGAACCGTCTTCTACTCTTCTCAACTTCAAAAGACATCGCTCACAGTACGTTATATATCACTCGCATGTCTGTTAGCAACGAATAACTAATGGTACTAAAACAGCACGTATATTCTAGCCTTATTTGTGACTGTTACGTAATTCTACTTGAAACCAGGAAAGTGTTTCAACACGCAAAGCACTCACGCCCAAGCTGGGATTCGAACTCACGTAAGCTACTTAGGTTTAGGAAGCTATGTCCTAACCCGGGGATTCCCAACCTTTTTCTTGCATCGACCCTTTTCATAAGAATTGTTCGCTTCACCGACCCCTTTACTGTTTTACTCTTCAAAGGTCAGCAGCACCACAATCATAACACGAATAATTGCACAAATTGGCCATTAATATAACAATAAGATAAAGAAAATGAGTATAATGTGAAAAAATGTTTATTAAATTCGTACTACTACTAATAATAATAAAATTAAAAAAGAATTCTATTAACTATTAATCTTACGAACAAAACCGTTTTCACAAACAAAATCACATATTCATATAAACCCCACATTTTGATTTTCATTACTGTAATGACTGCTTGATGTATTGATGCAATGCATTTGGAAATCCAGTATAAAATTACTCAACTTAATTTTTAAATCTCCTGTTAAAAAATATTCAACCTGTTTCTTATTTTTCTTAGTAAATTATTGACTTGACTGAAACCAGCTTTCACAAGGTAAGAAGAGGGAAAAGTCAATAATGGTATTTCGGTACTTTTATTTGACGATATTTCTCTCTAATGACTTTTAACGTTTAAAACAGCGCAGCCATGTGTTTTGAATAAGATTTGGTCTTAAACATTCTCCTTCAATGCATTCAACTCTTCTTGCATCATAATATGAAGATGAGATTACATCGCAGTGTAGTGGACTTACGAGTCATGCTGGCACCTTCAAATTTTCAATGTTTTCGAAGCGAAAAATAAAATCTTCTTTTAAATTTTGTAAGTGGCTTGTATATTGCAATATATCTTCGGAGGTAATAAAGTCCTTTTCAATAATAGACAATCTCATTAAGTTATCAAAATAACGAACTTGTTTCCCACTCAGAGTCGATATAAACAAGTTGAATTTGAAATTACACCCGAAGATAATCGTTCTAGCTTCGATGAAGTTGACGTTGTTTCCTCACAGCTTGTTTTATATGGCGTTAAACAATAAACGTACGTCAGACAAATGCAATACATGTTTTAGTCTTTTATTATTTTGTGGCCATGGGGATGTCAAATTCAAGGGAAAATTCAACTACAGTATTAAAAATGTCTTCAAAGCGCTGCCGACAATTATTCTTAGAGAGCCAGAGTATCTCCAAGTTTAAAAAACAAATTGTTGTAACATTCATCATTGTGGTCGTACAATTGCGCACAAATACGTCCATTCAAAGCTCTAGTTTTGACATTTTTGTTGCTTTGATTCATGGGGTTAAAACAATTGAAGCTTTTTTTAATATTTTTCGCAACTAGATTTTGCTGATGCTTGAAAAAAAAGCTTTGAACGGTTCAACTGTTTGCATTTTATTTTTCAGAAAAGTTAAAAAGCCTGGATATTTTTCAAACACCGCCGATTCACTGTCACAAGAAGCTGCAGTAATATTGTAAAGTAAAATGTTATTCTGCTGGAGAATGTTTTCTGAACAATTAAATGTTTCTTCTACCCTAGTATGTATTGCGAGAAGTTTTGCACCAACAAATTCCTCTATTATTTCTACTTAAGCAATACTACACTGATGTTTGTGAAAATTACAAATCCAGAACGAATGGTCGAAATTACTTGGAAATTGGTGGATCTGTATAGCAGTGAATCCATAAGAAGTAAATAAAAGGTACCCACGGATAAGATGGTAAAAAGTTCCCCTAAACCAAATACATATGAGTGGTTACGTTATAGTTATAACACAAAAATAATATTTTTGAAAGGTTTCGTAGCCTACATCCAGCACCCACACCCCTCTACAGCCAAAAACGTGTTTTTTAAATTTTAATTTTTTGGGGCAACTTTACACTATTTTATCTGACTGAAAAAATATTATATATAAGAAAAAATTATACTATAAATTTTTTTTTAATGTCTTTTTTGATATCTGAAAACCCAAATGGTTGTGAATTATTTTCAGATTTTTGCCACAGCTGGGCTGCAGTTAAAAAAAAACATTTTCTCGCTTTTTAATCACCATGACTTTAAATATACTTTGAAAATGACTGCAAGAGTTTTGTGCATTTATTTTAGTGTTTATTATACATTTGAGAGCGTAGGCTTCCGCGGCTGGAGCCTGAATGTTCTTGAGTGTCCGGGAGTCGCAGCGTCCAAGACACAGGTGCCGACGTTTCGGCCGCCATTCTTCGACCTTCCTCAGGGCGTAATGCCCATTACTGGCATTACGCCCTGAGAAAGGACGCAGAACATTTATTATACATTTGTATACATTGTTGAATCAATCAGAAAGATTCTGATTTTGGAATTTATTTACAAATTATCATTGTTCAAAAATCTTTCTAATTCTTTGCATAAGTTGCGAGCCACAGTACCGTCCGGTACAAGCCGTAAGGCCAGCACCCGACCTGAGACGTCTTGGGGGGGTGGCAAACACAATTCACCAGATGGTCGACTAGCTCAGTATAGACGTCCCAGTGTGGACACAATAAATAAAAAAATAGGGGGGGCAGGGTTGTGAAGATCGTTTATGGATTGGATGCAAATAAATTACATACAACTCGGGTGAGAATCACTTTTCACTAAATTCAGAATATATTCTAAAAATATTTGCTGCTATGACAGATACATAAAATGGCACACAGAAAAAAAATCAAATACAAAATACTCTTGCCTGTCTGTAAGAAAAAACACACACACACTAATAACTCGATACACAATTCCCTACTCTTCTTTACAACCCAATTGTTTAACAAACACACACTTTCAGAAATTCGAAAGAATCGTTAAAATATTACTTTATACAAAAATGAAAGAAAAACACATTGAAAATCAAAATTATTCCAGAGAATTTTACTATTATAATTAGTCTCTTACACAAGCTCTTAATCACTAAATTACAATATTAGATCTTCAAATCCTTTTTTAAAAAAGAAAAGATTGATTCTGTTCTCAGGTATTAGAAGTCGGAAACAAATGTATTTTTACTTTTCTTATCTTTTAAGCATGGTAAATCTGTTACCCTACCTTTCTTTCTACGTGACGGACACAGAATAAGCTTTCTGATTAAAATGAATCACTCCTATCCCTACAAAACAGTTTATTTGGAACGACCTTACTGTGTTCTCTTCTCGGCCGCGTCGAGTGTCAGCAGTGCTCCACCGAGCTGCTTCGGCCTTGAAGCGTCGGAGCCTCAGGTTGAGAACGCCGTTGCCCAACAGAAAACGCGTTCTTCTTCTCGTTCAAATTTTATATTCTTGCGTACACTCATATGAATTTTACTTAATTTCCAATTACGATTAATGACCAACTGGATATTCAGAGTTAAAATGAATCCAGAGATCACCCTTTTTTATACGAGCACCAACTTCAAAAGAGTATATAAATATAAGAAAAGCATGAGAAAAAAAAACTGGAAAGAGAAATGAATGCGATCTATTAATTACTGCCATTTATTTAATACTTCACTCCCTAATTCTTATTCTCTCCATTATAAATTCATAACATTTCTTATCATCTTTCTTCTAAGATTACGTTTAAATCAACTTATAATAGAAGAATTCCCTCTTCTGGTCTTCTAGAAGAGTTTTCCTCAAAGTTGCAAATCTGAAGTCCGCTGCAATGTCAATTCCTGGCGTACCGTTTTCCATACGTCCGCCCAGTTCAGCTGCTACCTTCAGAAAGAACTTTTTCTTTCATCTGACCTCCGGTCTCGCCCTCGGTCTATGGTGGCGGTCTCTCTTGTTCTAATTTCTAGTTAGCCTTCCTAATATTCATCCGCGTTGGCGCGCGTTCAAAATACACCTTTCCCTCGCTTTAAGCAGTCAGAATAGGTAACAAACACTCATCGAAAGCCGATGTAACCTCTGGGGTCCCCCAGGGGAGTGTGTTAGGGCCATTGCTATTCTTAGCGTTTATTAATGATATTGCAACTGGAATAAAATCGAAAGTTAGACTTTTCGCTGATGATTGCATAATATATAGGAGTATTGGCGCGTCTTCGGATGAAAATGTTTTACAGAACGATCTTAACTGTTTATGGAACTGGGCGTGCAGAAATAAGATGGAATTAAATCCGGAAAAGAGTAAATTCATTTGTTTTACCAAATCTCGCTCGAATGTACACTCGAATTACAAGTTAGGATCTAACGATATTCCGCGTGTAAAAAACTGTAAGTACTTGGGTTTGGTCCTGCGTAGCGACTTGGGTTGGTCGGATCATATTAACAATACGGTCAAAAAATCATGGAGGGCGCTGCACTTTGTAATGCGCATTCTAAAAAACAGTAGTTCGAATGCCCGATCCTTGGCATATACTTCACTTGTCCGTCCTATTTTAGAGTACGGAGCGGCCTGCTGGGACCCGTACAGAAAAGGGCAAATCGAGGCGTTAGATAAAATTCAAAAACGGGCCGGAAAGTTTGTAAATCATGGACGCGTTGATGAACGAGATGAATGGGAAGAGGAATGGGAAGAGGAATTACCTAAGAGACGGGAACGGGCGCGTTTATGCGTAATGTACAAGACATACAAAGGGGACTCAGCACGGGGAGACATCAGTAAAGATTACAGAAACCTGATTATAAAAGTAGAGAGACCATCCTGGAAAATACGATGTAGAAAGCAAAGAACTGATGTAGGCAAGTTCTCCTTTGTGAATCGTACTATAGTAGATTGGAACAAACTACCTGCAAAAGGACTAGAGACTCTTCCTTCTAATGTAGTGAAATTCAAAAATATACTTAATTCTATGTAGGTCATCATTATTAGCACTGGGACTTTTATTATTATTATTATTATTATTATTATTTCATTATTATAATCGTTAGTATTATTAATAATATAGTCATGTCTCTTATTCAGTGAAGTGAAGTGTAGTGTGGCGGGGGCACGGAAGGGGAGGGGAGGGGAGTGTAGTGCAGCGCAGTGAAATGAAGTGAAGTGAAGTGAAGTGGAGTGATGTGAAGTGTTAGAAAAGCTATAAGTCAACATATAGATAACTCAAAATTAATTATAACTAGGATATTAATCTCTAATTCTAATTGTAAGTATATTTGTAAATATTCGTAATAGTTTTGTAATTGTATATCTAATTGTAATAATGTTTGCCACCGAGCATTAGCTCAAAGCGATCTTTAATAAATCTATCTATCTATCTATCTATCTATCTATCTTTCTTAGGTCGGATGTGACACGTTTTCGAAATCTAAGAAAACGGACGGTCACAAAGTATTATTATTATTATTATTATTATTATTATTATTATTATTATGATTATTATTATGATTATATTATTATTATTATTATTATTATTATTATTATTACTATACTACTAGCCTGGTTTAATACCATTAAGAGCAAAGGTCTCCTGCACGTTGGGTGGGTGGTTGGCTTCTTGGTTGTTGCCTTTCTGGATGTCTTCAAACCTTGGTGTCGTTTGCAGTAGTGATATTGGCCCTCCTCCATTCGATGTGCTTCCAGGTAGGTCGGTCGCGAGTTGCACGTGTTCAGGTGGTGCCTACTTCTTCCTTCAATTCGCTCCCATCTCAGTCTTTCTCTACTTATTTCTCCATCCCTTTCTTGGATACCACATTGTTTGCAACGTCTGCCCATCTCTCTTGGCTAGGTCGGGCTACGTGTTCTTCCCAGAGCCATTTTTGAAGTTCTGATTGTAGGACATCTTTTATTTTTGTTATGTCCCTTATGGTACAGGTTTTACTTTGTCTCTAAGTGTGATATACAGAATATTGCGTTCCATTTTCCGTGAGCATCTTAGTAACATTTTTTGGGTCTCAGATAGCGGCCATGTTAGTTATCAGTATATTAGAGCGGGGAGTACACAAGTGTCCATGATCTTGTTTTTTTATGATAGACTTATCTTTTTGTTAAGAAAAATAAAATTGAGATTCCAAAATTTCTTCCATGCTTCCGTTGTTCTGTGTTTTATTTCTCGTTGCATTTTGTTTTTAAATAGTAGGTATTGTCTATTTGTATTCATCTACTTATTCTACTTTTCTTCCTTCTAATGTAATTGGTTCCTGAAGGTCATTTGTCATAGTTTTAGTTTTTGAGATATTCATTTGAAGTCCTACCGATGTGAATTTTTCGTTGAGATCTACAAGCATCTCTTTCAGTGTTTTAGGTGAGGTGGCGAAGAGTATGACGTCAGAAAAACGGAGATTTGTTATTCTTCTGCCACCTAGGTTTATTCCCGCTCGTTTATTCCAGTGTACTTTGCGGAATACGTCTTCTAGTAAACATGTAAACAATTTGGGTGATAACGGATCTCCTTGTCTGACTCCATGTTTCAGGTCAAAAACTTCTCCTTCTTGCTCCGTGCGGACTTTTGCTTTGCTTTGTTGTACATTTTGCTAGAATTCTTATATATTTATCCTACATGCCTTGAGATGATAGAGCGTCAAATATGGCGGCGTGTTCTACACAGTCGAATGCCTTTAAGAAATCAATGAAGGATATGTAGAGCTTTAAATTGTATTCTTGGACTTTCTCAATTATTCGGTTGATGATTTGCCCATGGTCTGATGTGCTATATCCTGCCCTGAAACCCGCCTGTTCAGGGGGTTGTTCTTCGTCCAGTCTACTAGTGATTCTTCTAGCCAAATGTTTGGAGAACAATTTGTACATATTGGACATCAGTCTTTTCGGTCTGTAGTTGTCTAGTGTGTCTCTGGTTCCTTTTTTGTGTATGAGCGTTATAATGTTGGATGTCCATTGGTTTGGAATTTATTGGACTCTAGAATGTCATTAAATGATCTTGTTCTTTCTGTAACCACTTCTTGAGGGCATGATTTGAGGAATTCGTTTAACACCTCATCTTTGCCTGGAGTTTTTCCAGTTTTTTTTCTGACAGTGAGGATCTTACTTCACTTATACTTAATGGAGGTATTTCTTCTATTTCCGTATCGCGGTGATTTGTGAAGTTTTTTGGTTGATTTGTTCTTGTTTCGTACAGTTGTTTTTTTTTGGTGTATTGTTTTTTCTTTTCTTGAATGTTGTTTTCTATTATCTGTTGTTTTTTAATTTTCAATTTTTCCCTTGTTTTAAAGTAGTGTTTTCCTTTTCTGTTTTTTCTTTTGTTTTTTCTTCTTTCCCTGCTGTGGATATGCTTCTTTCGAGACTGTCGTAGCGTTCTTGAGTTTTTCCTATCTGAGTATATCCTTGTAATTTTTTCTTCCAGAATAATACATGTTCCGTGATTGTTTCTTGGAAAAGGGCAGAATCAAAATTGTTCGCGTTGTATGTCTTTTTCTTGAAGTATTTCTTTCTATCTCTCTTGAGTTGGATTTCGGCACATAACATTCTATTGTCTGAAACGAACTTTAAATTTTTGATGACTTTGATGTCGGGGACACATGTGATATTGTCGATGAGAATTTAGTCAATTTCCTACAGGGGATGTCCAGGTCCTTTTGTACTGTGATTCCTTTTTGAAAAAGCTATTTGTTATTTTCAGCCTCTGGCTCTCTGCAAACTGTATTAGCCTCTCGCGTCTTTTATTGCGTCTTCCGAGTCCGTATGGACCATAAGAATTTTCTTCTGAATGTTTTTGTATGCCTATTTTTGCGTTGAAATCTTCTATGACAAAGTTAAACTGGATTCTGTATTGGTTTACAGTGTTGTCTAACAAGCCATAGAATTCTTCTAGTTCCTCGTCAGTGCTGTTGATAGTGGGAGCGTAGACTTGAATGACCGTAATATTGTTTTTGCCTATTTTCACTTTCAGTACATGGATAAGTATATCATACGCCAAAGAAAAACGATAGTTTTTGACAGTTTATGAACCTCCTCGCCATAGCATGGGTAGACAGAAAAGGGAAGACGAAATCGAGCAATGTAAAATTAAATTGAAGGAAAATACCGAAATGATCTTCCGCGATAAAGTTAAAAGGAACTATTTTATTTTCTATGAATGTTTATCTCAATGCTCAGGAATATTGGAATGGGTTCTTTCGCACAGTACTGGGTCTCTAATTCTGTAAATCACATTTCGGGGGATTGGATGTTCGCAGGTGGATGCTACATGAAATCAATTTTCAGTTTTCATACAATTATTATTTACAAAGGACAGAGTTTTCGCAGATTGTATATACGTATTTATACGTGTACAAGAATAAATTCTAGTAAGGGAAAATACAACTTTTTCTCTAGTCTAAAACATCCACAGATGTGAGTGCGTAGGCTTCCGATGCCGGAGTCAGTAACTATTTAGCTGTCCCGGAGATGCCGCGTCCCAGCCACAGTTACTAACTTTCAGAAGCCACTCTGTAACCTTCCTCCTGGAGGAAGGTCGCAGGTGTCTAGAACGCGGCGTGTACCGCACAGCCAAGTGCTTGACTGCAAAAGACTTATTTTCTTTAAACTATGACCCAGCAATTAAAAAAATGTGAAAAAATCCACAAGTGTTCTGAGATGAAGTTTTAAGATTTATCATGCCTGCGTCGGTGTTCTAAGACACAGGTCTGGCTTATCCGGGTTCAACCTATTCCCCTTCATTTCCCCACATGTTTCCCACTTATCCTTCATTTGTGACCGCATTATTTTCACATAAACTGCCAAAGCCAATCGTCTTTCCTTATCGTATGTTATACTTCTGCAGATAATTATAAAGATATAAAAATGATGATATGTAACTAAATTTCAAAGTCAGAATATTACTGTGTGCCACAACAATGTGTACAAATGTATTATAAGCATTAAAATAAATGCACAAAACTGTTGCAGTTATTTTCAAAGTATATTTAAAAACAGGATGATTTAAAGGTGAGAAAATGGTTTTATTTTTTAACTGCAGCCCAGGTGTCACAAAAATCTGAAAAAAATTCCCATCCATTTCTGTTTTAAGAGAAACGTTTGAGATGTTTTTCGAGCCAGTCCCATGGTTCTAAGACACAATAAAATATATGTTTGTTATTTTTTCAAACATTTTTTATATTTGAATTTGGGCTTGGTAAAATATCAAAAAATATTTTTCTGATAGTATAAATTGTCTTCGTATGTATCATATTTTTTAGACAAAAAGGTGTTAAGCTGTCGAAAAGAATTAAAATATACAAAACACGTTTTTGGCTGTAAGGGGGTGTGGGTGGTGGGGTAGGGGCTAAGAAACCTGTCAAAAATATTATTTTTATGATAGAATCATAATGTAACCACTCATACGTCATTTGGTTTAGTTGAAACTTAGTTGGAAGTTGGAACTTTTTACCATCTTATCCGGGGGTATCCTTTGTGTAGAGATGGCGTGCACGTTGGCCTAGCTGTGCCCTCCATTGTATGGCAGGTCAGGTCGTTATTACGCCACACTTACTCGGCGGAGAGCCGTCAAACGACGTGGAATCGTGCAAGCAAGTTTCAGTGTGCCTTGTCGACGCCAAAGTGCGCAATATTATCATCTAGGTGAGTTTGAGCGAGGAAGAATGATAGGTCTCCAAAAAGCGAGTTTGTCGTACCGTGATATTGCAACTCGAACGGGATTCGCTGCTACGACAGTGATGCGTGTGTGGAACCAGTGGATAGAGGAGGGTTGTATTCGGCGACGAACGAGTACTGGAACAAGCAAAGTGACCACAGCGCCAGATGACCGCCATATTGTCCGCATGGCCACAACCGACAGAACGGCAACATCCACAATGTTGGCTCGACTTTGGAGCACTGCAATGGGTGTGGTTATATTTGTGTCGGTGGTTCGATGCCGTTTGCAGAAAGCTGCGGGTGGCACGCATACCACTGCGTTGGATTCCGCTGACCAGAAACCCCCAAATCCTCGGACGGCAGTGGGCAAGTGAATGTGTGCACAGATGTGGAGAGAGGCAAAATGTGGTGTTTTCGGAAGAGTCCCGCTTCAATTTGTGCTACTGTGACGGCCGCGTACGTGTTCGACGCTACCGAGATGATCGCAATCTGCCAGCCGGCATTCTTCCGCTCCATAGCGGACAAACGCCAAGTGCGATGGTTTCGGGCGCAATTGGCTACAATGAGCGATCTCGGCTCGTACGTAGTGAGGGTAATCCTAACAGCAGCCGCTACATCAGGGAGATTTTAGAAGCAGAGGTACTGCGCCTCCTGCAAGCAGCTCCAAAGACTATATTTCAGCAGAACAATGCCCGACCGCATGTGGCAAGGAATGCGCAAGCTTTCTGTGAAGAACGATGGAGATCGCTGGTTTCCTTGCCTGCACGTTTGCCTGACATGTCGCTCATCGAACATGTCTGGGATAGGATCGGTCGGCAACTTATTCGTTTTGGCCCTCCTGCGGCCACTGCCTATGCTTTGTGGTCACGCATAGACACCACCTGGCAGTGTGTTCCCCAGCAGCATATCCAGGCTAATGGCAGCACGTGACGGCTGCGTACAGTACTAAATATTCAAAGTCAAAATGAAGGTACAGTTCTGTAATTCTAATCATTTGTGTTGTAATATTCCTAATCTGTGGAATAAATTTCATTGTAATAGTATGCCTCCTTCCTGGTGTTGCAATTTTCACAATCACCAGTGTACAATAACGCACATATAACATTAAAATGCTCTTCTTTTCAAAAGTCGATTATTCCAGCTGTATGGTAAATTTAGTAACTCTTAATTCATCACTTGCTGTGTGTTCAATGGTATTAGCCATTACATCAATACGATCTTGGACTGTATTGTTACTGAGCGGCACACTTTGTAAAAATGATTCTGGAATAAGTTTCGTAAATGTACTTATTACTTCTCTAACTGCCGATACTACTAATAATTTTTCACCGTCTATGTGCGGGTATCGTCTTTTGCAATTTAATAAGAAATGCTATATGAAGCTGGGAGTAAATATTCTTGGATGTCGATGGTGTGAAAAACGATTTAATTCCTTTTACTTAGATCATTAAAAAAAATAACTTTCAGATTTTCATATTCTTCAAATTGTTTTCTTTTTTATCTGCATACATTCTTACAGAAAGATCTTTTATTTTCTATGGTTTTATTGCGTCGTTGTTAAACCTTTTTTCGTAAAGAAAAAATTAAGGTAACGTTGCATTTCCCGGTTATGGAATAAAATCAAGCATTGAATATTCTACAGAATATTTACTCCATTTTCTTTTTTGATGTGACATCATTAATTTTTTAAAACTCGCAATCTGAAATATAACATGTATTAAAATTAACTTACCATTCTTATGGCCTGGATGTTGGAATTGCAAAGCCGACGATGAATATGATTATATCATAGTCCTATGATCGCAGGTATCCAGTCTACTGTGTATTTCACACCCACGTTTTCGTGTGCTTCGATATTTCTATCCTCACATCTTTGTCAGCTTTACTTGCATTATGAAAAAAAGCCAATGCCCGTTGTTTACATTTTTTAGCAAAAAATGTTCAATTCTGTATAATAGTCTAGTATAATATTTTTGTATAATGTTTTATTTGCATTGAAAAACATCCGTCGGAATAATTAAACTTCCTCACGCTTCTCGCAGCCGATCTGGATGGCCTAGGCGTTTAACAGCGTGTACCGACTAACCACTTCGATCCGAAGGGTCAGCGCGGGTTCGAGTCTCGCCTTGGGCGGAATGGTTGTAGTCCATTGTTTCACATGTGTGTTGTCACGGAGGGCGTCGCGTTTTGCTGACCCCAGATCAGTGGAACCCGTAAGTATGTTGGTGTCTGGTGAATGGTCGAATATGCGCCCCATCGGGACGTAAAGGGTAACCGGCTTTCGGCTGGATAAAAAAGCCAGATGAAAAATTCTTCTCGCACGTAGCAAAAAGAAAGCTGAAGAAAATGTGCAAAGAATAAACTTCTGATGGGTTGCAGTTAGTAGTGTGTAGTATTCATGTGGAATGTAAAGTGCACAGTTACATAATATGTAAGTGTACCCATTACATCATACTATTACGCCGTAATTGCGCATTTGACCAGCAGGTATCTTACGTTTTTGCGGTCTCCATGAATGAAAGGAGAGGGGCTGCGCAAAGAGGGGCGTTGCAGAGGGGATGGTAGGGAATGTGGAGTAGGCAGACATTCAGAAGCGTTCGCGAATGACCTCCAGAACGGTTTGGTGCACACAGCATACTCCACCGACTGATGGCAAGTTCTAGGAGAGGGGGAAACTGCAAAATGATCCCAGGAAAAACACATTGGATTTCACAGCTATTTATTAAATTATTATGTTATTGTTTCAAAATCGATATATATTTAAACAAAAAAACATCAAAATTTCATTGGTTATTCAAGCATTGTTCATCTTCATCAATGAGTCTAGCCGAGTAAGAATGTATAAAATCGAAATAAAGTCAGCTATCGGCCCCCAAACGTCTCCCTCATCATCACTGACCCCCTTTAAAATTTCATAGATGCCCAGGGGTTCTATACCGACCCCGTAAGGAAACTCTGTCCTAACCTCACTATTCCTACAATTGACATTATAACTACTGTTCCGACGATTTAAAAAAAAACATAGCGATCTTCGAAAATTCAGTAATTTTAATGAAAATGGACGAGTTCGTGCAAAAATTAACGAAAACGTTTGCAGATTTGATAAAATCTTCAAAACTGTAGTTTTTGAACCTCCACCCCCCCCCCCGTTTTTTGGCCGGAAGGTGCTGGCGAAATAGTCTCTACCTCAAACACTTCCTCGCAAGTCCCCGAAACACAGTCTCGACGGCAAAATCGCTGCCTAAGAGTATATAAACTTCTCCCTAGAACCGGCTCTTTCTTCTTGATATTTCTATACGTGACTTCACTGCCCTCAGCGGGTCAGCTGTTTTCGACAAGCAGACTTTCATTCATCACTTCTTGATATTTCTCTACGTACGACTAACTACGCTGCCTCCGGCAGGTCTGCTGTCTTCAACGAGCAGACGTATTTTCATTAATTACAAGTCTTCGTGGTATTATCCTCGATGAGGCATTGCTGCCTTCAGCGGTTCTTAGACCGGCAGACTTCGTTAATTGGTTTTCAGATACATTCTACTTTACACTCCACTAAACCATACATTGCCCTCAGCAATCTTCAGTCTTTGTTTCAACAGTGCATTTATACGTTTTCGAATTCTTTAGTCTTACATACCGACTCTATATCGGTACGTGTTGTACGGCATTCATCTTCCCGGCCGGTAGGAAGCTGTCGGAAGCTGGCCACATGAGCCGCAGTCTTCCGTTCGCTGCCGTTTGTCATCACTGCAGTCCCTTTTCGGCGCTGCGTATGTGCCCTGCCATCGCTGGACCCTGTGGGAGCGTGCGTTTCGACATCGACCCGGTTGTACAACACAGAGGCCTACACTTCACATCACCAGCATCTGTAAAGTATAAGCTTCACTTTCTCCTTTCATGCCGTGTGACTTGTGAATTTACGTGAGAAACTGAACTGTTGCGATTCACCAGAATCAGATGCGCATTATTTAAAACGCCATCTACATTAATTTTCATTTCATTTGCCTCAAGAAATTTGTAGAAATAATTCATTCAGTCGATTATGAATTTTCATTTTAACTTTTGTGTTAATAGTTTAATAAATAAATAGTATGTGCAATTTTAATCATAATTTCGCTCAATGACTTTTCAATCAAAATCCGTTTCCTCTCTTAACCAGTGAAATTCATCCCTCCTCTGGCCCGGAGTGGAGTAAAATTTCCTTTGGGCAGAGAAGTGATCCGTTCTGTCCGCTACCGCAATCTCTCCCTTCCAAGGTTATTCGCGCCTCTCTGTGTACAAGACTGATGTCGTAATCAAATTAGTTATCAAGGGCCTTTAAGACGTGGATTCTGACGAAACAACGCATGAGAGGAAGTATTTTATTCTAGAAAGAAAAAGTTCTTTTTGGTATTAGGGACGCAATTCTAATTTTTCTGTCATGAAAACGCCCCTTTTTGCCGCAGTATTACTGTATTTCATCTTTACTACGTCGATACGTAGTAGGTCAGAAAGTAAAAAATATAACTACAGCAATAGCTAGCAAGATCAATCTAAAAGATCTACACATCCACGAGAATACCATCGGCCAATTGAACACATAGGATGTCGTTAAAATTCCTCTGGGTACAAGGTGATATTGCTACTCATTAAATTAATCTTAAAAACGAAAACATAGTTTGAGCATAGCTTGGATTGAGTTCCAGAAGGCCTTTGTCATTTTAACACACAAGTGGATATGAAGATTCTGGAGATCTATCGCTTTCATTCTAGACTAATTGAGTGTTGTTAGACAACTGACAGAGCCGGGCTGATAAAAGGTTCACATTTGAACAAAAGTCGACTTAAAAGTCTCTTTTAAGTCAACGACTTAAAAGAGAGGCAAAGTGATTACGGCAGAGAGATTCGAGCTGTTATGTTCTACGAGTTTAAAGAACTTCAGCTCAGGTAAAACCAACGTATTCATAGGCATTGAAAAAATTGGTACCTCGAAAGTCGCGATAAAGGCTAGAATTTTCAATGAGTATTACAGAAAAACGAAGTCATTCAGCCCGCTCTCAACTCGGAAAACAAAATTTCCTCAATAGGTGAGGCGTGCTTGCAACTGAGTACAGCTACGAAAGAAGGACAGAAAAAATACAGAAAACTGCTCACCTGTCTGCTTTTAGGGCTCCATGTCTTATGCAAATGAGAGAGTGGATCCCGACAAATTGAAGCCCCCTGGTAGCATGCAATAGTCACAATGGGAAAGTATATGATCAGCCTTTGAGATAACCCACTTACGAGGATAATTATTAAATCTGACCGAAAGAGTGGGAATGGAAGCATTGCAAGTGCATCAAGACGCGTTGTGAAGAAAACACGCACAATGAACAGCAGATGCTACTTGATATAAAACGTGGAGCATAAAAAATGTAGAACGAAATTCTGGCAAGACAGCTACTCCATGGACAATAGCTACAAAGAATTGAAAGAATGGATACGTAGCAGCAATGACTAATCGCTTATGCGTCTTAAAAACTAAGGGTGCCACAGAATGGCACAATTTCCCCGTACTAGTTTGTTCCATTTTGTTTTAAGTCGGTTTTACCACACTCCCTTCCCTGCCATATTTCGGCGCCTCCCCGAGGGCAAATCTCAGTCAACAGCTTCCTCGTGAACCCAAAATATAAGGCCAGAGCCTTTATACTCATTTTGTTCCATTACTATGCTAGTCTTTTGCCATCCAGATGGTCGTTGCATTGTTATGGGAGCAAGGAGTTAGTTCCATTACTCAAAGGGACAGCTAAAAGTAGATCTGACACACTTGGTCATGTTCAAAGATTTTGGAAGGTGTAAAAGTGATGAACGAGAGAGTGGTAAAGTCCTCAGGTCACAAATACAACTGAAAACATGCCTTACGCGGGATTCAAACAAACAGCCTTAGTGTACGCGTACTTGGGTCATTATTCCCAAGCCCGACTACCAATAGACCGCCTGACATAACCGTCTTCTTTGTATCTTCCACCAACAACAAGCCCATGTACTTCCCTAGTGAAGTTGTTGTTATTAATTATTATTATTATTATTATTATTATTACTATTATTATTATGTTTACACATTGTTGGTTCACAGGAAGTCCTGGCACTCAAATAACAGGCTTTTCTCCAAGTGTGTTATTTGCTATTTATTTAAGAATCTGAATTTATAAAGTTTCGGACAAGTATTTATGATGACTTCTTTTTAACTCAACGACCTTAAGATTTAAGACCACTTCTGCATTAATTTTAAAAGCCTTGGAGGGATATCGAGTTTTTTAAGTTATTCTACTTCTTCTTCTTCTTCTTCTTTTTTTTTATTATTATTACTCACTCCAGGACATCCCGCTAAAAGTGTTATGAGTCGGCTGAGTATAAAATCTACTCCAGTTTGCAACCAGCTTCCTAAGGAGTAGATCTAGGGACAGTCGGGGCGTTTACAATACTTCTCGCAAAATGTGTGCTATTCCAATGATCGGTTTGAATTTGTTGGTCGTACAAAATTGTACCCAGTCCTACAAACGTCACCGGATTTGGTTAGTGATCGTACAACTTGGAGCATGTGTTTGAAACTTCGAGGGCGTTACAGATCTGCCGGTGGAGGTAACTACACAATCTACCGTGTCTTTTCAAGTATTCGGCTTTTGCTGCAATTGGACAAGATGAGACAATATGATCAACGGTTTCTAATTGTTCTTGGCTGATTCGGCATTTATCATCTAGGAAAATGTTTGGAACCTACACCTTCACCACACCAACACCCACCATAACTACTAGTGGGAGAATGTTGGGCGGTGAGAAGAAAATTAATTTACTATGACTATGTGAGGAAAAACTGGCTTCCGGTAAGGGTCTGTATTCACATTATACGTTCAATAGACATAGTAAATAATTTCCTTTGCCCAACTTTCTACCATTAGTAATCATGGTGTGTGTTGGTGTGGTGAAGGTGTATGTATGTTTCTCCCATCTCGTGAGATACCCGATAGTCAAGAAGGTTTAACTGTTTTTTATTTATTTGTATACTCTTTTTGTGATTGCAAGGAATAGAACTCATGTATTAATTACTTTTAAAATGTATTCAACTGTATCAAGATAGTGTAATTGTATCTGACACGTTTATTTGTGACCTTATGTCATTCCTTCTTGTTCCTTACCCATTTGGTATAGCCCTAAAAAGGAAGTACATTTTCTGAAACGTAGACAAACAAGCATGTTTTTAAAATTTGTTTGCTCCTACTGACCGAGCCCCAATAACTTGACTTCAGCATATTATTTACTGTCGTTAAGAATTCTCCATTCTTCTTTTGATGATGATTTCATTATATTGGCAACGAATACAATTGATTTTCAACGCTAACTAAATATTGTCAGAAAAATCCCTCTAAGTTAATTAAAACAAAAAGAAAAGGAAATTCAAAAAGTCACTCAGAATGAGGTCAGTGGAGCCGTGAAATATAAAGGAAAAATTATAGAATTGGTCAAACAGTTCTCGTATTTAGTCATCCAATTCACGTCAGAATTCAGGTTTATTCTATTACGCTGCTGACAATGTCCTGATGAAAGGAAACACGACATTGGATTCAGTCTGGAAACTTCTGATATGATGTAAAAATTATATCTGGCAGACTAATAGGAACCTGTTCGATTTCATGGTAGCATCTACTGTGCTAAATGCTGCAGGTGTCTGGGGTGTAAGATACACGAATCAACTGGATAAGATGCAAACGAACTTCTACAGGCACCTCTTGGGGCTATCGAAAAATATAGTGAAAGAGAGAAAGAGGTGGTGAGAGAGAACGAGAGAGGGACAGAAAGAAAGAAAGAGAAAGAGAAAGAGGGAGAGACGCACACAAATAAACATCATGCAGCCAAACATTGCTTTTTACCCATTCTGCTGTTTCCGAAAAGTTCTTTTTAGTGGTCTGCAAAATGTCAACCTCACTTCCCTCTAGTCAAAAGTCTCAGTCACTAGTTTCTTTTAATGGTACCGTAGCAAGCTGTCCCGAATTGCATATGCGCTTTGCCATTCCTAAGTTGGAGCAAAGTGCTACTTGTTACGGACCATTCGAGAATCCGTGGGTCTCTAGTGTTTATAGAAACCCACTAAGTGACTCACGGGATGAATAATGATGCGAGTTGTTAAACAAACTTTTGCTATAACCTTACGATGAAACCAAGCATCTGTACCTTAAGATGTACCAAGAAGAAACTAGAAAGTGGTACATCGCATATATCATTTCGTACCAACGAAAAATAATATTGATTAAGAAAATGTAATTGTGAAGATTATTTAATTCAGCTGATAGTCACTTTAATATTTTCCGTATGTATGACATGGAGGTAAATTTTATGTGTCTCGCTAAGAAATTTTCAATTTAATACTGTGATGAACCCGATCTGCCGCATACGGCAACCCACGCATGTGAGCAATGCGCGCAGCTCGCGGTCTGGATACTTCACAAAGGGAAACACCGTCACAGCGAAGTGTGTCGGTAATCAGCTGACAGGTGTGCGCGTTAAATTTATAAATGAAGGGCGCCAAACGGGCACTTACCTGTCACCTGGCACCGGCATATGAGAACCTCAGGGTGAGCACTCTTGAATGAGGGCATGCACTGGGTTTGCTACTATTACTACGTTACAATAATTACAAAGTTATGTTCCATTTTAAGTGTCAATCGCCTGAATGGCGAGAACACATTTATTGCTTTTTAAATACAATTTGGTCGGGAAGTCTCTTAAATTAAGTTCTATATTATTTTCTTACATTAGATGACTCTTTTTTAATGTCTTTAGAATTAGTACAAAATGATAGCCGTTGGTTCTACCTCTTTCGATGATTGCACATCTGTGGTCGTCCTCAAAACAGACGCTGTCGCGAACCGCGTTGCAGCAAGGCGCAGCCAGCTGGAAGCAGCAATACGTGCGGTGCTAGCGTTCCTTCCCGTTCTGATCCTCGCAGATCCGCCGTCCGTAGTCAGGAAATGGATGAAATGAGCTCCGATCGGTGGGTATCGGAGGAGGCCGTCTGACGCCACCCCACTCCTTACCAGGTCAGCCTCGATAACTCGGCTGCACAATCGATCCTTACGGATCAACGCCGGCCCGTTGAAATGGAATAAATTCCAGTTTGTGCTTTCAAACGGGGCGGCCTGCACTCCGTTGGTCGGCCAACACTAATCGCTGGCTCCAACTACCTCTCCTCAACACAGCCGTCTCAGAATGTCGTTCTCTCGCCTTCTATCTGTCTTCTCCCAAAAATCCTCCTCTCTCGAGCTTCCTGCGTCGCATCCCCACTCTCTTTTCTAATTTCGCACATCGCTCCTTCACGTGATCGGAATTTTAAATGTTATTGGTCGAAATCTCAGTTTCTAGAATATCCGACGCGAGTCTTTTCTGCTGTCTCCGTGATGCTTATATGAGTCCTATGGGATTACTTAAACAGTAGCCGGAATCTCTATAATTCCCTTGTTCCGGTGCCTAGTGTAAACGTGGGTGGGCAGTCGCCCGCTCTTTGCCTGAAGGGCTGTCCCCGGGAGACAATCCCACCTAGTCGTAAATCTTTGAATAGAACGACAGGCACGTGTTCGCGCGTCTTGAGCTGAGCCGTGTCAAATCAGGGACTGTACTAATTGGCGTGACCGAGGGGAAGTTTTGGGTCCGGCGACCAGCAATGGCCTCATTGCAATACATTATACGGGAAAAATTTGGGCTTGCGTAAAATCAGCAGAACGCCTTAACAAGGTCCTTCGTACAATATTATGGGAATCTCAGCTGAATTTCTCGAATTAACTTCTATTATAAGCTTTGCAGAGACCATGGGAGTACGGATTCTCTTCTACAATATTTTCATATATCCTCTTTATAAGACAGTAATCAATGTTAGTGATTGAAAAGAAACAATACAACGGCACAAAATATTAACTAATATTTATGTACGTATTATTTCTCTTCTGGAAGGATTTACGAGAATTTGATCATTGAAATATTGGATTCCATAAAAACAAAATAGTTTGCCAACATAATTAAAATATAACACACATTACATTATATGTCTAATTAGATTAGATTAGATTAGATTATTACATCTAATTAGAGAACTACACAATCAGGTCGCTCTAAGTAAGTTTATAGAACTAGATATATTTTTGAGAACCCTTAAGAATCAACTGCATAAACAGGATGAGAGCATTTTAGCACTAAATTTAGAACAATTTATTTTCAATATCACGTAAATTGGAGATCAGCAATTATCTTTTTGAGCAGTATGCACTGGAATCTACCAATCCATATGTCGCCTAATACTCGTGGTATTGGATGACTACAACAACTGTGAATAAAGTTTTAATGCACGGTCCAAAAATAATTTCCTCTGCTCCATTTGCTCCTTGACCACGTCTCACAAGCAGCTCAAAAATAAAAGATGTAACAGAGAAAACTCTCATAAATCTTACACTTTACAGCACACAATTAAATACAGAACACATTCCATTTGCTGTTGATTTCTTCCAACACGAGAAATATTTGGAAAAAAATTTACACCAAGACGTTTTGTCCCTTACCCGATTATATTTGTATATTGCACTTAACAAGGTGGATTTTCTCTTAGTTTTTTTTAATTCCGAGAAGGATGATTTTTTGTTGCTGCATGCAATGAAATCAATAATATATTTTTATTGTGTATATTGTGTGTTAAATATGTTAATAATTCAAAATCTTGTTTTCAAAATAAGTGTGTTCAATTTAAGGATATGTGACAGATGTAGAGAAGTATATTTATTCTAATTTTAGATAATATGCAATTTTAATGTATTAAATTATGCAATAAATCTGTAATTTTTTACAACATGCTCCTAACAGTCATATGTTGTAACAATTACCCAAGATAATTTTCGTGATCGTAAGTATTGTCGTGTAGTTCCCAAAAGGTTTGACCAGTAAGTCTCTCAAATGACTACTAAGATGAGGATAATCGTGAGAAAAAACAAGTCTTCCACAACATTCAAGGCTTAAAGGACAGTTCCATGGGCAATAAAGGAATAAATGTTATAGAACATGTAGGTACTGTTACAATAGATAGGTTAGTTACTTGGTCCTCTTGATTCGATATTGCACCTGAGCCTAATAAGACATTTTGTAGCAATGAAATCGATAAAGGATATCCTGAATCAATTAATATTTTCCTACGAGACTTTGCCGGCGCATGTACGGCATGAGAAGTTGAGGGGCGGGAGGGGGAGGGAGGGGAGGGAGGAGAGGTCGACGTGGGCGGCGCGGCGCGGTTGAGTCTCGTGAGGCCCCGTAGCATTTCCTTGCGCGCCCGGAATGCAGCTCCGGTCTTTAAAACGTGACGATGAACAATCTGAGATCTTCTGTGTAGCGCTTTCCTTTCGTAATCCCACTCATAATTCAGATGATGTACAATAAAATCTCCCAAACACAGCATAACAACGTCGAGAGTTGACTTGTTCCTTGAGAGAACGTTGCGTGATAGCAACGCAATCAGTGGTTTCTGAAGTAATGAGTTCGAAAAGAAGATACGCACGCGAATTGTGTTAACTACCATTGACGAAAGTGAATGACATCGTCGTAATTTGTAAATGTGATTTTAGGCGAAATGAGGTAAGTCGTTTTGGAATTATAAGTATTGGTGTATTGACCAATCCAAGAAAGAAGGTTTCTTGGCAATGTGACATTTGGCAACTCGTGTCAAAAATTTGTTCGCCCGTTTTCCTTTTCGCGTGTAGCCCTCCTGCAACTTGCTAACAATTATGTTATTAATTATTGGATCTGACATATTATTATGATTATTTTGCAACCAGTTTCTAAACATTCCACAAATATCCGATTTATAAATTACCTCATTCGATGCTGTGGAAACGAGACAAATAATGGTATAGTTATTTACGCCAATCAAGCAAAACACTAGATATACATAGAAATGTAATATTCATTATTCAACAACAGAGCGTGCATTATTTAATTGCTAACATAAGCCCTAAAATTAAACTTTCAATTAAATAGTTTCAAATTTGTAGAATTTAGAATATTTGGTGATCGCAAAAGTAGTAGTTTATATTTCGTTAAAATAAAATCATGTACACCGTATTCATTATACAATTCAACGACATAATTGTCGTACGTGTCTGGTTCTGAAAGTAAAAAGTATATAAAATAAAATACGAATTCATAAAAATAATGTACTATCTTCATAATACTGCTCTCGCTTCAACCGGACCATCTACTCCAGGGCTAGCTAACCCGCGGCCCGCCACGTCGAGTGTGTCCGCCTGTCTGCCCGTCAGTCCGTCCGTCCGTCCGTCAGTACGTCCGTCCGTCCGTCCGTCAGTACGTCCGTCCGTCCGTCAGTACGTCCGTCCGTCCGTCCGTCCGTCTTCCCGTCCGTCCGTCCGTCCGTCCGTCGTCCGTCCGTCCGTCCGTCCGTCCGTCCGTCCGTTCGTCCGTCCGTCTGTCCGTCCGTCTGTTCGTCCCTCTGTCCGTCCATCTGTCCGCCTGTTTGCCATACAATATGTTTGTCTGTCAATTTTCGAAAAATTGAGTAGTTTTCTTATAATTTGTATGAGAAATAGACAATAAGATTTTCACAAGAAGTTTCAAATTTTTCTTTAATTTTTTTCTCAATTAAACCTAAAATATAATAAAGGTATATATTAAAGCTTATAATAAAGGTTCAGGTCTCATTTTCATCGAACATTGGGTATTTTCAAAAATAGCAACAGGGTAACATTTTTTCGGGGATTCCTTGAACTACAGTATTGAAGGAAGATATTTCTGAAATTAAAAATTGTCCTTTAAATGTAGATGTTGAAATAATGTTAACTGAAAGTCTCTAAATTTTTGAAAATTGCAATTGCGTAAGTTCATCTTCGTTTTTGTTTTTAACCGCTGTATCGTCCCCGCAAAGCAATGCCGAGGGTTTTAAGGCACGAGAAAAAGCGCGCGACCAACGCCCGATAGATTTGTGATTCCGTGATGCCTGTAGGACTACTACGGTCACCTTACAAACGGCAAAATGGCCACCTAAGAACAGAAAAGGTTTTAATCAACTCTAACAAACGGATACCCGTATGTAAGGCAGTTACAATTATTCCTTACCAACTCCACAACGCTGGTAAGTATTTATGGAAAATGTTGGAGAGGTAACAGGTAAGAAGTTCGCGAAAAAGAAGTTGAAATAATACCTTAGTTACGCTATATCTTATGCTCATAAACAAACGCTGTTTTAATATGTTCGTTACATTCTCAAGAAAAGCCAATTCAAAATTCCAGACTGGGTACTCATCGCGGTGGGCCATAAAATGTAAAACTCCGTGCACAATGTAGATTTGTTATACTCTTGTGTCGTATCGTAGTTTAAATGTCTCACCACTTAGTCTACACTCATTGATATATTATGCAACTTCTTTGTTCAACGCTTGAAATGCTTCTTTGGTTATAATGCATAACGCAATGTCACAATTGCTAAAACTCTTCTGAACGTTGTTCATTACGACCTTATAAACTCGATAGTCACGTGATCAAAAGAGTTTAAGGATGCCTCCTTACGCCTGGAGATAAAACTCCCTATTGCCCAGGAACCCTTGCCCGAGGCCCCGGCCCGTGGCCGAAAGCGCAGTTTTCTCTCGCCTTTCGTCGTCCAGAACACAGACGAGGAGAAATGAAGTGCAATATTTCATGAGAGTGTTTTAAAGTTCCTTAGTCAGCGTCATGCTACAGCAAAATCATTCTGGTGATTCCTCGCTAGATGCACGACGAAAAAAATAAAAATATACTATAATATTTTTTTGTATACCAGCATTATAAACGAGGTTTTCTGTTGCAAGAAATCGTTCATAAAAGGGCCTTTTACAGCACAAATGATGACGTATTAGGTTTTACGGCACGAATGATTGCGTCATCACACGTCATAGTTGCGTCACAACTCACCTTTAAAATTGACGAACGCTGTGGAATTGCATGAAGAGTTCACAGAGTAACCATACAACCAGAATAACCAAAGATTTTATTCTTGAATATAATAAATCAGTTTACATAATTACATTATTTATTGATGTTAATATTAATGGAGCAGTCTGTGAGGTTTTGAAAGATAAAGGAACAGAACCAGGTACATTAAAAGTTTTAGTTGATGAAGTACCTGCTACGTTATTTTCGTCATTTGACACTATTCTTCTAGCTATCTTTATTTTATTCTGAATTGATTCCTCAATGTAAGATTCTGCAACATTTGATGATCGCCATCCTCCATGACGCTTAAGGGTGGTAATATCTGCACCACTGTCGGCTAACATAGTAGCCGATGTTCTCCTGAATGAATGTCCGGAATATTTTTCATGATTTGGAAGTTGAAGGTATTCGGCAATGAGTTTAGGAATTTTTCCGAAAGTGTTAATCCCAATGGGGTTACAAGTGCATCTACCTTTGTTATAAAATAAGAAAAGTTTATTATGTTTGACTTTAGAAGGTCTGAGGGCAATGTATTTTTTATACAAATCTATATAAGAGAATCCTTCATCAGAAATAACGTAAATATTCTGTGTTTGTTAGTTTTAGTTTCTCTAATTTTGACAACTAAAACAGAACCTTCTTCAGAGACATCATCGGTGCATATGTTATACAATTCCCCTCGTCTACAAGCTCCAAATATGCGAAAATCGCAACAACCTGAAAAAGAGAGCAAAAGATGTGTTCCAATAGTTCACAAATATTTCAAATAAATATAACTTAAATACCTTCATCAAGAGATACTTCTCATCAGCTGCTTCTACTAAAAATTTGTTCACATCAGCTTAGGAAAAGACCATAGATTTTTCTGCTTCGTAACCGACATTCGCTTGTTTCATGTACAATTGAACTTTATTAAAAGCAGAAATATCAATACCATCTTTAATTTTGATCATGGCCTTCAATTTCAGTGACTACACCACAAACTTGATGCCTTACATACTGCTGACTTCAATGTAATAAAAATTAGAAAATTAGACCATCACTAAAACTCGACTAGGTATGTCAATAAAGTAAGAGACACTTACTAACTCCGATATGTATGCCAGAACAACTGATTCGCATATAATCTTCACGTTCTTTGTTTCCATCAATTTTTAAATTTGTTGTACTCTTTTTCGTACAATGCACTTGACTTTACCGGTATTAAGCATTGTTCTGCCTTCGTGGCTTGTTCAACAATTTCCTGCGGCAAGGAATCCATCTTTCTTCGCATGCTCTTCAGAATCGCTCATCAGCTGTCCAAAATGCGTGACGTCATAATACCAATGTCAATGTTGCCAAAAGTAAAACTGCTTTTGCAATTAGTTCATAAATTAATTTCGATTCTTGCATAAATTTATAATGCTGTTATACAAAAATAGCGTATGCAACTCGTTTATAATGTTGCTTTATTGCATTCGTACAAATTTGAAAACTCGCTCCTAACGTCGCTCGTTTTCAAAACATGTACTCATGCAATAAAGCTTAACATTATAAACTAATTCATAAACTACTATAATTGCGCATGTTTAATATGGGGATTTCGTGTCACGGTGCAAATTTAAAATCAAAGTTACATAACATTTATGTAATATTGAAGAATTAATGTGAAAAATATCAAACATACGTGAGTTGAGACATTAGTCATGGCATCTGGTTTAACTTTCTCGCTACCGCTTACGCGCTAGAGAGAAAGTTATGTAATGCTGCGCGAAAAAGCGGCAAATTTTCGGCAGAAAAACTCCTTTTACAGGTCACTGGTAACGAAAAAGTCGATAAATTCAGTTGCTAAATTTATAAAAAACTAGCTTACAAGTAATGTAGCCAGAATCTACCTTTTGTAGTCCTTCATACCCAAAAATCAAATGATGGCAAAACGTCTGTATGTCCGTCCGTCTCTAAACAACTTTAGCGGGTAAACCGTTCAGCCGATTTTCTCCAAAAGTGATGCTTTCCAATCGATCTGGCTGATGTCGCGGCCTCTTGAATTTGAAACTGACATTTTAATTTGAGGGGTCTTTCACGTGAAGTCTCTGAGAGATTTTCAATTTTTTTTTAAAAAAAAGGCTCCGTCATTTTTATTATATTTTGTTGTTGGATAGTGTGAGGGACGTTTGAGAGAATGATGCAGGTCTCATTTTCGTTAAAAGCTTTGATTTTTTGAAAATTTCAAAAATTCAAAATTTCTTCGCCGTCTTCCTACAACTACAATTACGAAGGTAATGATTTTTTCCCATAATTAAATCTGTTTCTTAGATTTTAGATAGATTTAGATAGAGTGTGAAATAGGGTCATGGACAATTTTTCAAAAAATTGAGTCCTTATTGCGTAATTTTGCGTGAAAGTACTGGCGAGAAAGAATGGGCTGTTTTAGCATATCTAGCTTCTTGTTGTGAGAATGCGAGCACGGGTAGAAAATGTGTAAGGCCAAGGTATGAACTAATTGCGTGGACATTTAACGACATACTAAGTTTGTGTTTTTCATATTTATTAAGTTATTTGAAGTGGTTCTATTGTTTTCATGTTCCAAAGCATCTGAACGCATTCGATACCTGCTCTAAAGGCCCGATTACGCAAATGCTCGAATACCGAACGTGCCACTTACAGGTCGTCACGTGCGTTGCTGACCACCGGTTGCTACTCGTCCTCGCAGAAAATCTCCTGCCCATCTCACACGGAAGGGCATTATTCCCACGAGCTTCTAGCAATTCCCTGTGACATTCTGGGGCATTTCTCCCAAGGAGAGCGGCTCTCTTGTTGCATGAGCGCTGTTCGAAACGGGTTACATTCATCTCGCAATACGGTAGTCAGAAACTGACTTCACATTGGTATCTGCGCTAATAAAGACATTCTCAGAGCCAACTGTTGTTGTGAATACGTATTTGTGCAGCATTTATTTCACGCGACAAATAAAAATTGTGTGATCCGATAACTTTTCTTTTACAAAAAAAAAAGTTGCCATGAGTTCTGCCCCAACCCTCGTAAATATTTTGTAAATAAATGAAAGAAAGATTATGGAAGAAAAAATATTATCCGAAATATTGATGATAGTTTCTGTGCTCTTGATCGTAGATTGCTGTAATTTCCCTCCTTGCCGCCACCGGCAAGCTTCTGAGCCGATCTGCTCGCGGCCCCTGCCCGGCAACTATACTTGGATTTTTTAACGTGGCATCTCACGGTCAAACGCGAAAGAGGAAGAGGGAAGGCAAACACTAACAGGGAGCCGTAGAAGTCGGAGCTGTTCTGACGTTTTAGTTCCCCATTGGCGTCTGTTTTCCCCATCCCTCTTTCGCGTGTGACCTTGAGATGCCACGTTAAAAAAACTATACGGGCGAGCGACTTAAGTCCCGTACCATAGACTAAAGAGGTATAATTCTTTACTCTATGCCCGTACCCATCCTCCAAGCCAAAAGCTCCTCTAGCTTTTGGCCACCAAGTGCCAACAGGCACTGCGCGAAAGGCGACCTGCCAGCCGCAGCGTGAGCACGAATATTCCACGCTGCGTTCTATAAAACCATTCCCATCATGCATTATTCAGAACCGCAAAGAGCCTACCACAACTGGTGATCCGCAAGGGGCCCTCCTGGCGCTCTATGAATCGCTCTCCAGAAAAGGAGTGCAGCGTTAAGGGGCACGTTTTGATCGCTGTCGTGCGGGACATCAAGTGCTATCGAGCATCCTCACCGATGAATCTCTCTTCTACAGAAACAAGGATTGGGCAAATTTGGTGGTGCTGAGCAATGAGGTCAATTCTTCAAATGCTTTGGAGAGTCACTTGCACGTTACTCTTGCCATGACGTTTGAGACAACAAAATACGATTTCAGATCAAATTTGCGAAGGATTACAAGTGACATCGCAATAAAAAATCTTTGTCAGAAACATCCTACTTGAACCCACGTTTCATGGTCTGCGTATATCATGAGATAGAAGAGGCCTGATGTCAACTTAATTTTAATTTTGTGAAACGTTTTCTTTCGGTTATTTAAGGTCGCATCAATATCTAGATCATTAGCGAACAATATTGGAGTTAACGTTATGGTAACTATGAAGATGAAACGAAATGGTGAAGATAAGGGGTGAAAGGAGGAACACAAATACAACCATGCCCGAGGCGGGACACGAACCCGCGATCCGAGATCATTACGACACTACTGCCTTAGCGATCTCAACCACCGGGACGACAGTAAAACTATCTCTACCAGTAAACTCAATTGTATCACCTACGAGTCGAATTATTTCAGTTAAAGAATTTAGAACATTAAAAAACGAACAAGTTGAAGAATGAAGTGTAAATTCTTCTCTGCCAAAGAAAAGGTGTTTCATCTTCCTCCTTTCGACCAGGAAAAGGCACTTATTGTCAATTAATATTTTTATCTTATCTTGTAATAATTATAATAAATATATTCGTAAGGTACTACGAGAAATCATATGTTATTTCCATTTCTTCTTGCAGGAGCTATACTTGGTTTGTCAGTGCGGCTACATATGAATATACCACACGTTCTATGAAAAACAGGAACAATTTGTACAAAACTCTCGTCCTATTTTACATAGCTTTAGTAGATGTAAACAAGTAGAATAATAATAGGGTTGTTGGTTAGTATCTTTCTCCACCATCAAAGAGTGGATGTTGAAGTAAGACAATCAAAATTACTAATGTTGTTATTATTATTATTATTATTATTATTATTATTAAGCGAGTATTTTACCATTATAATGACGGTTCCTTGCACTCTACACGCCAATATTTTTTTCATTCTGCCAAGCATCTTCCTCTATTCTTCTGCTCTTCATTGTCGAATCGATGACAGACTTCTAAGATTTCCTTGGCCTTACTCGTTTTCTTCTTTGGAAAGGGACCCACTCAAAGGCAATTTTTGGCACTCTGTCAGCATGCATTCTCATTAGATGGCCATACCATTGAAGTTATTTGGATTCTAGACTTGCGATCACTCGTCTCTCTATCTGCATTATTTGTCTAATCTCTCCGTTTGGTATTCTGTCAAACAGAGTAAACTGACAACATCGTCTCCAAAAATTCATTTCCATACCATTTAACCGAGAGTTTAATGCATCCTTTTCAACCCAAATTTCTGATCCATTCGTCACACCATTTTCCATTTTCTCCACCATTTTCTTGCATTGTCTCGTAGTTTGCTTTCAAATATTCTTGTTCTATAAAATATGATGAAGTCTACTAGTAATTGCCCTTCTCTTGCTTATTTTTTATAATGTCATTATCATTAGATCCATCTGCACTAAAAGTCACTCCAAGATTTGTACATTCCTTTACTACTCGAAATGTACCTATTGTCGTGAGGGGGGGAAGGATGGATGGATGGATCTGGCACCACGTGCGGGGAAGTGGACGGACGGTAAGGGCAGAAGGTGCTCTCTGGGCCGTTCCCTATTCTCTTAATGGCTTAAGGCGGATAAGAGGGAGCAAATAAGAACAGGAATGACCCCAGTCATGGCAAACAGCAGTTTATTGGGGTGGTATACTTACATACACCTCACTGGCACCTGACGTAGCCCAGCCTCGCCAAGGACTGTTCTCCGGAAGATACACTTTGCAGCGGCCATCAGACGACTCACGAAGTGCACTGCGGTCAGGGAAAGAGCGAGAAGCTGGTAGCATGACCCCGGAAGGTCGATCTGAACTAGCGTGGTGGAGGGTGTCGCAGGGCCAGTTAGGTCGATCTAAACCGACGGAGGTGAAGGGATCCGGCAGGGCCAGTTAGAGCCGATGTGAACCGACTAGGGGTGAAGGGAGGTCGGCAGGGCCAGTTGGGTCGATCTGAACCGACAGAGGAGTGGAAGGTCCGTGCACACGGGCGACGAGCTCACGAATAGCATTCGTCCCCCGCTAAGCGGAGGTCAAGCTGTTTTATAGGCCTTTACTGCTGAGACGCTCTTTCCGAAGCGGAGCTACGCAACATGCTTACGCGGGTGCCAGCTGTCTGCGCCCACGCGACACTATTTCTGCTTCTATGTCATTCCCAGATTTCTCTACAACCATGTATCTTGACGTTTCATCAGTTATTTAGTCTCCATTTTTTAAATGTTTCAATTATTTTCTTTAACATATATCCAATATCATCGTAATCATCAGCCAAAATTATTTGGTCATCAGCAGAAAGGAGATCATAAATCTTCTCGTTTCCAACAGTCACACCAACTTTTCTACATTTTCTGGACCATTGCCTTAGAGTTTCGCCAATAAAAATGTGGAACAGAGTTAGTGAAAGAGGACATCCTTATCTGAGATTCTTATTTACAATAAATCCTTCTGATACTTCAGTCTTTATCTTAACATGACTCTTACTGTTTTCATAGAGACACTTTATTACATTTATGAAGGCAGAGTATACCTTTAAAATTTTTAGGACTTCCCACATTTTATTTAGAGAAACACTATCATAAGCCTTCGGTAAATCAATAAATATTATGTGTAATTCTCCGTTCGTTGATATTTAGTTTCAATAAGTTATTTAATAGAGAATATATTATCTATACATGATATTCCTCCCCAAAAACCAATTTGTTCCTAAATTTCATTGATCTCCATTGCTAGTCTTCGAGTCTAAATCCGTCCATACATACATCCATACCCATAGTAGCTATTACACTAATTCCTCGACAGTTTCAAGAGTCGTTCCTGTTTCCCTTTTTATGAATGGAACTAATCCATTCATTCTTCCATTCTTCAGGCACACTTAGCTAAAATAATCAGTTAAATAAAATGGTCACATAATCTAAAACGTGGTTTAGTGCATATTTTAATAGCTCAATAGACAAAGCTTCAGTACCAGTTGACTTATTCCCTTTTATTTCTTTCAGAGCTTGTGTAACTTCTTGAGTTGCGATAGCTAACGGAGGCTGTGATTCTACCTGCTTAGAGTAACATGACAGAATTCAGGTCTATCTTATGTGAACAACTTACAATAGTGTTCCTTCCATTACTGGAGATTAACCTTATTCAGAATCCTATTTTCATTCCGATTTTCATTTAATTTTGAAATTTTGGTTCGTGAGCTTTCAATGTTCCTCTACTTCATTACAAACATGTCCCAATATTGATCCATTGCCCTACATACTTGCTTTTTGAAGTTTACTTGTTTCATATAAGCAGTTCTGTCCAGGGGATTATGGGTCGACAGCCATCTTTTATACTAGCCGATTAAGACTAGCTGACTCGGCGATCGCCATTTTTTTTGTCCGGGAATATTTTCGAAAAGCTTGAAAGACATGTTTTACTATTTATGCCAGCCTCGGCATCACACGGGTGATATAGTCGTGGACAAAGGAAACCAATCAATCATTCCCACGCCGCACCCTCTCCGCCATCCCCTCCCCCGTCCCTCCCACCCTCCCTTCCCGCCTCTCCCCTTCCAGCGTACTCCCTCCCACCCCTTTCTGTCCTCTCCGGCCCCTCTCCAGAACCCCCCTCTCCACGCCCCTCTCACGCCCCTCTCACGCGCCCCTCTCACCCGCCCTCTCCCGCCCCTCTCACGGCCCCATCTCCAGAACTCCTCCCACCCTCTCACACGCCGCCCCCTCTCACGCCGCCCCCTCTCACGCCGCCCCCTCTCACGCCGCCCCTCTCACCCCCCCCCCTCTCACGCCACCCCCTCTCACGCCGCCCCCTGTCCCGCCCCTTCTCACTAACACGACGATAAACCTCTAAACGCATATCAAAACACTCGAAATACCATTTTGCTGTCGCGAAAGAAACGCTAAATGTCTGTGAATATATATCAATTTATAATTTGCAACTGCTGGCTGAACAACTGAACCTCAATATATCAATTTTTTGTTAATATATTGAAGATCTCACAGTCTTCTGACTCATTCACTCACTCATTTTTCATATTTTGAGATTTTTAAAAAATGTTTGTTCGATTGTTTAAAAATTTCTTATATACAAACCTTGTCCTGACAATAACGAACTCACACAAAAAATCCAATTTGTTGCAGTCGTTCGGAAGTTATGCGCGTTATTTCGGCATTTCACTTTTATTTATAAAGATTAATTTTCTTTTACCAACGGCTCCAGATTTTCGTTCCACCAATAATTGTTACATTTGTTCTTTTCAAGGTTTCTTTCCCCTATTTCTGGAATAGCTGCTTCGTATAATCTTCCTTCAAATTCTCAAACATACTCTCTACATCTAAATTAGAATCAATTTCTTGCATTTGTGTCGGTCTCAATTTATACAAGCATTTCGTCGAGTTATAATTAAAAATCTCTAAATTATATTTTGGTAGTTCAACCCTTTTCACCTTTTCTTCAATATTAGCAAATTCTAGGAACGACATATATTTGAGCTCTTATCAGAAAGAGATCTGAACCGAATGAAACCCCTCTTTGTACTCTTACATCACCGAATTGCAAGGGCGCAAGCATTAGAATGATAATATAAACAATTATTGATATTAGATCCTTTTTTGCTTGAAACCATGTGTATTTATGGATATCTTTATGATTAAAGAAGCCATTCATAATTGCCATTTAAAATTGTTTATACACTTCTTTCAACCTTTTCCCATTTTCATTACCTTTTCCACATAACTACCCACTGATTTTCCACCATATTCGCTGGCAACATGTGCATTAAAATTTCCTAAAAGCATTATAATATTATTTCTTCTTATTGTCTCTATAGCTTCCGTCAATTTCTCAAATAATTCATCGTTTACTTTAACTTCAGTGTCATCATTTGGAGCATATATTGCAATAATGGAGAGGGTGCAACCTTCAAACTTCATTTCTAGTAAAGGAATCGTTTTGTTAACCGGCTCAAATCTAGTAAACTTGTTGCTTTGTTTTAGATGTATTGCAATCGGTATCCCTGATTTTGCTTTTTTTCCATTATCCACTCCACTATAAAAATGCAAGTAATCCCATTTCCTTTCATTCCCATTTCCTGTTCCCGTTTTTTTCTGACAGTGCCACTATATCCATTTTCATTTTCCTCAGCTCTTAGAAGATTATTTTATCTTTGGTGGAGATCCCTTGTACTTTCCAGCATCCAATATTCGTTAACCGTTTCCGAAGCTATTTCTGTTTAAAATAATGTCGCGAGGCGTACTTGTAGGTGTTTTTTTAATTTGATATTTTTCCGAAAAATGGGACGCAGGTCCGTAGCTCCACCTCCCAACCTGGAAGTCCAGAGGCATTTACTTTGGCATACCAAATGTTAAAGTAAAGAAGGATAGCCATTTGAATAATAGAGAAGAAAGAAAGCACGCAAAGTTTGAGGAAAGCAAAGAAGATAAAACGAATGACTCCCTAGGTCTCGAAACCTAATAGCATCGGGGTCGAAAAACACAGGGAGTCAATATAGACCAAATAGAAAAGAAAATAGAAGTGTGACATAAGTAAGTGGAAGCAATGCCACTCTAGAGACCCTCCTCCTTTACCCGGGCTTGGGACCGGCAGCGTCCGCTGTCGCCGGGCTACTCGACCCAGCCGAAACGCTATATTGCGATGCAGGTACGTCGAGCGAAGCAGCACAAATTCCAGCATCAAGCAGACGGAGTTTCTGAATTACTAAAATAACTCCGGTTTTTCTGATCATGCCCGATCGTCTGCTATCTACAAACCGCATCCTTATACACGTCCGGATAAATAATAGACTTGACGTAGGTCGTGCGTCATTCCTTGAGGCCTTCGGAGATTTTTCGAGTACTACTTCATCATTCACAACGTCGTCTCTTATTTAATGTTTCAACTGCAAGACTTTTGATAATCATGACACTGAGTATAAAATAGTGGTACTACAACATACGTTCTCGCGTTGTTTGTAATTCTTGCAATATTCTAAAAATCAGAGAAATGCGCGCCTTTTTTATCAGCTCTAAATACATTACTCTATTCGATCAATTTTTTACAAAATTAAAGTGGTTTTCGATAAATTTTAAAAATTACCTTCACTTCAAACAAAAATTACATAAAAATCACTTAGGGCGCTATATTAAAAAAGAGTACATTACTGTTTTTAAAGATTTAAATGAATTTGGATTCAAATTGTTATTCACAAAGGATTCAAATCACAAAATTAAAACAATATTTTTCAAAAACCGTTAAACACAATGAAACGTCTTCCAATTCAATACTCAAAATAGTGAACTAGAAAATAAATATTCGGTAAGTTTATCTGACTTTTGCACTTTTGAGCCTCGTGTACCTGTCTTTACACAAACAGGATGCACTTCTCCCCCTAGTACGACACACATGGTTTTAACTATTTTGGGCGTTAAATAAATAAAACATTAAGCACAGTCACTTTAAAAAAATAAATTTCAACATTAGGGAATATCTTCCTGTCCTATTAAAAAAAAACAGTAGAGAGACTTTTCTACGTATACGAATGGAAAGTTTTCTGAGGAAAAACGAAATCTGTTGATACCCTCTATAGGGATTTAGAAAGTCAATATCTGCACAAATACTTTTTTCTTAAAGTTGTTTCATCAATGAATCAGAAGACACCTACCGAAATGTTTTTTAGATCTTTACAATGCGTTTCAATTCGATGGTGGCCTTGCTTAGTGTGATCTTCAAATGCTCTCTTAAGACTGATTTAACGACATGAGGAGGCCTTGACTCACAAGTATCAATTGTAATAGCCTCTTACATATTTTGTTAAATAGTGAATATTGTGATAGTACTTACAGACACCAAGTACTAATATTATAAAATGAATCATTTGCTGCTTCTTTTGTTATATAAAATTTAAGTGTTTTCAGTAGTATTTTATGGACATCTCAAGATGCCTTTCAGGGCAGCTTACAACTGACGCACTCAATATGGTAAACGATCCTAACTATAGGGAAACTCCCAACTTATATAGTATTCCTGAAATTCCAAATAATAGTGAAATACTTATGGTGTCTCAAACAAGAATTAGTGCATTGAAAAAGGAAATAATTTACCTTAAGTAACACGCACAAGACTTACAACAAAAACTGCATTCTCAGCAGGAACTTATAAATCTAAATCAAGCAGTTACAGTGAAGGCTATAAGTGAGTTTTCTAAATCTTCTTCTTCCAGTCCTTCATTACCCCCTGAAAAAACATTTAGTGACCATAATAATTCTAAACGCAAACGTTTAACTGATTCTGAGGATGACTCTTCTACGTCTTATTCTGTCCCTAGTTCCAATCCGTATCAAGATCTTCCAGAGGGTGTAGATAATTCTAAACCTACACTTCAAGATACGAATCAATCTAAACAGGAAAAAATTTCCATTCCTCCAATTAACATATCAAAACTTCAAAGATTTTAAGTAATTTTGGTGCATTTATTTTAGAAATAAAACAAATTGCACTATCACATTTCACTACTAAAGTTAAAAGTAACCATATTTCCATTTCCTTTGACTCTGTGACATACCCATATGTCACATTAAAATAAACTAACATTTATTTGTAGACAATATGGTGAAACATGCATTACGAAATATCACGAGAGCTAGAGCTTAGCAACGACCGTGAATAAACAATGTAGTTTTTGTTTTTTCTAAATGCATTAAGAGGTTTGGATGCCGAAAGTAGAAAATTTGGGATTGGGCGAAGAAGTTTAGACGATCAAAAGGAAAATCAGCTACACCAAAATATAACATGCAGATATTTTCATGTGGAAGCAATATTGATGTATAAATTGGATCTTTGTCGGGAGTGGTAATCGAGTTCGGGACTATGTCATAGGACGTAATCGGGACTGATAATTTTGATAGTTTGAGACCAGCTTGGAATGATATTGCAGATATTTTCATGTGGAAGCAATATTTGTGTAAAGGCCTAATCTTCGACTGAGAAGTCTACGAGGGACATCAACGAAGAAAAGATAAGTTAACCGCGGTATAAATTGTAAATTGAAAAATATCTTGATCAAAGGCCTAAAAATTGTAAATTCACTAAATTGTTTGCTAAAAGCGTAAAAATAAACTTTGTTGAATTTTGTTCTTTAGAAAAGAAAGTGATCTTTCATTTAGTCAATCCAAACAGAAATGAACTAGGAATAGAATCATTCTATTTCAGATTCCCAGCTGCGCTGTATAGTCGGCGGATCCTATAATCCATTATAGAGGTAATAAGGATTATAATATATCGTGACCCATTGACCCAGCAAGCCGGACGCTAAGATCTTTAGCAGATATAATTGTAGAGAGAGGAAATTTTGTATATCTCAACTCCATAGATGACATTAGAAAGTATAGACTTTTTTGTAATACAAATAAAATTCGATATTTTTCTTATCGTGATCTGATGCAACAAACCTTCTCAGTAATGTTATATAATATTCCTATTTCCTACACCAATGAAGAAATTAAAATGAATTATCCAAAATATATACTATTACATCTGTTTATAGATTATTTAAAAAACCGCCAACCTTTAGATATCTGTGCCTTTGAACTTATAGACAATGATCTTTATAAGAATATCATAAAAATGGATAAATTATTTAATAGCAATAATCAAAATTAAATTTGGTTTTAAATCAAATTTTCCTATACAATGTAAACATTGTCAAACTTTAATCATACTCAGGCCAACTGTACTCTAGAATCTCATTGCGTACGTTGTAGTGAGAATCATCACTATTCAGAATGTAAAAAGCAAAGAAATTCTACTCCTCAAGGCGTAAATTGTTTTGAGAAGCATACAGTTAAATATCGAGGATGTATTTTCTTAAAAGAACATTCTTTACATTCTAATGCAAATTCAGTATTAAATTCTAATCAACAGTTACCTTTATCTACACCATTACGTAATCAAAATTGTTAAAAAAAAACCTATCACTGTTAAATCTCCTATGAGTTCGTCTTCTATAACTTCTTCTCCTACTGCAATATGAAAATTACCAATTATATTGCCCATTCCTAAACCACAAAAAGATCAGAGTAGACTAGAAAAGTTTTGTCCAATTAGTTTATTGTCTTCATTTTCAAAACATTTTAATGAAATAATTTTAACAAGAGTTATTAAATTTTATTAATCAAACTAATTTACTTCCAAATTCTCAGTTTGGATGTAGATTTAGTTATTCTACAATAAAACAATTGTTAAGAATTCCAAATTTTTTTTTTTTTTTTAAAAATTAAAAAATTAATAATGCCAGGAGCCTCGGTCCTTCATGAACAATTCATGATAACAGGACCAAGTTTTATGGGTGTTTCTTCTATTTCATCCATGGTACATGCTGCCTTCAACGACAACCAATGTGGATGTTTATTATGGTACTCCAAATGCCAGTGAACGTCAGGTACAGGGTGTATTTTCAAATGAAAATATGCAACAGATGTATCCATGTGCCTCGGATTCTTCAACTACTACAAATTCTGCTTTCGCACTCGTCTCACATCATAACTAGAGGTGCTTACAGAATGGCACAGACTTTCTCGTAGTAATATTTTTTAAATTACCTTGGTGTGGTGTGGCGATCTTATTCCATTCTATGACCAGCTGCCATCTATCTTCGCCCAAAGTACAGTTTTTGACATTTTCTCACCTTTTTGCTTTTCTAGTAGTACAATAGAATTATCACTTCAAGAAAATTAAAGAAGGGTAAAAACTCGTCCTAAATAGAAATTTTCATTGAAAATTTTGAAGCTGCTTTCAAGAAAATGGCCATTAAGCATTATTGTAAATGCGAAATTTGAACCTATTTTTCACAGGAATCTATTGAGTTTTCGAAAACGTTCATTTCAAATCATTTGAAGCACTTCCAAACACAAATGTAATAATGCATACAAATTGATGGAAATGTCCATATTAATGGCCTGAGAGATTTCAAAAAAATTACAAATGTGTAATTTTTGTAAAAACAAAAGAATACCAAAAATGAACTTTACGTCTTATTAAACAGTGCAATTAGCACTATCAATTGGAAAATTTTGAAAATAATTTGGAGCCATTTTTTAGAAAATAGCGTTTGAGAACTTCTGAAAATGCGGAATTTTGAGCTCATTTTTGTAGAAACCTTTGGAGTTTTCGAGAAACTTTATTTGACATTATTTAAGGAACATTTACTCATAAAGATAATAATGTGTAGATTTTGCCATTAATGTAAATATTTCGGACGTGAGAGACAAGTCAAAGAAATTACAGTTTTGTAATTTGTGAAAAAACAAAAGAATAGAGCAATATGGCGTTTATATAATCGTGTAGATTTCATCTGGCATTAACCCAACGAAAAATTTAAAAAATTGGAGCCGTTTTGAGAAATCTTACTTGAAGGAAAAATCTATATCTTCAATTTTGTTGTAGGAAGACGCCGAAAAAATTTGAACTATTGCAATTTTCGAAAATTCAGAGTTAGCTGTGGAAACTGCACCTGTGCCACCTTTGTAAGTGTGTTTTATTCTATTCTTACAAGAAATTTAAAGAAAAATTTGGAGCCATTTTTGAGAAAATTTTGAAAATGTTCGGGGTCGTGATGTAAAGTACCCCCATATTTTAAAGAATGTTTTTCAAAATTTCAAAGCTTCAACTAGAGCCATATCGACAAAGGATTCCTAAATTTGGAAAACATCGTACGTATGATTTAGGTGCTAGCAGTGTTCACAGACGTTTTCTTAAAAATATTTGAAGTTTTCCAGCAATATTGCGTAAAATGTCTGCAATGTTAGAAATATATAAAAAACTAGAAGTTTTCAATTTTTTTCGTAGATATAGTGTTAAATGTACTGTAACAGATAACATAAAAGCCATTTTGGTCTTTTTTCTTTTCAAAATTACAAAAATATATTTTTTACATGTCTCTCATGTCGTTAATATTTACATTATCAGCAATTTAGTATATACATAACGCGATTTGTGGGTTCAGGACATTGAAATGACGTACAAAAGTTTCAAATTCAAAATTTTCTGTGAAAATCAGCTCAAAATTGCATCAAATCAGCGTTTTCAAAAATTATCAAGCGTCATTTTCTCAAAAACAGCTGCAAAGTTTTTGTACGAATAGTGCTAAATGAATTCTTTAAAATGACATGGTCATTTTCCTGTATTGTTTTGTTATTTCGAAAATTATGCAAATGTATTTTTTAAATATCTCTAACGCCGTTAATATGGACATTTCCAGTAGTTTATGTTCATTTTTGTATTTATGAGTGACAGTTCTTTAAATTACTGCTAATGACTTTTCCAAACACTCAAAAATTTTCTGTATAAAAGGAGCTAACTCTTCTACGACATTTTCTTACAAACGGCTCCCAATTTCTCAAAGAAAATTTCCATAAAGGACGAACATTTCTATACATTTCCACTTTTTACTTTTTAAAGATTAATGACAAAAGAACGAATAATTTTTCACAAATTGTCGTTAATAAAATACAGTTCGGCTTATTGCAAAAATGCATATTTAATTGAATTTTTTTCGAATTATTTTCAAACATTTCAATCGAAATAGAATATAGCCTTCGGCTCTTCCCCGTATCTTAAATTACATTATATCATTAGTGCTGCAAATCCTGTTGTGGGCAACCATTATACACTTCCACCAGCCACCTATTGCATTACATATTCCCCCGTTGCGTAAGCGCCAGGCGAATGCAGGAGCTGCTCATCGAAGGTGGCGACCAGCGGAGCGGCGCAAGGGGCGAGGACGGGCCGCTTGTCCGCCAGGCGCCGGCGAAGCGTGAGACACCAGCCAGCCCAAGGCATCGCCACCACTTCCACGCCCTCGCCCTGGTTCACGCCGCCGGCGAGAAAGACACACCGCGACGCGAACAACATTTTCTTTGTGACGTCGCACTCTTGAGTCTGCCTGCCAGAAAGCATACACAGTGTGGAACGTACTACTTAAACGAGATACCGCAAATCTAAACACAACGGCCGTCCAGCAAATCTTTACGTAATAGAGGAAATCTGATTCTAAAGCCTAAAAAAGAAAAGATAGCGAATACTGAAAAACAGGAAAGTTAAAACAACTGACATCAAAACGTTAAATGCTCTTCAGAGAGATTTATGAAAAGAATATATTACAAATTCAACTGATGAGATTGAATATAACCCGGAATCATATTTGAAGGAAAAACAGAAAATATACGAGTAGTACTGAAAACAAATGAGTTTTTTTAAATGGATTCGAAAGAATTTAGAGTACCATGTAACTAAATTAATCATTATCCAGAGAGGCAGAAAACCGCAAATTAATATATGTTTACATCTGCACCGAGTATTCAATATTGTGACATACCGATATGTCACGTTAAAATAAACTAACATTTATTTGTAGACAATATGGTGGAACATGCATTACGAAATATCACGAGAGCTAGAGCTTAGCAACGACCGTGAATAAACAATGTAGTTTTTGTTTTTCTAAATGCATTAAGAGTTTTCTGGATGTCGAAAGGAGAAAATTTGGGATTGGGCGAAGAAGTTCAAAAGACGATCAAAAGGTCAGCTACACCAAAATATAACGAACGTATGGATTGGCTGGGTGAGAGAAGGACGGTCAAATGTAATGAAAAAAATGAAGGTAGTTTTAATACGAAGCCTTCGAGGGATGAATCATGCAGAAAGATTTCATTCTGCTCGGAAACGCGCTTCTGAACTGATCGTAGATATTTTCATGTGGAAGCAATATTGAAGTATAAATTGGAACTTTGTCGGGAGTGGTAATCGAGTTCGGGACTATGTCATAGGACGTAAACGGGACTGATAAATTTTGATACTTTGAGACCAGCTTGGATAGGCAGAAGAGGATTTCGTGGAACTTTGGACTGGCAAGCTCGCAAGATATTTCGACTGAGAAGTCTACGAGGACATCAACGAAGAAAAGATAAGTTAACCGCGGTATAAATTGTAAATTGAAAGACATCTTGATCAAAGGCCTAAAATTGTAAATTCTCTAAATTGTTGCAAAAGGCAAAATAAACTTTGTTGAATTTTGTTCTTTAGAAAGAAAGTGATCTTTCATTTAGTCAATCAAACAGTAATGAACTAGAATAGAAACATTCTATTTCAGATTCCCAGCTGCGCTGTATAGTACTGGATCCTATAATCCATTATAGAGGTAATAAGGATTATATTATATCGTGACCCATTGACCTAGCAAGCCGGAAGCTAAGATCTTTATCAGATATAAATGTAGAGAGAGGAAAATTTTGGTATATCTCAATATTGAGATATACAAAAATTTCTCTACATTAATATCTGGCAAAGATCTTAGCGTCCGGCTTGCTGGGTCAATGGGTCACGATATATTATAATCCTTATTAACTTTATAATGGATTATAGGATCCGCAGACAATACAGGGAAGCTAGGAATCTGAAATAGAATGATTCTATTCCTAGTTCATTACTGTTTGGATTGACTAAATGAAAGATCACTTTCTTTTCTAAAGAACAAAATTTAACAAAGGTTATTGTTACGCTTTTAGCAAACAATTTAGTGAATTTAATAAAATGATTTGATGTTATGCATTTGATCAAGATATCTTTGAATTTACAATTTTATACCGCGGTTAACTTATCTATTCTTCGTCGCTGTCCCTCGTAGACTTCTCAGTCGAAATATCTTGCGAGCTTGCCGTAGTCCAAAGTCCCAAGAAATCCTCTTCTGCCCCTATCAAGCTGGTCTCAAACTATCAAAATTATCAGTCCCGATTACGTCCTATGACATAGTCCCGAAATCTATTACTCGATTACCACTCCCGACAAAGTCCCAATTTATGCATCAATATTACTTCCACATGCAATATCTGCAATATCAATTACTGTCCTTAAAATTTCACGATCTGATAACCCGATTCTGACTATCTGTATTATACTCGTTCCCTCTCACGAACCTACGATCAGTTCAGAAACGCGATGCCGGTCAGAATGAAATCTTCCTGCATGATTCACCCTCGAAGACTTCGTATTAAACTACCTTCCTCTTTTTTCATAACATTTGACCGTCCTTCTCTCACCCAGTCAATTCATACGTTCGTTATATTTTGGTGTAGCTGACCTTTCGATCGTCTAAACTTCTTCGCCCAATCCCAAATTTTCTACTTTCGGCATCCAGCCACCTCTTAATGCATTTAAAAAAAACAAAAACTACATTGTTTATTCACGGTCGTTGCTAAGCCCTTGCTCTCGTAATATTTCCTAATGCATGTTCCACCATATAGTCTACAAATAAATGTTAGTTTATTTTCATGTGACATATCGGTATGTCACAATATGTACCTGTGATTGTGGTAGGTTTATTGTCTGAGGACTTCTCGTTAACAATTAAAACATTATGTAAATATATTCAACAATGTACAGAAGTCAGTTCATTTAGCAACAAAAAGCTCAAGCCGAAGTTGGTACCTTCTTCATGATCTATAGGGCTTTAAGAAGGCTCCAACCTCAGGACGAAACATCAATCACATCAATTCAATCAAACATCAATCACATCAATTCAACAAACATCAATTCGCTTCTGACTATTATATCACTTGATCCATCTCCCCCCCTCACCTCACCTCTCCGGATAGTAATTTTTTGGCTGTCTGTAGTTTCACTTCTTTGGGTAAATGATTTGCTGTTACTGTGCCGGTGAATCTGAATCCTGTTTTCAGTATTGAGTCTGACAGTCTTAAATTTTCGAAAATTGCAAGATTTTTATAGTTTTGGGCTCCCTTAAACAGCTAAATTGTAGAAGAACAATTTTTCCATCACTTGAAATTTGTTGTTGGCAACAAGTTCTTTGATTAACGTAATGCAAATTTTCTTTCAAAACTAATAATTATTTTTGTGTCATTTTCAGTAAAATATTTGAAAGCAAGTTTTTCTCAAAAATATCTCCAAATGTTTCCTTTTACCTTTTTGTACACTTAGATCAAAATGCATAATTACACGGCACATCCACAATTTTTACTGAGAATTTTGATTTTTCAAAAATTGCACATAAATTTATTTTACTTTCCCGCATCTCCACAAATAGTATAAAATAAACTTATATAATGCTATAGCAAACAATTGCAATTTTTCGGCTGAAAAATTTGCATTGTCGGTCCCCGATACCGAAAAAGTGGGTAATAGGTGTTCCTGTGAATATTACAGTATTTTCTCTCACACATCGTGTTCTTGCTGAAGGAAACAACGTTCAGTTTCATCATCCTTCAGCTGAGAAATCTATATGAAAATTATCTCGAAACAGTAGATATTCGAATTTACTGTAGTGTCCAAATATTAGCCCTATTATTTACTCTCATGGAATGGCAGCTCACACGCCGATTTTCTGCTAATGCAATGATGTTTCTCTCACTGTATGAGAATTGTGTCAAGATCAAAACCCCAAATTTTCCGAGTTGATATAACTACATAAAAGAAATAATGCGGATTCGGTGGTATAATGGTTCGCACTATTAAAAAATCCCTAAGCCTTTTGAAGGGAAGTAAAGCCAGCAGTCCCACATTGTAGAATGTCTGCATGTAAAACTGAAAAAAAGAGCCTAAAATAAACCTCTGAGTTACATTTAAATCGCCTGTTTTGCCGTCCGAGTGAACCTCATTCTCCACCTGAGTCCCGCCTCGTCAAAATAAGACATCACTAAATTAAATTAAAGTCATTTCTTTAAATTTTAAATCCATATCTATTAATAAATCGCTGGAACATTGAACAATGCAGCAATGTCTTATCGTAATCTCTTTCTTTCACAGACTTAAATATCTTTGGTCCGTTAAATAAAGGAATACAGAGTAGCTTGCTGAGTTCTTCATAGGGAAAGTCAGATTAAAGCGTTAAAACGGGCGCAGGAAAACGCGGCTAGATTCGCGAACCCAAACAACGGAGAAAATTTCAAATGTGAATCAAGTTACAAGTAGAAAGACAGGACAAATATGTTCCCCTTTCAATTTTTAGATATGAAGAACCCACAAAACATGGATTTTGACTGCACACACGTGCTATAGGATGTAATTTATTACTTATTGAAAGAAGATGTATCCACTTTTCTGTTTCCGGGCCCAACAAAACGAGTTTCTCCCTTGGAAAATTGCAGCATTACATTTCTTTCCCTACAGACCGCGAGTAGTATGCGAGAACGAAAGACGCAAATATATAAAACTAAAGTCTAATAATAAAATAAAAACACAAATAGACAAATATAAACTAGTGATGCAAAAGAATTACGCATATTTTTTCGCACTTGTTAATTAATCTCTTCAATTTCATTCTCTACCCAGCTACAATCAGCGCCTGAAAGAAATTTTTTCACATTTTCTCAAATTTTCAGCCCCCTAATAGTAGAAAGGAACCACAACCAATAGTGATTTTGGAGCAGATGTTAGCTACAGAATAATTTCTCGGAGGCGTAAATACGGACTCGTGATAATTAGATCGTTTGCTTCTTTCGTAGAGTTAGAAATGGCTCTACCGTCTCATGCTTTGAATGCAGTTGTATTTTCTTTTTCCCTTGCGTTTTTCACATACTTGTAAAATTCCGACCACCTCTTCTCCTTAATATGTAAAATCGAACTTAGATTTTTCTTGTGCAATCGTCTTCACCTCTCTGTCACAACTCGTATATTTTGCTGGTAATTTGATCCCTCATTTTTCATATTGGTTGCTTGTCTCATTTTTATTTTTAGTCATCTAATATGATCGATCCGGATTATTGATTAATATTTTGTACAAAACAGAACGCGTGATACTCTAGCACATTGTATTTTAAGTTATTCCATATTTCCTCTGCAACAATAATAATAATAATAATAATAATTATTATTATTATTATTATTATATTTAATAAGATACTTTTTTCAGTGACGAATATTTTTAGAAAATATCCCGTAAAAATAGAATGAAGAAACTTAAAATGTTTGAAATAATTTAATTTACTATTATTGTAATTTAATTGCGAGTAACTTGACTCCTTGTTCGGTGAGTACATCTCAAAAACCTTGTAATGCCGGTTAACATTTGCCACGAAATGTTAACTAAACTGTCAAAAAAAATTACAGAGGAAGAAACTGGTCCGTCCTGATCGCCTTAATTTGCAGCTATTTACCTGACAGTTGCAACACAATTTTGTTTACCGAGTGCGTGGATCCTGCTTGACAGCTTTATTCACTTCGTTGCTAAGTCTTATTCGATGATGTCACATTCGATGTATGGTCGTCGTAGCGAGTTGGTGCTCCAGATTAGACGCGGATGGAGAACTTCCCCACTAGACACTGAGGACCGGCACAGGACGCTCCCCACACGTCACAACACGTCAGTTCACAAACATTTTCTTGGAGAGTTGCAATAAACATTCTTTCACTGTTCGATAACGTGAATAATCATCAGAATGTATTGATCAAAGAAAATATAGTGGGTCGTGGAAGGCCCAAAAATATTTTTTGGTTATTTGGTTAGTGATTCCGGGCGCGTCAACAGCTTAGGTCATTATTCCTTTAAGTGTAGTGCATGTTTTTCCTCGGGAGATGGCGGTGATCTTCCCACGCTGTATGGCGAGATCCGGCGCCGACCTACCGTCGGCTAGCGGGCCCCAAAAGAGTTACCGTCCTTCGGAAAAGAGCTTTATTTACCCAATGCCTGGCAAGCGCGAGTGCGCCAGGTCGAGATCCCCTTTCGTTGCGCGCGGACGAGAGAGCTCGCCCGTGGACCGGGATGCGCCAGGCTTTCCGCGCTCGCTGACCCTGGACCTTCGCCGAAGAGGCGACTGCAGCGCCGCCAATGCCCCGACCCTGGCCAGCGAACAATGGGGCTGGGAGGACCATCTCCGCGCGCCCCCCGCCCGCCCCATCCCCAATCCACTCCAGTTCGCTTATGAAATCGCCGCGCCCACCGGGTGTGAAAGTTCAACCAGTGTGTGGCTCGTAAAGTGCCGGCGCTGCATTCCTGCCTCTTCATTGTGCGCCGACCGCCCCTCCGCCCTTCCTCGTGCGCAACGGCCGGCGCATCCTCCTACCTGCAATATTCAATTCTGTTTACCGTCTAATAAGCGTCAGCATACGTAATGAGTAGGGGCCGGATTGAATACAAAGGCATTTTCTTCCCCCTGTAGTCAGAGAGTATTCTCACTTGCAATGTGCATAAAACATCCGATTTCCAATGATTTAAACATGATTTTATTACGTATATTTTGCATTCTTTGCCCGTTTTATTATTAAGCATCATATTTCTCCAAATTGTTGATTATTCTGCATATTTACTTGAAAATGTTTACCATTAATCTGTATTTCTGAATACGGGGTTCATTGTAGCCAACACCGCTTTCCTACATCTGAATTTCGCATTACATTTAACAAAAAAAATCTTGAAAGTTTCATGTAGTAACTTCAGTGGAGTTAATATTTAAAAACGGTAAAGCTAACACACGTGATTGGAACTATAAGTCTCAACCCGTGCTGCCCTACAAATAAGGATGAAAAGGTCACGGAAATGAAAGAAAGAAACTTCCATTTTATGATAGAAAAGAGATTTCCAAGGGTCTTGGAATAATGTTCGAGCACGGTTCTCATTCCAATTATTGTATCCTTTTTTAAATTTGTTGCTACTTGCTCGGTATTGTTGTCTTTCAAGGTTGTTAATACACGAGTACTTCACTTTAGGGATAATCATCCTCATAGGTAAACTAATCCACTTCCGTTTACTGATGTTCATTCATAAGGCTCACTGATTGTTGGCTGGGTGGCGGGGGGGCAGGGGCGCCTCGCATAGTTCACATCGTTACCATACGTACCGAGACGAGATTCCAGCCAACGCAGCAGCTCAGATAGGTCGCTGTGTGAAGGTCGCTGTGGGCGCGAAGCTCAAACAGTGACGCGGTGTACGGCAGATGATTTAATGTCTACGAATGGTGCACAATGGCGGGCAATGAATGTTGCCGGAGATGCCGGTGCGCCTTCCATGCGTGGCGAGCCCACGCCCTGCCCGGGGCTGCGCAGTGGCTGCCCGCACTTCGCACATTCGAGAACCGGAGCCAGCCCGCGTCAAATCGCACGAAAATGACTAAAATGGGACAGTCACATTTTTAATTATTTTCTATTTTTTCTGTTTATTATATGTATCATATGTGTTAACAAGTTTATTTTTTTTTTCTAACTTTATTATTTTTGGAAATATGGCATGTTGAAATTTTCAAAAAATGATGTGTATCACTAACTGTAAAGTATCACATACTTGAATACACTAATTGTAGAAACTTTGTTCAAATTCCATTCGAAACTTAAAAACATGTTTATTTTTCTAGATTTTGCAAAAATTTATTTTCCTAAATTTTCAATTTTTTAAAAAAATCATTTGAATTTTGAAAATTGAATAGTTTTGTAAACTTGAGCTAAAACTTTTTTTAAAAACATTTATAAACCCATTAGAGTCTCGTTGACAACTCCAGATAAAATAAAAATGGGATATCAGTAAGGTTAAAAAATTATTTTTTACGAGCAAATGTCCAGTAGAGAGCTGCGCTAGACGCGTTTCTTGCGCAACTGGCTGGCAGTTCCTTTGGATGATGCAATAATGTATGTGCTTCTTGAGGTGGTGCTACTTGACGATTATATTTGATTATTCAATAAGGAATCCTTTGCTTTTCAATTTTATTTCTACCTGTTCAATTTTTACAATTTTTCAGGGTTTTGAAAGGAAGATATATTACATAGCTTTTTTGGCAAGATGCCAGCGATTTACATATTAGGTATGACATTTTAACCTATAGTTGAATAACTAATAAATATAAAATTTATAGATTTTTAATTAAATAATATGTTGAAAAGATTTGGAATATGTGTATGTATGTGCTAGTTTGAATTTAAGAGGGATGGAAAATAACTTTCGGGAAACGTGATTTAATGCGAGAAGAATTATAATTTAAACCTAGTTCGAAGTGTTGAAAAACCGGAGCAGAAGGTAAAGTTTTAAAAAATTTATCGGTTTGAAGATTGATATAATTTTTAATTGTTTCTGTTTGAAGTTCACTGTGACTTTGTTTGTTGGAAATAAACCATTCGGCGTTTAGTAATTTTCTTAAAAATTTGTTTTGTATTGTTTGTATTTTATTTATGTGTTGTAGAAGCATTGCACCAAATGGAGCACGCATATGTTAGGAATGGACGAGTTATTGATTTATACAATAACAAGCCGCAGTCAACTCGTAATTTAGTGTAATGATTTAATAAAGGATATAATTTATAAATTTTATAGTAAGTCGAATTGGATATGTTTTGAATATGGTGTTTCCATGTCAATCTTCTATCTATATATAAACCTAAATATTTAACTGTAAGTTTTTTTTCCACGCAGGGTACATTTGTGCTATTTATTATTAATTGAGGGGGATTTGTTGGCCTACAAAGTGTAAATATTTTGGCTTGAGTTTTAGAAAGTCAATTTTGTGGCCATTTCACATATTTTTGTATGGCAATTTGTAAAGTATTTCTTGCAATTAGGATGTTTTTGTGAGTTGATAATAAAGCAGTGTCATCAGCATAAAGGGCAAGGGTAAATGGCGAAGAAGGAATGTCAGACGTATACATATTAAAAAGCAAAGGAGAGAGTGTGGATCCTTGAGGTAGCCCTGATGCTATTGGCCGTTGTGAAGACAGAGATGTATTAAATTTAAAAGCAAAAAGACGGTCAGTAAGAAAGTTTTTTAATAGGTTGAATAGATATAACGGGGTGCCAATATCTTGTAGCTTGTAGAGAAGACCTTGATGCCATACTTTATCGAATGATTTAGTAATGTCAAGAAATATACCAATAGTGTGTTCTTTAATATGAAAAGCATTTCCAATTAGTTCCGTAATCCTAAGTAACTGACAAGTTGTTGAATAACGAGTTCGAAAGTCAAATTGATAATGTGGAAGAGCTTGTGTAGAGTGAATATACTCATTTAATCGTTTCAATAACAATGTTTCTAATATTTTGGATATTGAAGATAATGAACTAATTAGTCGATATTTAATAGGGGAGTGAGGGTCTTTTCCAGGTTTGCATGTTGGAAATAGGAAATATTTTATTAGGTGGTTTATACGCCGCATATATATATATATATATATATATATATATATATATATATATTTAACGGGTGCCGGCGGCGGCGTGTCCGTACACCGGCCTAGCCCGAGCCCACCGTCGTGCTGCCACTTGTAATACTTTCCACAAGCCCGGCACGTTAAACTGCTACTTGTAATAGATTGCCCTGCTCTAGCCCTTCTTATAAACAAACAAACAAACACTAGCCTCGCGTTGGGTTGCCACATATAATAATCTTCCCGTTCTCCTATTCACAATTGCCCGTCTGCTAGCTTACCTGGCCTTTTGACTCACCTGGGCGTGGTCACCGGAACGCATCTCACTTTCATGTCTCGGTTTTAAAATAAACATAATATTTATCACGCAAAATGTAAATTCAATGTAATATATAATGAAAAAAAAATTTACAGAAGAGCAGATAACACTGCACTTCCTAATATCAATTATTTCTCGCAGCGCACTATATTTTTGTCGGACAAGGACACCACAAAAGGAAGTGTCGAAGCCGTTTACAAGTTAGCCAACTGCAAACGAACCAATGCGGGAAGGGAGTCTAATGGGTTCAAGAGCACAACGACCACAGAACCTTCAATTACGTTGCCAGAACTAGCTGTCACTTTGGCTCATCCTTAGGAAAATCGCTCTATAACTGGTTGGGGTAAACGCTTTGTCTCGTCTTATTGTGCCAGAAGATGATGCTTTGCAGACAGTTCCCGGTGTCACAATGGCCATCACGGCCTTGTAGGATATGCTGTCTGTGTCGCTGGGCGCAACGTCACGCCACCTTCCCGGTCACCGTCGAGATGGAATCATTGACGTAGCTGGTGATGTGCAGCAATCCCCAGGGTTGCTGATCTGTCGAATTCTATGGAATTCAGAGTTTTTTAGGTTCTCGCTTACTACTTTCATAGTACAGAAAGTTTTGTAATGCTGCGGCATACTACAGTGATATTTTGGCAGAAAATCTTGTAGTGTCGATTCCTGATACCGATAAAAGGGGACTATTCCTGTTATGTATTAAATTACTTAATCGTATTATGTTGCGTACTCAGAATCCACGTTTTGACCTTGATACTAAAACTGGTGGTGCTACAAAATGGCACAGGCTTTCTCGTACTAGTTCATTTTTTTTGTCTGGACTAACATTTCGGTCTTGCCCCATACTTTTGGCAGATACCATCTATCGCTGCCCAAGCCCAATGTGTTAAATTACTCTTTTTTGGTCTCCTAATGATACAACCGAAATATTACTGTAAGAATAATATACACGAAGAAAACCTCATCATGTATGGACATTTTCGTTGAAAAATTTGGAGTCTTCAAAAAAATGTCGTTTAGGCGTTACTCTAAATGGGAAATTTCAAGCTATTTTTCACAGAAAACTTTTGAGAATCCAAAGATCTTAATTGCTAGTTATTTGAAGCTCTTTCTCTCAGAAATGCGATAATGTATTAAAATCTCTAGAAAGAAGCATATGAACGGCGTGTGAGATATGAAAAAATACAATTGGGTAATTTCTGAAAACAAAACAAAAAATGCAACAAATGGCTTTTATGTAATTTAAACCGTAAAATATACGGTTAGCACTATCCGTTCTAAAGGTTTGAAGAAAAAATTTGGAGCTCTATTTCAGAAAATGAAGTTTAAGTGTTTCTGAAAATGCGAAAATGTGAGCTCATTTTCCCAGAAAAGCTTTGAGGTTTCAAAAACCTTTAGAAATTCTCATTTACATCACATGCATCCATAAATGCAATAATATATACTTATCGCCGGTAACGTGAATATTCACGACATGAGAGAAATGTAAAAAATACATCTTTGAAATTAAAAAAATATCACAGCAAAATGGCGTTTATGTGATCTTATACATTTACGAACACTATCCATATCAAAAGTTTAAACAAGAAATTTGAAGATGTTTTTCAGAAATTCTTGTTTTTTGTTCATTTTTAATATTACACACATTACTCGTAATATTATGCGAAATTTATCATTTTTTTTAAATGTGCATGAACTTCATGAAAAAACTAAATATGGTTAACATATCTCATTTGAAAGAAAAAGCTCTTCAATTTTGTTGTTGAAGGAAGACGCCGCAAAAATTGAATTTTCGAAAATTAAAAAAATTGAGAGTAACATTGAAAATTGGAACTATGCCACATTTATTCGTGTATTTCACTCTACTTTTACAATAAATTTAAAGAAAACACTTGAAACCATTTTTAAGAAAATTTTTAAAACGTCCCAAGGCTAAGTAAGTTTTAAGTACTTTATGTAAAGTACCTCTAAATTTTAAAGAATGTCAGTTTTAAAGATTTTCAAAATCGCGAAACTTCGAGTTCAGCCAATTGACTGGGACATATTCATTTGGGGAAAAATCCTACGTATGGTTTAGGCGCTAGTGATTTTCGCAAACGGACGGACAGAAAAACAGGTACAGACAGATAGACGCAGACAGGCCGACACATACGAATACAGATGGACAGATAGATACGCCACTGATTCCCACTTTCTGAGGAGAAGTGGGAAGCAGTAGCAGCCTTCGTGGCCGAAATAATAAAGACACTAAATTTCGAGGAGCGGGTGGGAATGGCAACCAAATAAAATGATGCCAAAAGGCTAGGGGGCGCATGCTTTATTCACCTCTACGAAGTAATGCCTAAGAGTGGTTGCGTGGAGGTGAAGAAGCAAGTGTGGTTTTAGTGAGCAAAAATCTCACACTATCATGTGGTACGACCATATGGTGTCTTTTGAAGATTTCCACCTACACTTTTATAAAAAAACCGACACTGACAGACGTTTTAAAATAAAAACCACTTCAGGGATATCGTATCGTATCAGAGGAACCGAAAATCGTTGTATTTCTCTTAAAATCTCGAAATCAATTTTCCGCAGCTTTATATACTTTACTCTAAACTAGTATATTATTTCGTATATACTTACGTATAAGAGAAAGTAACAGGTTTCATTTTCATTGAATTTTGAATATCGGAAAACTGCAAAGGTTCGAAGAAATGGTAGAAAGTGTGTGCACTACTAGTTTTTTCAATTAATGTATTCACCATGCGATTCCTATATGGGGGAAAATAGACTGCTACTATGTTTAATCATTTAAAAAAGTTATTTTTTTAGTTCAAGTTTTAGTACTACTGTTGGTATTGGATAGAAGCAGTCAATCTATTGATAACGTTAAGATGTAATCGCTCCTTACGTGACTTAAAAGAAAAGCAACAAAGTACGTCGTACACAAAAGTGGTAAGAGAAGTGGTAAGAGAGAAAGGTTCAAAGGAATTCGACAAGCAGCAGCTAAACGCCAGCAGAGAGTGATTCTCTCGACAAATGTCAGGTGTCTCCTTCTCGGGCAGAGAGTGATGCGATAAATGTCAGGTGTCTCCTCGACGAAGAGGAATTCCCTTAACCTGCGTCACATGTGGAGTGAGCTCTGGCCAAACACTCGGGAGTTGCGTATGAAGTGCGATCTCCCGTCTGCGCCGGCCGCTCCCTCTGCCTCGTGCAGTGGGAGGCTCCTCTCTCTCCGCCTGCCGAGGGGCAGAGGGGCAGCACTGCTCAGCCAACGAAAGTGGATCCCTATCTAACGAGTAGAGCCAGGAGTTTTATGTAATTTCATGTTTTCTGTTCTTCTATATTAAGTTCTCAGAATTGTGATCTTGGCGAATCAGGAAAATCCGGACACAATATTCAATTTATTCTTCCTTTTTTGTACTATATTACATATTTGACATAATTTGCGTAAAATTTACATATTTTGTGAAGACTTTTAATATTATTCCGATTTTATTCATATTTTTTACAAAGAAACATAAGTCTTCAAAAAATATTTTTATTTTAAAAATCGGCATATTTTTTCTTACATTTACTCGGAATTGGGTGTTAAAAACGTAGTGTCTTTTCATGAAAATGCGATCACGTGTCTACACTGCAAAAATATTGCGACAATTGCACCTGAACACTCGGTATATTATTTTTAGGCATAAAAAATATCATTGAGGTCGTGTTTCTTGACCTTTAATCCCAATTTACGAGAGATATTGGTTGTCACAGACTTTATTTAATAAATATTTCAATAATGTAATTTCAAATTATGGAAATTTATTTTTTAAATGTCCTCTAAATTAGAGCATATGTTTTATATTATATATTATCTCCCTTTTTGCATATTTTTTACATATTCTTACAATTTTATTACACTTGTGTGTGCTTGTATGTGCCGTTTCATACAAGTAAATCCGTTTTCGAACTCGACTGATGAAGAGCGTGGCGGAAGGGCGCGCGGGGAGGTAGCGATGTGGAACGAGAAGGCGAGGCCGTTGCAGCAATTGCCCAGACCACGACTCATCAGAAGAGGGGCCGGGGGCAAAAAGCTGCCACTAGAAGCCACAGCGGAAGGCGGGAGCAGTACCAAAAGCAGCTGCCATTCAAGGTCGAGAAGAGAAGGCGAAAAGTCGGACGTCATTCGAGACGGTCACAGCGAAATGTATGAGCACATGACAGAAATGGGAGCGAGCACCTCTAGCCCTGAGTGTTTGATGATATACTCTCTTAAAAGTGAACGGGATGAACCCTATTTTATTTTCTGAATGTATGTATAACGTAATGTACTGTATGTATAACGATTAAACTTTTAATCGTGTTCAAACGTTTCACACACTTAACTAAACTTCACACACTTAATCATGCACTGGAGTACACCACTGAGAAATGTGCACCAATTGAAAATACCTTTAAAACAAGCTCGTCTTGTCAGCTGATATATTTGGTTGTTCTTATTTTAACCTCGGAAACTCACCTGTCGCGAACAAGCTTGTAAATTTGGCACTTTCCTGATCAGAATCCGCGACGACGTGCGACCCGTCGAGCCAAAGCGAAATTGAAAAAAGTGACCTGCGTTTGCATATATTCACTTTTTTACTAAAAATTGGTCGTTTTGATATCCCCAAGAAAGTCTTTTTCGTAGCAATTAGTTTTAGTGCGCAATTCAATTCAGAGTTCATAAAAATCGCTATTTTGTTGCGTAGTTCTATTACCGATAACTTCAAAATTTGAATTGACTTTTAAAAACTTGACGGTATTGGATGAGTTTGGGCCACGGCCTATTCTGTTAGTAGATTATTATAAGTCATGCTTCAATAACTTCGAATTGAAACCAAGGGCAACTCTTAAGAAATTACTGTTTTTTCTTTAGATATGCACCGCCTCAGAAATGAATGTCTATTCGGTTTTTTTGGCGTGTTGATGATAAACAGATCATGGTAATACACTATTTTATAATTGATAATGCTGGAAATAAATTGGATAAAGAGGAATTAAGTACAAAATTTTCCGTTAATACCAAAATTTTTAAGGTAGTTGGTGTAAAGATGAACGTCTAAAATATTTCATTTCAGAAAATTGTCTTTGCTCAAGTCATTATCAAGATAGAACCAATACCGTCATTTTCGACATCTGGTCAACGTCTTCCGTTTTGAAAAAATCATTTACTATGACAAAATCTTCGCAGAGGTCGGACCAAATGCAGCACGAGTGTGCTTTAATTGTATAAGCAGCTAGAATTTCTGCACATTTTGAAAGGACCCAAGAAAATAGTACTTTTAACACAATGCAGATAATAAACAGATCAACAAACGTGAAGAAACATCTTTTTCAAGAGAAAAGTTTTAACACACCTCAAGAAGTACAGGATCTATATTAGAACACAATTTAAGTAATCAACAATATTTGGATACAAGAAGAATTTACTTTAGACAATTCAAGGAAATAACAATATTTGAATTTCTGAAAATTTTAGTTAGCCAGATCAGTGGGCCTACCACTTTGCAGGTGAGTGTTAGTTTACATTTATATAATACAATGGGTGGATGCACTACAGTGGCCGGAAGTCTCAACTAACTACAACTGAGCGCGCCATATCCCTGTTTTTGAGCGACGACATCCCCACTGGGTACCTCTGTAACGACTGTTATTAATTTTATGAAATTGAAGGTAAGAGGACAGTAAGATATAGAGTGAGAGATGAAATAACACTGGTCAGCAAAATTTGAATTTTTTTATGTTATAAGGGAAACAATAGGCATTCCTGATCTACTTTTGTGTGCTAATTTCGAATCTTTTCACAGAACTTTTCCATCACCCAGGGTTTTCGAATAATCACATCAAAAACATTTCTCGCGTGTATACGCTATAGTATTATGATCTCTTAGCTAAAATTATATTTACTCATCTAAAATGCATGTGAATTGTACTTTCAACACTACTTCGCGTAAGGAACATCTCTTCTCAACAGTGGTCTGCCAATATGCACCATAATGCTAACAATATGCACTATATGCAATGGGCATTATATATCCTGGTAGTTCCTTTCCAGTTCTGCGATGTCCTGGTGGAAACGCTCCCCGTGTTCGTCGCTTACATCTCCTAGATTTGGAGCAAAGAAATTGAGATGAGAGTGCAGAAAGTGTGTTTTGAATGACATATTACATCCATTCTCTTGCAGTTCTCAATCATCTCACTGACAAGCTCTCTGTAGTTATCAGTCCTGAAGTTTCCTAGAATGTTTGTCACGTTTTTGAAAGATCTCCATGCAGATACTTCTTGCATATTTAACTCGCTTTCAAATTGCGTATCGTTCATCAGTTGCCTTATTTGAGGGCAACAAATATTCATTCCTTTAGTTTAGCAACACTGATCCTTCGGAACTTATTTTTCAGGGAAAGAAATGCACTGCCATCACGATCCATAGCTTTCATGGAATTCTTAATGAAGCCTGGTTTGATGTGCAGTAGAGTCAATAAGATTTTTTTAGAACGTACAGGTACGATTGGTGAAGAACTTCGTCATGTCCTGGATTAAGTAACTCTCTTTTCGGCCAGTTCTTTTTAATATAATGCTTATGTTTATCTCTGCTATTTTACGTGCCCAAGAAGCGACACAAGGAAGTATCCAAGCTGTAACCCTAATAGTAAAGCCACTAATCAAATTCAAAAGCCCAAAATTCAATAATATGATTACTGCCTGTCACAACTTATCCTCAGTATGGAAATGAAGCCATATTTTGCGTGAGTTTGCACTTTTAAAACAAATAATTTGAGCTGAATCTAAAAGTTGAAATTTTTACTGACGTTTGGTATCATAGCGATCAAGTACGTGTGCAATTTTCAGATTTTTATCTGGTCCCCCAACAGAGATATTACTGTTCGAAAATTGGAAAAAATCGAAATTCAATTTTTAAGAGGATGTAATTTTCAAGGGGTACGTAGCTTACCATTCATATTTTACAGAAAGTAACTATACTGTTATGTGTATAAGCACTGAAAAAACACACTTATCTGATTCTAATCCTCCTTTGAGAAATTATTCTCTGAAAATCGAAATTGGTTCATTCGCGTTCAATAGATTTGGTTGCAAATATTTCCCAAATAAAAACAAGTGAGTTAGGTAAATAATAATTCAATGTGTAGACCAGAGTATACTAAATTCAGTGCCATTTATGCTATGCTAGAACAACCCAGCGCTGAGTAATTTAGAAAAGGGTAAATGTCTACAAACGTGAAAAATGGCTCACGGCGTGAAACAAATATGGCCGCCATTTCTAAACCAGGTTCGAGAAAAAAAATTAAAAATATTTTTGAGCAGCCAAAACATAAGGAGATTTATGCACAAAGTAAGAACTTTTTTCGAAATGGTCGTGCAACAAATTTATTAAATTCTGGATCCCTTAAAATGGATTGACCCAGACAATATTTTTTTATATGAAACCTAACTAGAACGTATTAAGTTACAACAATTATTGCAATTAAGTAAACACAGTGACGAAATCAATCAATCAATCAATCAATCCTTTAGATTCAAATGTTCAATTTTCTTTAAAAAGACAATTTGAAATCTGACGGATATTTTATTTAATTTTAAAGGATCATTTCGTTGTTTTTGTAAATTAATATAGATTTCGGGGCAATAACTGTCAACTGACTACCCAAAAAGGCTGTCATGGGGGAGATATCTAGTTACGTACCGCGATCCCGAAGCTGTTTTTTCAACCCTATTAAATCTAGCGGTTGGTGCTGTAGTCGCAGTGCCCACGAGCTCTGGTAAATTAGTGGCCTTGTCTGCGACCTTGGCATGCCTGAAGTGCGCACTTTTTGGTAATTTGTAATATAATTGAAGGGCTCGGCAAAACAAGGAGCTAACCCACATTTTTTGTGAAATTGAGTTATCATTAAACATAGCTTCAAATATTTTTTTTTGTATGTTATTTAAATACATTGTAGTCTTATTATGCAAGTTAGTTCTCTTATAAAATTTCTGTATATCAGCTTCGCAGAAACCTCAGTCGAACAGTGGGATATATCACACACGTTTTTACGTTAAATATATAAACCCGCAGAGGTAATCCATGTTCTGCATCATTGCTCTGGTAAACAGCGAAGAGAAATAGTTTTCTTATGATCGCAGGAAATCCATGTGGCATACTCTAGTGTTGTTACAGTGACTATGGAAGTTATGGAAGACGATAATACATATCTTGTGTATAAAACGTCAAATAAAAGAAAAATATATCCTGAAATCTAGAAAGAAAATGTTAGAAAATAGGCGAGGAATAGCGGAGAAGAATATATTTCTCAAAGACGAAAGTTTTTGCCGGTCAAACTGAGCGTTGGCATTAACTGTCGTACACGAGAATGGTGTATATTCACGTCATTTTCAAATGATGAAAAAGATTATGTGTTTTGTGATTTCTATAAATTGAATAATTATAATACTCAAAATACATATTTATTTGGCTTAATGACTTCTTTTTCTTGAAAGAGATGGTATTTAGAACCAATGTTGGTGAAACAATTACTGTAAACCCAAAAAAATGTAATAAGATATTAATCTTTTTTCTCATTATTTGCAGAAAGTTGCCTTCATATTTATAAAGAAGTATTTCAGAACGAGTTTACTGATCCAGTTCAGTTATTGTTATTTAATGTCAGGGCGGCAATAAACACTATGGAAGGCATTCTGAATAGATATTTCAGTATCTGAGCCCGTAGGCCTCCAGAAATGTCGTGTGTGTACGAAACATCACAATGTGAAGCTAGCAGTGGCAGCTTGCGTTGCCAGATGTGTTCCTCGTGCCTATGAATGCGATACTTCAATTTTCTCATGGCGCTCCCGCTGGGTCTCAGCCATCCGCTGAGAGCCGGGAGCAACTGGCTTTGGGTTCATGGAGCGAAAACGCAATGAGCTTCTGGCCTAGGCCTACGCTCTACGTGAGTCAGCGTAAGAACTGCGATTGTTGGGACATAGCTGACAAAGAAATGTATACGATAAACGATGTGGCAAGGGCTATCTGTGGATTCACTGCAGCCAACTGCAAAACATTGTAAGGTCGAGAGCGACGGACCGGGAGCGGTAGCTCAGTGCATCTCGCGCCTCTGACCGGGAGGTCCTAGGTTCGAGTCCTGACGGCGGCAGAATTTTCGACACTAGCTTTTCAGCTAGGTCGAATTCAGTCGCTGACTGGAGGAGAATTCTAGCGGCCGGCTGCTCTGATCGGTAGTTTTCCGTGGTTTCTCCGATCAACACCAGGCGAATGCCGGAGCAGTATCCTACCAAACGGGCCACGGACCGCGCGCGATCTGTCCTTCCTCTTCCTTGTCCTTGTCCTATCATCACCCCTTACAAACACACACTTACACTAACATGTACTACACTACCACATATTCCGGGAGACCGGTCGGGAGTTTAGAGCTTGTCCCGGCTGGGGCGGTGCCCCGCTGGTGGGAGAGTCCTGGTTAGGGGAAACCCCACTAGCCGACGGTAGGCCGGCGCCGGATCTCGCCATCCAGCGGGGGAAGATCACCGCGAAAAAAGCATGCACTACACAAACGGGACTAATGACCAAAGCAGTTGACGCGCTCGGAAACACGAAAGAATCAATCAATCAATCAATCGAGCGCGACGGGCTTACTACATCTATTTTTAGATTCGATTAGGTAATTTTAGCAGCGAGCTATGTGAAGTAAGCCCTTAGGTGACAAATTGTCTCCTTGGAGCACGTTAATACTTTGGTCATGCCTCGTGCAACATGGTAGAGGGTGCGGAAACGACGAGGAGGCATTGACGAAGCACATGTACGGCATTAGATGGAAGGTGAAGGAGTGATGTGCCTTTGGTGCAGAGGTGGCGGAGGAGGCAGAGGAGACGCCGCCGCGTCGTGGCTGCGAGTTCCGGCTGAGGTCCCGGATGCGCCGCCTCCCCCCCCCCCCTCTGCTCCTCCTCAGACGCCGCGGTCCCGCGGTGCACTAGCCTGGCATTAAGCCGCTTCAGCAATATCTTCCTATTCATGCCTTTCATGTCTTCTTATTCTCTTACTTATTTCCTCCGGTGAGCGCCTGCTTTTTTCTTCTTCTTCTTTTTGTATTTCCACATTAGCATTTAATCTTCACCGTCCTTTTTTTTTCAATTTTTCACATCTACCCTCCGTAATTTTCAAAATATAAAATATCAAAAAATGCGAAACAATTCTGTACAATTAAAAAAAAAAATAAAAAGTAGGAATGTCGGATATTCAGGTAATCAGCTATTAGATATTTAGTTTGTTTATGTTTACGTTATTAAGAACGAGTGGATGAAATTCGCAGTAGGAAACGTTTCGAAGTATTCTGCAATCTTTGGACGGATTATATTCACTAGCCAACACGAAGTGGCTAGGGTAGGTGAAGTACGCTACCAAAGCTTTTCTCCAACAGCTACTTCTACTTAAAATGAGTTTAGAGACCTAAAATTGAGATATAAATCGCATTGAAAAATCCCTTTAGCAATTGTATGGAGGCATAGGTCAGATTCTCAAATCAATTTGAACTTTTGCAATTTTGAAAATTTAAGAGTTGGAAATTGGAACTATACTATATCTATAAATACACTCCTTCTATTCAAGCAAAACAATACCAATTCCCAGAAATTTCCTAGAAAAATCTTGAGTACCCATTCCGTCCGTCTGTCCATCGCTCACAGAGGGGCAGTTTCCGGCCTATCCGACACAAATCGGGTAACATTTGGCGCATCTCGGTCTTCAGGTGGGGAACTGATCCTTTTTTGAGAATCCATTGAGACGACTAAAAAGTTTTAAAAATTAAAAATGTGTTCGGCATCTTCCTACATCGATTTTTCGGTATGAAGCACTCACAAAACATGTATTCAGACCAATCCACGTGTTAGAGAATTTTTTAAAAATTTGGGATCTGAATTTATCCACTTTGTCAGGGCCCGCCCCAATTTTCCACTTGCCAGAGCTTTGCAATAAGAGTTTTCTGCCCCAAATTCACCGTTTCTTTGCTTAGCATAACTTTCTCTCTACTGCTGTAGTGTGACCATTCAAATATTCGACATATGAATTCGCCGCCGCCGCCACCGCTGACGACACCAGCTTCTCCTGCAAGAGGGGTGTTAAGGAGGTGGGGGGCGGCTTTTCGTCCGTTGTGACGTCACGGGGGCAGGAGGGAGACGAGAGATTTTTGTCGTCGGTCAGACGTCGTGGAGTGAGGTTATCTTGAGAAAAGAGGTATTTGTACTGTACATTTTGTTTATACATTGTAGATTGTGATCAGTGCTGCTGTTAATAGAAAGTACTGTGTTGGAAAGACACAGCTTCTGTTAAATTGAAACTATAAACATTCAATAGATATGTTTAAAAGAAGACAGAGTGCAAGAAGTTTATGTCAGTGCTGTTGTAATAGTCTCTACAATAGAGGCTTTTTTTTTGATAAGCAGATGCTGGCACTTACAAACCGAGTTGGCTTGTGCAATGGCACGTAGATCAGGTGGTCTGCAACAAAGTGTGCGCAGTCTTCCCAATTTGAAAGCTCGGGGTAGAGCAGTCTCATTGGACGAATCGTGGTGCATACCATTTTCTTCCGAACAAAACAAGTTTAAATGTCTTTGTGGTGTGGACACGGAGACTGAACAGTGTTCTGAAGAGAATCACTTGCTTCATTTTTTGTCCTCAAGGTGAGATGTACTTTAAGGGTCATTTAAGAGAAAAATAACCTGCAATGAATGCTGAACTTAAAAAGAATTAATAATTCAATTTGTGTTCTTAATGCTTAATCACCAGTTTGATGGTGCAATAAGGAATGTGATAATATTGATTAAACATTACATCACTGTCATGTTATTCTTTACTTTTTGATGCCTGATTAGTACTAATGTTCAATTCTTGCTTTAGTCATAAGAAAACTAGTAAATGGATAAAATGATTGTCTCCAGAACAAAACAAAGTTTTGTTTCTATTTGAGGAAAACTTGTTGTTTTTTCTTGGATTATTTTTTTGTTTTTTTAATATTGTACAATGTTCTTTTTGTTATGGGTGTTTATGGAATGACATTCTGTATCTTGGTAAATGCTCAAAGAAACGTCCAATTATAAATGTTCTGTGACTTCGACTTTGTGTTATGTTTTTACAAAATCTTCAAAAGGGAGAGCCCCGAATCTATGAACATTTCACACCCAGCTTGAGTGGAGGTCACAGTAGAGGTAGTGAGAAAGTAATAAAAATTGCTAGATTTCAGGGAAAAACAAATTGGAAAGCAACAACGACGATAAAAATAACTCGGGAGCTAATTTTTGTGAATTTCGTCCTATTGTTGGGACATGATTTACCTGTATAAAAATCAGTTATAAATGTCAAATTTGTGTTAATATTTACTTAACAATATTTAGTTATGCACCAAATGTTGTACAATTTGCAATCAGCACGGATGGGCAGAGTTTTAATACTTGTATTTGTAATACATTTATTAATACAGTATTTTATTATACAGCAATTATATTTATTAATACAGTATTTCAAATACATTTTATATTTGAAAAACTGCATTTTTGAGTTTTTTGGGCATGTATTTTAGAGATTATTTAAATACATAACAAAGTATAAGTATATAAAGTATAAAAAAATTATAAAAAAAGAAATACTTAAAATTTCCAATACAGACGAAGAAGAAGATAGTTTAGAACGAGAATAGTTTCTGGTTTGATTTTGCTAGTGAATACACCTTATTGAAACAAAAGTAAAAGCTCCTATCTGTTATCGAATTTTGATTCTCTTAATTTTTAATTGATAAATCTAAATCAATAAAAATGCAGGACAATTATCCAGCAATAAAAAAGCATTTATTCCTTGTAACACTAGTTTATAGTCATCCACATCATTGAATAAGTGTTTTCCTTATCAGGTTTTATACATTTGCCAACTATGACTGTATTCTCTGATGATTTGTTTGAAACATTAGTCATTTTAAAAAGAAATTCCATTTCTTTGTGTTAGACGTATTTTCTATATTTTATATTGAAAATGTTTATACATCATAACAATTATTGTTCAGAAATTTGTAAGACTTTGCAATTACTAATTTACTGCAATTGAAACTACAATATACTGAAGCAATACAAAATATATTATACAAAACTATTATAAATTTACAATATTTTGAGTACTTGAAGTATTTTAAAAACGTGTTTATTTAGCATATTAAGTCGTAAGTGTTTTAAATACTTATTGTGACGTTTGGTCCATTCACCTACCACCACAGGCACCCACACAACGGCGTCAGCGCAACGCATGATTGAAAGAGAAGCATGTCGCTGAGGTCAGCGAGTAGGGCGCAATCCAGTATCAGTTGACCATATTTCCGTGCGATATTTGCCGTACAGGGTAAACGCGAGTAGTCAGTCGTGTAGCGGTATGACGCTCTACCTCCCATTCCCTGAAAAGCCATCGCTTAAATACACCGGATGGCTGACCGCCGCCTTCTTGGTTGAGTCGTCAGCGGTGTTGTGTAGTTGGTCGTCTGAATACGCGAAGTGGTCAGGAAGGAAAACGACATCTTGAAAGGTTTTGGAAGTAATTAGCGCAGTTAAGTACAAGGGAATTAGTGGGAGAACCATTACGTAGGTTATTGAGCAGTAATTTAATTCAAGCAGAACAGTGTGAAATTTGAAGTTACATTGTACGGAGGAATAGAGGTAGAATTTCAGAGAGCGGAGTTTGTGGAAAAGGTGGTGAAAACTGCAACATTTTTGTGTGTAATTTACGATTAAAATTTTGACACTGGAGAGTGTGGTATTTCCAGTTCGCTGATAAAGCAAAAGTTTACACATATTTCAATTAGGCAAATTGTGAGAATTTAAGATTTTCTGTTAAAAGATTAATTCTCAGTAAGTAAATCCTGAGTGAATTTCACAGAGTATTAACTAATTTCCATATATCAGAGCTCTGCAGTGTAGTTCGTGAATCGAACTCGAACTATAAATTTTAATTACTTTCGGTGTTGATTTTTGTTTCAATTTTTTATTTGTGTATATTGTGTACCCACTGAATTCAAGGACATATGAATCAAGTATCTTTGATTTACTTGTATTTCTTTCTCACACCCTCACTCGCATCGATCATTCGGTCTGCAATGCCCCATTGCGTGCCTGTTGGTCATTTATTAGGAGGGGTGGCGTTAGATTTATTGACGTCCAACTTACTTATGCTTTTACTTTTTAACCAACGCTTTTTGAGTGAATTACAACTACAGAGCTGATCAATACTTTATTAAATTTCTCTCTACTCAGATTGTCACAATTTTAGCCAGTTTACTATACTCTTTTTCTGGTATTCATGAATCCTTACAACATTCGTCACATCCACGATAATTAAACATAACATTGCACTGAATTATCGAAACTAGTGGAAATGCGCGGTATACCGAAATGTCTCATTTGTCATTATTTAATGATCTGAAATTGAGGGATAAATTGCATTAAAAACAAATATCTGACTTTAATATTAGAGGAGTAGGAATGTTCGAAAATAAATTTGACTAATTGAAATTTTGAAAATGTTTATAGTATTAATGAAAATCGGAATTGTACTATTTTTACGAGTATATGCGCTTTCTATAAAAGCAAAGAAAAAATTACAGCCATTTTTCCCATAACAATGGAAATATCACAAGGGTTTCGTGTACAGGATCACAAACACTAAAATAACTTAATCTTCGGAACAGCACAACTAAATCTTACTTATGTCATTTTTGCCATGTTACAGCTCATAAGCTTTTAATTTAAGAGAGTTATGCGAGACACATACTAACATCCATGCAGAAGCAGACCTTCCAATTTTCAGGTACAAAATTAAGTGCATCTCCTTGACAATTACATCAATCTTTATCGTAACAGTTCGTGGCTATCAGAATAAACATAGGTATACATCATGAGCGCTTCATTCGAATTGGTTGAATTTGACTTTTTCAAGTTATAACTCCTTTTATATATTTATTCGAAATTACAATATTTCAGTATTACGTTACTATTTCCAATAATGTGAGAAAATTTTTTAAACAATAAGTAAATTAATAGCTTTTGATTTTAACAATGTATTTACAAATTTTTTTTATTTTCTCATACAGATTACTGGAAATTAGTTGAATGTAGCGTCGCCGACGCCGAAGCGTTAACTGTTTTAATAGTATTTTCATGTATTGAAATTTTTTTTCATTCTTCATTTCTTTCATGCTTAGCTTTGTTCAAATATGTTCTTACAGTATCTAGCACGGGACATAACAATGAATCGTAGTAGCTGATCATGTTACACTCCCCTTCAAATATTCCCAACATCTAATAGCCTAATATGTTACATCCATACGGGATATGAACAGGTAATATTGCAATTTCAAAATTATAATACTAGGAAAAAATATTTGAAAGGAATTGATGATGGTCCGAATAGAGTTTAGTACAGCTACATTTCTACGATTTTTGCAAATATGCACAATAATGCATAAAGATCATCTGTAATCTGTTCTTCTAGGTTATTCTCTAATCCTAATTTAAGATCACTCTCAGTTCCAAAATTGTCGCAAAATCTTCTACAACTCTATTTGATTCTTTTTTTCCCCAATTTTTGAAGAGATTAAAACCCACAAACTCAGTTGAATTTGTGTTTACATACATTTCTGCAATTGTTCTATTAATCGTTTCGAATGCGAATCCAATAAAACAATAAAAACCGACTATTCTGTACGTTTATGTGAATAAGGTGTTTGTTAAGTTTAATAAGAATAAGATCTGGGTCATATTCATTTGAAAATCAGTATTTCTAGACTTAATAACGTAAAAGTAAAAATTGTTAAATTCTTCCAATTTACTAAGTTCCAAAGTAATTTGGTTTTTTTTTTAAAAAGGGGCCAAAAAATTAAAATGAAATATGCCCGCTTCACTTTTTTGTTCAAAGTAACTTCACTTGTCCACTTAATGATGTCAACAACAGTGTTGCCAACGTCTTGAAAGAAAAGTATGGCGTATTGTGCGAAAATGCATTTGGGAACTGGAGATTAATCAACGCCACCTACATAGATCTATTTTTGTGGCGTTGGTTTAATTCCCGACTTACTACGATCGCAGCGCCCAAATACGCCAAAACCCGTTTTTTGAAATTTCCTTCTCTTCTTTAGCCGGATCTGAAAACAAATTATCAGTTCCCCATTAGAAAACCGAGGCGCGTCGAATGACACCTTGTTTGTCTCGATTGGTGCACGGGAAGTGGTCTAACCGTCAGTGACGGAATCGCACATCCAAACAGTCGGGAGTTGCTCAAATACTGTATTGGTATACTATAACTCTGTATATACGTACGTATACGAGAAAATAGAAATACAATTTCACGATATTTTATGCTATTTTAAAGAATTCTAGCTGGTGGCGCAGTTCTGGCTTCAGATTCGAATTTAGCACGTGGAAATACATATAGAAACAAGTCTTAGGGTCTGAGAAACTTTTTTTCTACTCCTATAGTAAAATTTTGTTATTTGATGGCTGCAAGCCGCTGCTTAATGATACCCATTACGATACAGATTTCTTTCATATTTTTAGATCGTTTTTCTACATGTAGGTCATATAAGTGACCACTTTGATTCTTAAACTGATGGGTTATGATTCTTAAACATCCATGCCCGAGGCGGGATCCGAACCCTGGATCCTCTGGTTCGTGACCGCTATTGCACGATTGCCTAAACGATGTCGGCCATCGGATCGGCTACAGCTATTCTTTATTATGCAAACCAAGTATCATTGAGATTTGTTAGGTAAATGTTTCATTCGATTGTGTACATTAAAATTTCATTTATTATTACATTACGCTTGCCAGTTTTAATTTCTTTTATTAGTAGTAATTTTCAATTGGAATATTATTTAAAATAAATTGGATCGTAATTTCACTTTGACTCTATTTTATTAACGCAGTGGTAGTGGTAGAGGGAATATTTGACGGACGTTAGGATCAGAGCGCAAGTCATTTTGTGTTATATGTTCTTGCCGTGTGGTTGCCCTTAAAAACCGGCCATTTCTTTAGTTTAAAATTAGTGAATCGGAGGTTGAGTTGATCCCTCCAGAAATAAGAAAAAATCGAAAATGGCGTCCTCGGAGTTATTACTGCAACTTTTGTACTCTCTCGCAGGCGGACTGGTAAGCCAAAGCCACTGCTGCAGGGTAGGGTAGCTGTCCGCTAGGTGCCCTTGGCTGAATCCTGCAACTCAACTGCCACGCAACGATTCAATGTAAAAGTTTAACTTGTAAGTTACCGTAAGTTGTAGAAAAGGTATCGTATGAAACTCGATGTAATGGGTATTAATACACCCGTGTGAAGTTCACGATACTCGCTCGTATCGTAATATCACACTTGTGTATTAATACACATCATTATATCATCGTTTTATAAAATATCATTTTATGTGCCTCTGTTATGTATGAGAAAGAGATCCTTGTGTTACCACAAAGTGCAGCTCTCCTTCAGCCTAATCGAACCAAAGCTCTTATGTTTGGATTTGCGCGCCATCGAAATAACATAATCTACCCAAATCGCTCGTATTGTTAGTAGATAAAAAGATCAGTGATCAACGGAGAACAGGCAGTCTTCCAATTGTGCCAATACAAATGTGTCCTTATTTGACCAACTGTGCAGTACGGAGGCTCTGAACATGGCGTCGCGTCATATTCCAGAGAATCTTAGACACGCCATGAAGGCCAAACATTTTTATTGTCCATTCTAGTGTAACACAAAGGGCTTGTTGAATGGTGGAAAGTCGTATTGGACTAATTTGTTACATAAGAACTGCGAGAAGTGAGCTGGCAGGGAGCAAGCTACCCTAATACCCTACATAATTATAAACACAAATAGTACAGACTGGTGATATCTGATCTTTTAGGTAAACAGTGAGCTTTATTCTACAATTGGGCTGATGTTGCCCGGTGGCAGAAAATAAAAACATGAAACTACACAATTATGAATAAAAAAAATCAATAAATTATCGTTCCTCACTACCTGGCACATGGAGATGGAATTAATTACCACATTTTACACCTGAAACCCTCGTTAATATAAATAAATAAATATCAACATATGTCAAAATCGCCTAGCAAAAAGACCTATTAGAATAGCCATAACAAAAAGAGGGAAAAGAAGTCACTCCATTCCACTCTACTCCACTACATTACACTACACTCCCTTTCACTTAACTACACTCCGCTACAATAAACTACACTACATACTGCACACTGCACACTGTACACTGTAAACTACAGACTCTACACCACACGACACCGCACACCATTTCACCTAAATATAAACTGCTCGATATTTTTATCTGTAGACTACAAAATCTTCGCACCTTTCACTTCACATTCACATTTACAACTCACGGTTTCACCCTACTGACTAATTTCCCATAATTTTCCTAAAACCCAACACTGAGCAATGAAAGAGCTCAAAAACTGTTGCAACTCGTTCCAATCTACTTTTGTTCTGTTCAAAGGAGAATTTGCCTACGTCCGTTATTTGTACTCTTCTTCTAATTTTATATTTGTGATCAAATGGATTCAAATAATCTGGTTTATTCCGGATTTCCTACCATGCAGAGCAACCAGCGTATAAATTAAACGGTGCTCTTTAGTGTTTTTATTGTTTATGAAATTTGAATTTTTTCTGTGCTGATCTTTATTATTGTATTAAGATGCAGTATCAAAGTGCTGCATTGATTATCTCTTCGAAAAAAACTAGTGTATGCAACCTGTGTATGAATTAAACGGTGCTTTTTTAGTTTTTTTATTGTTTATGAAAATATTTGAATTTTTTCAGTGCTGATCTTTATTATTGTATTAAGATGCAGTCTCAAAGTGCTGCAGTGATTATCTTGCTTCGAAAAAAAAACTAATGCCGTATGGACTTTTCACCTTGTGAAGGTCTTCATAAGCTCTCCCAAAACCATCTCGCTCTTTTTTCGAAGCCTTCACACTCAGCTGGTGAAGATTATTCTGCGTGACTGTTGGAAACTGGAAGAATTGCTTCAGCGGTGGGCGGCGCGGCCGTGTGGCAATGAAGGAACGTGGAGGTTCATCCCGCGGCCGCGGCCGACCTGGGCGTCGCGGAATGTAGCGCTCAGATGGTCACTGATTGAGGGGCCTTGAGGGCGGCAGCGAAAACAGGGATGCGCAGAATGGGAAAGAAAGAAAATGGGAAGGTGAAAAATCGGATATGCTGTACATGAAGGTAAATGAGTAGAAGGCAAAAGATTGAAATTTCATGAGCATGGAAGGGGAAAGTGGAGAAATAAAAAGGCGTGTGCGGATAAAGGAGAAGTGATCGGGCGTGTGGAGCAGGCACGCCTTATGAGTGGGGAGGTAGGCGAGCAACGAGGCGGGGAAAGGGCAAGGCGTACTCTCGCGGTGGTGCTGGCGAATGCCATCTGCAAACAGAGCACGCAGCTCGCCTGAGCGCTTATTCAAATGTACCGCAAGTCAGATAATGCGTTTTGATTAGTTTTCCTAGGTCATCAACAAGAAGAAAACACAACTTCATGGAAGAACTTTATTGTGGCAGATACAGATGGTAACAGTCTTGTTTGTACAGTCCATTATTTGCTCGGGAAACAATTTTAAATGGCAAATTGATACTAACGCAAAATATATTATAAGAATACTGAATAATTCCAGTTAAATAAAATGGAACTTTGTATTCCTAGACGAATTGGCCTTCACATTGGCCAAATTCACCAGCACACTTAGTCGCTCGGGAACCTTCATAGCACCTAGTACTGATTTCTCGCAAAATCGATGATCTGCAATCGTAAAACATTCTTTAAAATTTGGAGATATTTTACATGAAATCCCTGCGATATTTTTGAAAATTTCTCAAAGCTGCCTCCAATTTTTTTAAAATTTCTTATAAGAATAGAGTAGAATTTACTTATAGAGGCGGCATTGGCCCTATTTTCACCGTTAACTCTGAATTTTGGAAAACGCAAAAGTCAATTTTTTCGGCGTCTTCCAACAACTACAAATTTGGGGATAGAGATTTTTCCTTCATATGAAATTTGTTCTCCTTAATGAGTTCTTTCATCAATGCCATGTGCATTTGTTTGAAAATTTTAGTATTTCCCAGCAACAATGGATGAAATGTGCAATTTTAAAAAATTACTAAAATTTCTCAAAAACGGCTACAAATTTTCCTTTAAACTTCTTGTAGGGATAGCACTAAATATATAAGATGTATAAGACGATATAAACGCAATTTTTCTTCTTTCTTTTGTTTCTTAAAAAATTAGACAATAATTTTTTGACATCGCTCTCGCGTCGTTAATATATACATTAATGATGGATTGTATACATTACTGAATTTGCTTAAACAAGTTCTTCAAGAGATGTCTTATAAGATTTCTCCAAAACTCAAACGTTTTCTTTGAAAATAACCTCAAAATTTCGCATTTTCACAAACGCTCAAACGTCATTTTCTCAAATACTGTTACAATTCAAATTCAACATTTCAGAAAAATCACGTAATAAATTTCGAAAACCTATTTCAAATAAATTGTATAGTTTTGTAAACACACAAAAATGTTATTTATACAAAAGATATTTACAACCTAATTCTCATATAAAAATAGTCCAGTGTGACCAGGGAGATATATTTGCAGCAGTTAATAGAGATTACTTTATAAATAAAGTAGAAAACAATTTTTTTAGATAAAGGCATTTGAAATTAATAAAACGAAATATACTATAAAATATTGAAACAAGTTACACTTTTTTCTACATTTAGCAAAAGGATTTATCCACTTTTATGTTACCAGAACCCTGATATAAGAATTTTTTGGCGAAATTTAGCTGTTTCCCAGCGCACGATTACACATCTATCTCTTCTTACGAAGAATTCGTAAGGCGAGAAAGTAAAATTATCCAATAAATAATTAATAGGTGGAAACAAAATCTTACTTTAACAAGAAAGAATACTTAAATATTTATCCTACTTCTCCAATGTGCATATGCATATGAATTTGTAAAAATAAATTAAGAACTTCAACTTCTAGTAATTTCTTCAATAGGTACACCTGCTAATTATTTATCTAAATATATTAGATGTTGTAGCCATGTACCCTTCCATACCACATGACCTTATTTTGATTTAATTGTATTTATTATATACTTTTTCTTCTACTATTGATTAGAGTTGATTTATAACATCCATAAATTTCTTGTTTCTCGTAGCCCTCTCATTACATATAATGACCTCATATTCTCCTGGCCTTCTTTGTTTTCTAAAGATACATCTTTATTGAAAAATGCTACAATAGTGTAATGGCAAAAGACAATAGAAATAAAGACACTATAATGTTCATTCAATATTTTTTTAATTAACTAAAAGGTGAGCTTTTAAATTTTATAGTGTGTTAACCGATTTAGAACGAAAACTGATAACGAAAAGACATTTTAACCACAAACCGTGAATTTTTTAAAAAAAATATTATTTGTAATACTAAATTAATATGAAAGAAAGCATATGAAGTGAATGATTTAATTGTCTTTGAAAGTTAGACAGGGACAATACATTTTATGACATTTCTCTCAAGCCGTTAATATTTACATTACCTGCGACTTGAAGGCTGTACCATTCTGTAGCATCACTAGTTTGACATTAAATGTATTTTCTTTTTGTTGACAAGGTAGGAAAATTTATTTTCTGAATGTGCTTCGTATATTTTCGATGCTCTTTGGTTTTTAAGGAGTAATACCAGACAATAACCTGGAATGCCCTGTAAAGCGCCAATTGCGTTTCATTCACACTCACTACTTACGCTCATTAAATTTTTCATATTCGCTTTCTCTTTAGAGAATCATTCGTCTACATCTACGCAAGGAATCTGAATGAATCAAAATACCAGCATATAATTGAGTGGTGTGTTTATGCAAATTTGAAAGGCCTTTTCTGAAGAATTGCCCGGTCGATAAATCACGCTTGGAAGCGTCCAAGTAAATTGGTTCCCGCACAACTCCATCTTGGGAGAGCCCTCAACCAGCGCCCTCTGGAGAATCTGTATTACAGTAAACAGGGCGCTACCTCGACCGCAGCGCCCACACAGAGACCAGTCGTACACACGAGGCTCGATATTACCTTCAGGAAAACGTACACTTTGGAGATATTGGCGGTAAATGACACAAAGATGTACGTGGTAAATGAGAGTAAAGGGGCACGGGAGAGCTGTAAATATTTTATGAAAATAAAGTACAAACCTATTCCTATCAAGTTTTTCACCCTTCTCTATTCATATGTGTTAGGATACTACATTGTTTAAGGAACGTGTAAAAATGGGTGACATTCAACTAAAATTACGGGACATATTATGATTTATTATGACGGGACGATTCATTAAGGATGGAACTGACATATTATTCATTATAATAATTACGACAACATAATTAAATTTCTTTAATACTAATGTAATGTTTTTTTTCTATTTAAAATGTTCTTTTATCATAACCACAAATAGTTCTCAACTGGACCCGCGCTTGTCTATGGGATCACGAACCGATTTTTGGGAAACACTGTGAAGGGCCACCAGGTGAAATTACGGACTATTTGCGCATGCAGACCCATGACTACCTATTAAGGAATCCAATTTAGTTTCTCTGACATTTGTAATAGTCGTTTGACGACACTGCTTTCCGTAATCAAACAGCATTCTATTGATCGAAATTAGGCCGCTGTGTTTCCAGAAGTTTGTCTCTCTCTTTCTCTCTCTCTTTCTCTCTCTCTTTTCTCTCTCTCTTTCTCTCTCTTTCTCTCTCTCTCTTTCTCTCTCTCTTTCTCTCCTCTCTTTCTCTCTCTCTCTTCTCTCTCTCTCTTTCTCTCTCTCTTCTCTCTCTCTTTCTCTCTCTCTTTCTCTCTCTCTTTCTCTCTCTCTTTCTCTCTCTCTCTTTCTCTCGCTTTTTCTCTCGCTTTCTCTTTCTCTCTCTTCTCTCTTTCTCTCTCTTCTCTCTTTCTCTCTCTTCTCTCTTTCTCTCTTTCTCTCTTTCTCTCTTTCTCTCTCTTTCTCTCTTTCTCTCTCTTTCTCTCTTTCTCTTTCTCTCTCTCTCTCTCTCTCTCTGAGGCATCTATTGCTATAAAGACATCTCAGATCTTCAATCTTTTTGCAGTTTATTCAAAAGAATTGCAAAGCAGTGTAAAAAAGAGACCGTCAAGAAAGTTTTGAAAAACTGACAATCTTTCCAACTATACATTTATGATCAAATTTGTTTCACTATTGTAACAGTATTGTGAAATCTTTAGTATTCAGTTTTTACGTTCAGTTTTCATGATGCATCGTTATACACCGCAGAAAGAATGACCACTTCTAGGCAGTTTTAAAATAAGAAACTGTTTGTTCAAACGCTGGTCATCAAGGAAAAAAGGAACAAAGAGGGAAAAAAGAAAAGAAAGAAAGAAAAAAGAGAAAATAGAAAAAGAAAATAAAAAGAGAAAATGAGAAAAGCAAGAAGAAAGATAGAGAGAAGAAAGAGAAAAAGAAGAAAGAAAGAAAGAAAGAGAAGTGCATGTAATTGTTAGAATCCTGGTTTTAATTGACAACCAAATTGTAGTGTAATGAGGATGTGCAATAGTGTCTGACAACTGATTAGATATTCTGGAATTCTGAAAGAGATGATAAAGGGAATATTTGAGAAGATATATTTATACACACGCACGGGCACTTATTCTCTCTCCCTTTCCCTCTCTCTCATTCACTGTTTCCCTCTCTCTCATTCACTGTTTCCTCTCTCTCATTCCTTTTCCTCTCATTCCTCTTTCCCTCTTTCCTCTTTCCTCTCTTTCCTCTTTCCTCCTCTCTTTCCTCTTCCCTCTTTCCTTTTTCTCCTTTCCTTTTTCCCCTCTCTTTCCTCTTTCTCTCATTCACTGTTTCCCTCTCTCTCATTCACTGTTTCCCTCTCTCTCATTCACTCTTTCCCTCTCATTCTCTCTTTCCCTCTCTCTCGTGTTCTCTCTTTCCCTCTCTCTCGTGTTCTCTCTTTCCTCTCCTCTTTCTCTCTTTCCTCTCTGTGTTCTCTCTTTCCCTCTCTCTTTTCTCTCTTTCTCTCATGTTCTCTCTTTCTCTCTTTTCTCTCTTTCTCTCTCTTTTCTCTTTCTCTTTTTCTCTCTTTCTCTCTCTTTTCTCTCTTTTCTCTCTTTTTTTCTCTTTTTTTCTCTCTTTTTCTCTCTTTCTCTCTTTCTCTCTTTTTCTCTCTTTCTCTCTCTCTTTTCTCTCTCTTTTTCTCTCTTTCTCTCTCTTTTCTCTCTTTCTCTTTTTCTCTCTTTTTCTCTCTTTTTCTCTCTCTTTTTCTCTCTCTTTTTCTCTCTCTTTTTCTCTCTCTTTTCTCTCTCTTTTCTCTCTCTTTTCTCTCTCTTTTTCTCTCTCTTTTTCTCTCTCTTTTTCTCTCTTTTTCTCTCTCTTTTTCTCTCTCTTTTTCTCTCTCTTTTCTCTCTCTTTTTCTCTCTCTTTTCTCTCTCTTTTCTCTCTCTTTTCTCTCTCTTTTCTCTCTCTTTTCTCTCTCTTTTCTCTCTCTTTTCTCTCTCTTTTCTCTCTCTTTTCTCTCTCTTTTCTCTCTCTTTTCTCTCTCTTTTCTCTCTTTTTTCTCTCTCTTTTCTCCTCTTTTCTCTCTCTTTTCTCTCTCTTTTCTCTCTCTTTTCTCTCTCTTTTCTCTCTCTTTTCTCTCTTTTCTCTCTCTTTTCTCTCTCTTTCTTTCTCTTTTCTCTCTCTTTTTTCTCTCGCGCTCTCTCTCTTTTGCTCTCTCAATTCAGTGACGATTTCTCAGGGGAGGTGGAACGACGGAATGTCCTCTTCAAGTCTTATTAGGTAATTACGTGTGGAAGAATGAAATAAGACATTTACTTTGAGGTTTGAGGAAAAACGAACTATATTTTAGGCTACTTATGCTATGAGAAAATTCATTTTGATCGAGTTTTAAACTCCCTTGGTTTTTAAGACGCTCGGAAACGATCCCAAAGTAATGGAGGAACTCTGTCTTTTGTTCGCATATATTAATTGCTCCTATCTCACAGTGGGTCTGCGGCGAGCGGAGAAAACATTTTTTTAATGGAGATTGATGGCAGAAGGGGAGAATCTTCACCCTTGAACTGACATATATTGTCTTTTTTTTATGAGATGAAAGCGACGTGGGGAGTCAATCATGTCACATTCCGATAGGCAAGAGTCATGGGTTGAGTAGAAGGATTGTTTAATTAATCTTACAATGTGAACCGAAGAAAGTCAGAATAAACCGAACTGACAAATATTTCTCTCTTATTCCCATCGCAAGTCAATGCGTGTAATTTTTTGTACGTTTAATTTGAAGAATATTGAGAAATTCCCTATTTCCTCTTATAAATCATGCACGAGCCACAATTACAGTAAAATCGCTTCCATGTGCTCTAAATCTCTAAAGAATCCTGTAGGTTTTGAATAGATCGACCAACAGTAACGAACACTTATTCTAAAATAAATTATTAATTCTTTTAAGATACATTTGAATAAATTTTTTCCTAATTTTAAGATTTAAAAAAATAATAATATAAGATACACTTCGAAAATTTTTTAAGAAACTGATTTCTTAATAGACACTTGGTCCCATTTTCACGGTTAACTCTGAATTTTCGAAAATTACACACGTTTGAATTGGTTTCGGCGTCTTCTTATAGTTACAAAATCGAAGACAGATTTTTCCTTCAAATTAAATTTGTTGTTCATAAATAATTCTTTCATAAAGGTCATTTAGATTTCTTTGAAAATTTTACCTTTTATTTAATGTCTAAATATCATTAATTCAAATTTGCACTATTCTTTTGGTTTCTCAAATATTACAAAATGTAATTTTCTTGACTTGTCTCCCACGTTGGTAATATTTACATTACCGTCTATTTCTTCACATTATTGTTCTTATGAGTAAATGTGCTTTAAGTAATGTCCTATTAACTTTCTCAAAAACTCAACAGGTTTCTGTAAAAAAAACTCAAACAACATTTTTCCAATAATGGCATCATATTTTTGCTTGGACTTTTTCTAATGTATAGTGCTCATTTCACTCTTTAATACGTCGTAAGACTCATTTTGGTATATTCTTGTTTTTTTTGTTTTTTTTTTCAAAAGCCACACAATATATATTTTTTTAATATCTCTCACGCCGTTAATATACACATTTCTATAGATTTGTATACATTATTGTATTTGTACGTGATAGTGCTTCAAGTGACTTTAAATTATTTTTTTCGAAAACTCAATAGTCTGTGAATAAGAGCTCCAAATGTCCCCTTTACATTAATTCATAATTGCCATTTTCTTAAAAACGATTCTTCAAATTTTTAATAAAAATTTCTATTTAGGGCGACATTTTACTCTTCTTTAATATAAAAAAAACCGAAAATATGATAAAATGTTAACAAAAATGTACTTTGGGCGACGATAGATCGCAGCTGGCCAGAGAATTAGATAAGACCTTAAAACCAGTCCACACCGAGGAAAATAAAAAAAATTGCTACGAGAAAGTCTGTGCCACTCTGTGGCACCAATTCGGAATTAAGAACCAACAAAATATGAATTGTGTCTGTACCAGTTGTTAGAAGATTTTTTTCTAAATTTAGCAACAGGATTTAGCCATTTTTCCAGTCTTGTCCCGCCCTTTCCTAATGTTTGACCCTAACCTTCGCCCATGCTATTCGGTGGTGCTGAATGTTGCAAATTCAGTTTCAATGACTATCAAACTCCTATCTCACTCAAACTCCATAACCGAATTGCAGGCGCCCCCAAAACTAACAAATTGTACCACCAGTTGATCAAATAGCACCTAATTATGCCGTGGTTTCATAACTATCCGGTAGGGTTAATATTTTTTATAGCTTATGGGGACCTATCGAAATCTTGTTTTGGCAGCCTATTCTTACACCATGTTAGTAATCATCTGCAAAAAAATCAAACACAAATCAATGTCGTTCCAGTTGCTCAAACTTAACAATTAAATCTCGAGTACACGTGAAATCCTTATTAATTGATTACATGATTCTTAGTTATTATTTCTAATGAGAGAAAAATCTGATACATCACTTGATGTGAGGGTTAAGAGAAGGGATGCGCTTATCAGTAGAAATAATTGATACTAATACCTTGTAGCAGCAAAACCTGCTCATGAATTGGGCATATTAATACACATAAATTGGCGATCATGCAACATCACATTCGTTCTCGTATTATTTGTAATGATTGCGTAATATAATATTACAACTGCTCTCACACTAACATTTCATTCATCACTTGAAAATGTTCCTAACCAAGCGCCTCATGTTCAGACCTCTAAACACTTCGGCAGCCAGTCACCATTGATACTTCTTACCCATTTGAAAACAAACAAACAAACATGATTTCCCTAATTTACTGCCTGCATGTGCGGTGCCCTGTCACTATCCGGCTAAGCGACGTCAACCGCTTCCGACAGGAGGTTGTTTGCGCGGTTGTGGCGCCTTATTCAGCGACTAGTGTCTCGAATGAATTATAGGGTCAAGAACCCCGATTACGTAACAGAGATTACACCTTTAAGTGAACATCAGGGGAAGAATATAGTTTCGAAAGATAGTTTAGGCCCCATGCATAATCCAAGGTATTACAAGTAAATAATAGCTTAAGGAAATCCAGAGAAATAACCTGAATATCCGTGAATGGAGTGCCTGCTCCGTGAGCTCGTCTGTAACTTTCTCGCGTCGCCAGCCCGTCTCGCAGGGTTCAGGGCCGCGACGCGCCGCGATCCGGTTCTGGGCTCGGCCGCATCCTGCTGGCAACCGCTCTGATGGCCGGTGGGAATCCGCCCATAAAGCTGACCCCAGCGACGCCGCGCCGGCCGCAGCTGTCGCCACGGGCGTCGCGCAGCATTTGGACGCTCTGGCGCCACTCAAGGCCCAGTTCCTCTCCCCGCCTGCCTTGTAGAACAGCTTACCCGCGCACGTTTGCCCCACATCATTTGTCCTTGCATCAAAAAAGGCACGCTTTTTTCAGCAATCATTTTACAGTATATCCGAAAATCTGAATTTTTAAAATATTTAAACGAATAAATATTTTATATTATAATTTTTAAACGGATATTATAAGCCATTACCCATCATCGGCAAATATAAAATGTGTACAATACATGCTGCAAATTTCATGATTCTGAGATCGTCAAATTCTAAATTCAAAGTGAAATAAGAGAAACGCAATATTACATATATAATACAATGTTATATGTGTAACCATGTTACAGCTATATAGTGCCCTGCTAATGGACCACTCCCATAGCTTCTCAACGTTTCACGATATTTAAATCAAGTTTCGATTAATAAAACCGCTAACAGGTTCGTGGTTGAGAAACGTAAACATCGCCACCGGCTCACTCCGAATGATGAAACTATAGTTTTCGTTCCTCTTTCCGTCCGTCAGCTCGTTCTTCCGCCCCGCCCCTCTGGCTCATCGCCGGTAAGCCAGTACGCCAATCCACCGTCCGTCCGTCCATCCGTCCGTCCCCCTCTCCACCAGTCCGTCCGTGCGTCAGTCCTACCGTCCGCCAGACCGTCCGTCCCTCCACCAGCCTCCCCCCTCTGTCTCTGTCTCACTCTCTGTGTCTGTCTCTCTCTCTGCCTGCCTCCTCTCTCCCCCTGAATGGTATGTAATTGATTGATTGATTTTTCGTGCGTCAACTGCTTTGGTCATTAGTCCCGTTAGTGTAGTGCATGTTTTTCTCGGAGATGGCGGTGATCTTCCCCTGCTGGATGGCGAGATCCGGCGCCGACCTACCGTCGGCTAGTGGGGTTTCCCCCTAACCAGGACTCTCCCACCAGCGGGGCACCGCCCCAGTCGTGACAAGCTCTAAGCTCCCGACCGGTCTCCCGGATATGTGGTAGTGTAGTGCATGTTAGTGTAAGTGTGTGTGTAAGGGAGATGATAGGACAAGGAAGAGGAAGGACAGATCGCGCGCGGTCCGTGGCCCCCTTTCGTAGGGTACTGCTCCGGCATTCGCCTGGTGTTGATCGGAGAAACCACGGAAAACTACCGATCGGAGCAGCCGGCCGCTAGAATTCTCCTCCAGACAGCGACTGAATTCGACCTAGCTGAAAAGCTAGTGTCGAAAATCCTGCCGCCGTCAGGACTCGAACCTAGGACCTCCCGGTCAGAAGCGCTGCAGTGACATTAGTTGATGCACTGAGCTACCGCTGCCGGTTTAAAGTATGTGTGTATATTTGTATAATGTATGCATTTCAATATCTATGTAAGGATGTGACAGTGTAAGTTTGAACTGAAACTTGATAAATACGTTGAGGATAACATCTAGTTTACCTTCCGAAATTTATTAATATATGGGCAGCAGAAACATCCTATTTAATTTATAATCCATTACACAAAGAATTTGATATATTCATTATAGCAGAGTTCATCTATCACTTCTCATTTATTCTACAACAGACTACCTCTCTAACATTGTAAAGCACTAACTTGAGTAATATAGTGTACATTAACTTCTCGACGCCTTTCCAACCTTTGGGGCATGGGATATAAAGAAGTATTTACGGACATCAAAGGCGTTTCACCTTTAACTCTTGCAGGAGCCCATTTAGTAGCTTTTTCAGAGACATTTTCATGTCAAAAATACTTGTATAAATAGGTTATCTTTTTCAACATCTCTGATTCAGAATAAACTTGTGCATAATATTCTATTAATTAATTGGAATGAATACCATTGATTTTTGCTAGTTCAGAAGAGTTCTTAATTTAACATATTTTCATTTCAGAAACGAAAAACAATTAATATATTTATTTTTTAATGATACGTTATTACTTGTTGTTTTTTTTTTTTATACGGAACTATTACTCTACATATCTTATCTTGGTACGTATTGGGAAAAAAAATTTGAATGATCCTTCACGCTCTTTTATAGAAGGAATTAAGTGAGGGAATTATGGGAGAGAAATGTGAAAAAATAAAATTGTCTGCTAGTTAATATACTACTAATCAAAATATATTTAATTAGTAAATAAGTAAATAATATAAAACATTAAAGTAAGGTAAAAACTTTTGTAAGTACCACGAGCGTTAACTGCGTCTAGTCATCGAGCTGCGACAAAAAAAACTCATCATACCGTTCGTGGGCTGCAATATTAGTACATGTCAAAAGTCAAATGTGGAGTTTGAAGTTATCACCTTGCATTAAAATGCATTATTCTTGCATTCACAATTATGTCATTTGTTGGTGGAATACTGTACTGTAAGATACGTTCCTGCTGCTGGAAGTAGATCAGTCTGTAATTCTGGAGAGTGAATTAACTCAAAAATCGTATTTTTTGAGTTGTCACTCAAAGAGCGGTACAAGAGTTGATTTTTAACTACTTTTAAAATACTCATTTATGCACCAATGGCGTTATAAGGGTTCTGATGATCGAGCGGCGACAAAATGCCCGAGGGTCTTTGTCCGGAAGAAGGTTTGTCGCCCGAGGTTATTACTACCACTCAACGCCCGTGGTAATTACATAATTTTATTTTCACCTAATTTTATTGATTCTAGAACTATGTTAACTGGTATTTGTCCAAAATCAATAACTCGATTCGAACTATCCAACCGGATCTGCGCTCGATTTCATTATTATCTTCCATACTAACCGTTGTCGTTCACTTCATAATCTCACCCTCTGCAAGAGAACACGCAGCATCATTCCACTTTTTTCATGTTTCCTTCGTAACCATGGTCCTTTTGATCCAGGTAAGTTATGCAGCGTATATCGAACTCCGGATCGAAGGCAATAACAAGCTATAACGTATCAGTAAAAAATGAACGTTATTTTTAAGGTAAACGAGTTTGATTAGTTCAGTCACATCCGGGAGCCACAAAATAAAAACGTTACCATTTAGAATTATTCAATTCTTCAGTACTACTCCTATGATGGAATGATCACCAAGTTAAATTTTTAGAGCCATCCCTGTAATATTAATCTCTTATTATAATTTTACGGTGTATATGGATAGTCTTTTCGCAATAACTGATGAACAAAAGAGAAGAAATGGAAAGTACTGTAGATTTTGCAGAATTCACCCAGCGAGTGAATGTTAAATTGTAAATAAAAGTAAATTTTTTGCAAAATACATGAAAGAGAAAATTAAATTTATTTAGTGTAAATAAAACGACTACATTTTTATTGAAAGATTTCTTAAAGAACAAAGAAGTGTCTTTGGCTTCAAGATCCAAAAATGTTGATCAATTTCTTTGTGGGTTGACCTGCGACCTTCCCGACTCTCGCGCTCATTGCAGTGGACAAGGGAACAGTTTTCACTTTTATTTGGAATGTGCCCTTGAGTGAGGAAAGATCTTCAGGAGAATGGGCGATAGTTGACCTTCCTCGGTGAATGAGGAAATATTTCCCGGGAAATATGAACCGCTCGTGATAGGAGATGATGCAAAAAGAGCTTCATTTCACTTTCAGCCCATACCACAAGCAAGGGCTTCATTTCCGGTTGGCACAGACAAAAATCCGAAAGCCGTGTTCTATTGTCTGGTAGCCTTTCTGATTAGCTTTCCGGCGACCTTGAGATTTCACAAAGAAATTGTTCTCGAGGGCGGTCTATTATTTACCAGAAACCATTATTGAGAAAAAAGGGAACAATAAGAAGAATTATTGAAACGCATCTACGCGCCTGAAACATGATTGATGAATTTTTATGAGAGTCTTTGTTTAAAAGCTGAGGCCAAGTGCGCGGCACACGACGTATGATAAGTGCTGGGAACAATTGAATCTCAATTAGGAACGTATTTCGTTTCCATGTCCGAGTAATCGGTAGGCTGCATTTCGGGTGAGATACGCAGTGGCCTACATGACCTTTGTGATACACTAATAATGTGCTGCATATGCATGAGGCCTCAAACGGCGTGGTGCATGCCTCTCGTGGCCGAGAGTCGGTTGCAGGGTGAGGGCGCGGCGGGGGCGGGGCAGGGGTGGTGTTGGAGCGGGCGGGGTGGGCGGAGCGGGGCGGGTGCGTGGCGGCAGGGGCGGGGGGAAGGAGAGGAGTCAGGAGACGGCGAGGGGCACGGAAGGAGCAATCGGTATAGCTCGTCCGAGGGAATTGTTTATGACCTTGTTTTAGGTTGTTTACACGGTGCTCTTTACTCCATGTTCTTTCATGTCGCTCAAAACTTCATTACAGCACATCTGTATGAGGTGTAGCAGGGCTGTGATCTCGGGAGCCTCGGTGCCGAAAGTCCAAATGGACCCACTGCCAAATTCCAATGGCAAATTGACATAGAAATTTTAATGCTAATTTACTCGTTTATGAGTACTATAACATATTATAATTTAGAATTTTATGTTATTAAATTTACTTTCTTGTTTACGGAGTAGTACAGATAGTATAGCGAAAGTTATGTAACGCTGCGACAAAAAACGGTGATTTCTGGCTACGTACAGACGTTTTGCCGTCAATGGATTTTTTGGTATGAAGGACCCACCAAACAGGGATTCTGGCTACACCACGCGCTAAAGGATTTTTATTCTAAATTTAGTAACGGGATTTATTCATTTGTTCCTTGCCAGGGCAATTTAATATGAGTTTTCTGCCGAAAATTCGCCGTTTTTTCGCGCAGCATTATATAACTTTCTCTTTTTAAGAAGTTCCTTCTTAAGCTCGAGAAAGTAAAATTATAGCAACTTCTTTAAGTCCTTAGCTACTGGAAGAAACGTTGTATGATTTTCATTAATCTAAAATATAAAGAAGTCAACGTTATTTAGTGCGTCGTACTTACATATTTGAACAGTTGCAACATGTATTTATAGTGAACAAAATATGATTAAAGAATTGTGAAAGAGTCATAAAGTCCTAAGCACATGGGAAATTATGATCATCTGATTTCCATATAAAAATATTTAATAAAATATAATAAGCTGCAAAAATTCGTTTTGTACTTAACAATTAATAATCTACGTGATCCTCAACTTCATTTTCATTATTTGGAATCAGCGACAGAATCTCATGGTATACGTAATAATGACATTCTGGTATGTAGCACAGCCAACGCATACGATCCTTGTTTTATAGAAGTATTCTTCCTTCCAGATGGATGCAGTCCCTTCATATTATTAATTGAGGAAACATCAGAGGATATTTAGCTGCTTGTTAAACTTTCCTTTTTGTGGTCTTCCTCTACTTCTTACATCAACTTCCACTTCCTTCCATGAAGCGACTATTGAGTAATGAGACTTCCCTTCTGCGTTTCGGACATACGTTTATTTGTTGCACTTCATACGTATGATAATCCCAAGTTTCTATTTAATTTAAATTTTTTCAATGACTTTCAATGACTCACACTTCTATTCTTGGTTTCTCACAGCTATTTGGAATGCAATCACTTTCAGTGCCACCCAATGATTACGAGGCAACATATTGGCGCGGTATTGGAGAGAGAAAAGTGACGATCGGCATAGCTCAATAGAACACACCAGAAACCCAAGTTTCCATTTTAGTGAATATTAACGCTTAAATAAAATATGGGAAAGAGATGAAATTTATTATAGTAATTAATAAAACGAGTGTATAAAGAGGGTGATAATTGCATATATGAATTGAATGGTATATTCAAGAAAACGAACGACGATAGGCGTTTTTATATGCTATGAGTGCCACTATCCCCCTATATACCATGTTTCGTTCAATATTTTTTCGTTTCCATTTACGAATAATTCAAATTTTAAGAAATTCAAGTACATCTTTTTCACACGCGGCATGCATTTCATGGCGTAGAATTGCTTCTGAAAAAGATCTATATTAGTAGGTCTTGCATTGTTGTTGGTTTTTTTTCACGAAATATTTGCAAATACTGGAAGGTACTGACCACATGTGGATACAATATTAGAAGCTGGCAGTCATGAAAGCATTACTTCCCACGAAGAGTAAAGACGGGTAATTAATACATGTATTAATATTGGGGGGAAAAAACTACTCACGTCTGGCACAGTTTTGGTATAGCTTTGGTAGTACTTCTGACACAGTTTAGATAACAATACTTTTTAGAATGGGTAAAAACAACTGACGTTTATATTTTTTACATTCGTAATCCTAACACCAAATGTATTACATGTAAACATTGAATATATACATATTACATATTTTGTGTTGTTCCATCGTCAGCTAGTTAACGCAATTTAGTTTATTCATTCGTTGTTTAAATGAAGTTGTAGGTAAGTAATATGTAATGTAATTTTTTGTTCATGTTTGATGGCCAACTGCAATTACCTTTGCTACGACTGTGCTATAGTTTCTTAATTTCACGTTTTCACTCCTTTTCTGAATTCTCAATAGTAGGCGTAAATTCTTAATTGCTCGGTTTAATTTTAATTGCACTCGTGCTATTAATGTAGAGACAATCAACGATTTTTAATGGAATTAATGAGCATATTTAGTTAACTAAACTAAAAATAACATTAACAAAACTATTAAATGAAAGTATGTACTACATAATTTTGTAAATTTTCGCAAACCTCGTATTTACTGGGACGATCCATACGACTCATTAACATAAAATTCAATTTACTTTAAGAGACCCGAAAGTGACATATTGGGAATAAACAACTGATCTCAGTAGAAAAGAGTAGTGTTTATTTATTTATTGATCCAGAGCTGAGGAACTATGAAGAAAAAAATCTATTTTAATATTTAAATTAATTACGGAAGGGAGTGAGATCGATTATTAGCGAAATTTAAAGAGAAAACGCAATTTATTTTTCTAAAGTAAATGACGAACAAAGGAGACGGCAATTGTTTTGAACTTGGTGGGAAGAAACAGCAACTGGACGACAGAATGACGTTAAACTTGGTGTGGGCCGCATCGTTGATGGAGCCCAAAATGATTTGCATTTATAGGGGAGAACGGGGAATGGGAGCCTATGGGTAACAGGAGCCTATCCTGAATAATTTGACTTTTGCACGTCAGAAACCTGCGAATTGCGAGGAAGATTCCCTAGAGGGCGCCCTTCGTCCACAGCGCGAGTCGCACTCGTTTGCCTAACAGACGACACAGTGTGTTTTCGGCCGACCTCCGGCAGAGAGAGTAAGTTTTTGTGTTACATGTGTATGTACTGCTTACGGTAAATAATGTAAATAATGTTCGTTGTTAAATTAAGTCAGGATGTAAGACAAAGTAGAGTTAGATTAGTTTGTAAGTATCTAGTTTGTAAGCTAGGCCATACGTTATCTATGTAAATATAATTTAAGAATAAATATTAATATAATTGCAGCTGCTGTTATCTTAAGCCCGTGAGTTTGCCATCATCCTTATACAGGGATCTTAATAAATTATATTAATCGCATGACTCATGTAGTTAAACGACATCAAGTTAAAACAGAAATACAACATTATTTCATCCTTTTGTAATTTAAACAACGTTACCAATCGGTGTAAGGAGATCAATTAGAACGGGGAAATTGGAGCCTAGCTCTAATAACCCCATGCTTGTTTTCACTGCACGTTCGTTATTTTAACTTAACACGGTTAAAGAAACTTATTATAATGCGATTTATTTTGTTTTCAATACAAGCTTCGAAAAATACCATGGGCCGCATATAAGGAAAAGTTGACTTTACATGAACTAGACACAGCTGTGAAGTGCATCTTGTAAGACTCAACTGTTTATAGGGCTGCAAAATCTTCTGGAATTTCATACTTTACTTCAGAAACTGGTACAGGACTATATGTCAAGACAGAAATGGTACTCTGAAACGTCCATGCCTTAGTAGGCTAACCATGTTTTCTGAAGCTCAAGAAAACAAAAGGTCGCGGACCACCTACTACCATTTATTTAACAGGATAGTTTACGACCTTAGTAGTAAGCAGTTATGTTCCCTTGCATATGAATGTGCAGTAGCTCACAAGCCAACGCATCGTCTGTTTGCGAACCCTTAAAAGCAGCCTAAAACGAAGAATATGATCTTTGTCAAAATGGCTGGTCCGCTATGAAATAACTGAGAATTTTAATTAAGCATTTTTTTAAGATCGCTTCCGTCGAAAACGGAAAAGCTCCTTTCAATGCAAGAGGAATCTTACCTTTAAATGTTGCAATCATTAAAAAAGATGACTTTGCAGTAAAAACTACGAGTCAACCCCAAACTGTAGTTGATTTGTGATTGATATGAAACTGTTAGTTATTTGAAGCACTTGCATTGACAAATTCAGTTATGTATAAAAAACGCTCGTAATGTAAATAATTTATTAATCTTAAAGAATTCTTTTCAAATTGCAAGGCCACAATTCGGGCAAGAACGATAATTGAATTTTTTGGAAGCAATTTTACGAAAAGTTTACGCACGAGTGTGTGCACAGATAAGCAAGTGGAGCGACAGATGTACGTTTTGAAAAAAAAACTCTCTTTTCGTATCAAATGTCGAAAACGTGTACTTCCGATAAAATTTCGAAATCGAATCAATAGGAACGATAAAAGACGTCTCTGAAACCTCGAAACGTTTATGTTTAATTTTTTTATTATTTTCTCTTCTGCATATTTACAATCAGTCCATTTTTCAACTCAAATGGTATAAATAAAGACAAAAAATAACAAATAAATCACTACTATGCCACTTTTTATAGATTTTAAAGTTTTATTTATGAAAAACAAATAAATCACTACTATGCCACTTTTTATAGATTTTAAAGTTTTATTTATTTAATTACTCTTTGTACATCGGACTGCGGGAATACATACTAAGGGAGGTTAGGACTCTTGCTACAGGAGGTTAGGACTCTTGCTATTAGCCATTTTGGCACTCGTTCCCCCCTTTGAGGGCCTTCTGTAAATAATGGGACATAGAAGATGTTGTATAGGATTTCTGGAAGTGAGAGAAGTAGGCGTGGCATGCACTATGCTTCATTGCGTATTTTCTCCAATACTCATTGTTAATAAAGCCATTGACTATTGGTACTCATTTTGAAAGGAGGCTGAGTGAACCTCAGCATTGCCCTGAATAGGACACAACCGGGTAAAAGTCCCACCATTGATGGGGTTTGAACAGCGGACCCTCAGGTTAGCAAACGATTTTAAATTAAAATGTACTTTTTATGTCAGTCTTTATACATGTTGACATATCTAGGAGGTTAATTGGAAGGTAATTTGCACACTCGTACAATATCTTCTGATACAGTATTTGGCATCTCTAGGTGATAAAGTCATCCAGTGGGAATATGCCGACGTCTTTGTAGAGAGTCTAGTTTGTCACGAACCATGGGTCCTCCCAAAGATGTCTCATGTTTTAGTTTTGAATCTTCAAAAATATCCAATACAGTTATTACTTCTCTGCGGTGTCGTATTAATTCATTCGCATTGCACGGTGTAATTTTATTTGGCAGCTCCATTAATGCATTTTGGTTATGAATGTTGTTCGTACGCATATAGGCATTACCTTGCAGTAGTTTCTTGTATGACCGTATTTTCAGCACCGACGGCATTGAACTTGTTTCTTTTTATATGTTGGTTCAAATTTCATGATGGCATTCAAAATTTGTCAATTTCGTAAATTTCTTTGTTGCTTTCATGTGGTTCTAAACCTATAATGTACAGAGAGAGAGAGAAAGAGAGAGAGAGAGAGAGACAGAGGGAGACAGAGGGAGACAGAGGGAGGGAGAGACAGAGAGAGAGAGACAGAGGAGAGAGAGACAGAGGAGAGAGAGACAGAGGGAGAGAGACAGAGGAGAGAGAGACAGAGGAGAGAGAGACAGAGGAGAGAGAGAGACAGAGAGGAGAGAGGGACAGGAGAGAGACAGAGGAGAGAGAGACACAGAGAGAGAACACAGAGAGAGAGAACAGGAGAGAGAGACACAGAGAGAAACACAGAGAGAGAGACAGAGAGAGACACACACAGAGAGAACACACGAGGAGAGACACACACACAGACACATGAGAGAGAGCACAGAGAGAGAGAGACACACACACAGAGAGAAAACACAACACAGAGAGAGAGACACACACACGAGAGAGAGACAGACACAAGAGAGAGACAGAGAGAGACACAGACACAGAGAGAGAGACACAGACACAGAGAGAGAACACAGACACAGAGAGAGAGACACAGACACACAGAGAGAGACACACAGACACAGAGAGAGACACAGACACACAGAGAGAGACACAGACACAGAGAGAGAGACACAGACACAGAGAGAGAAGACACAGACACAGAGAGAGAGACACACACAGAGAGAGAGACACACACACAGAGAGAAGACACACAGAGAGAGAGACAGAGAGAGAGAGACACACAGAGAGAGAGACACACACACAGAGAGAGAGACACACACACAGAGACACACACACACAGAGACACACACACAGAGACAACACACACACACAGAGACACAGACAAGAGAGAGAGAGACAGACACAGAGAGACAGACACAGAGAGAAGACACAGAGAGACAGACACACAGAGAGAGACACAGACACAGAGAGACACACACAGAGAGAGACACACAGAGAGAGAGACACAGAGAGAGAGAAGACACAGAGAGAGAGACAACAGAGAGAGACAAGAGAGAGAGACACACACAGAGAGAGAAGACACACAGAGAGAGACACACACACAGAGAGAGAAACACACAGAGAGAGAAGACACACAGAGGAGACACACAGAGAGAGAGAGACACACAGAGACAGAGAGAGACAGAGAAGACAGAGAGAGAGACAGAGAGAGAGAGAGAGACAGAGAGAGAGAGAGAGACAGAGAGAGACAGAGAGAGACAGAGAGAGACAGAGAGAGACAGAGAGAGACAGAGAGACAGAGAGAGACAGAGAGAGACAGAGAGAGAGACAGAGAGAGAGACAGAGAGAGAGACAGAGAGAGAGACAGATTCTTTCATATGCCCGGAAATTTTGTGCGTTCCCATAAGATGACCCTCTTGGCATTTACGTATTTAGGGAACATTAGTAAGTTTCCATGATTTTGCTTGGATAAGCAATGACCTTAGACAACCGACCTGCATTCTGAAGGTTGTTTCAAATAGCATTGTGGTGTCAGGGTTGAATGGAGAAATGCATTTGCAAAACGGCTTGAAGAGAGGTCTTGTGTGGGAACCGAGAAAGGATGGACCCCCAAAACAATGAAGTTGTCATGAGATGTTAATTTGCTTTAAACAATTACATATCTCCGAAACGAAATGCGATAGCGCCAATCGGATTGGAAAATTTTGAATCTCGTTCAATGCCAGTTTAGAAAAGACAATAAAAACTTCAAAATTCTAAAATTTCCAATTGTTGCAAGTCTGAAGTGGGAAAGGTTTCCTGATGTCCCAGAATCGAAAACAGCGAATTACAGCAATTTACAATTTTATAAACAAATTCGAAATATTCACTAGAACGGCCGGAAGGCTAAACAAATTCATTATTTAGAAAATCTAAATATTTACTGGTTTATTAACAGTAATTCTCGACGGAAACTTCCGCTCAGAAATATTTGTTTCGTCGTGGCGTACTCGCAGGCAAAATCTCTCGTTTAGCGGGGAAATATGACAATATTTTCGCCTCATACGTAAACAAACCAGGCCACTCCTCTGAGACACTGTTTTCTACCCCTTGGGAGTTTGCACCAATCACAGACAACTGCGATTATACCTCCTAGATATTGATCAACACGCCCCACCCCCGGGCTGAGGGCTGTCCAAGTTTGTCGGCGCGGTTGGGATGATAAAATTCACCGGAAATTTTTCGGGAGGATTACTGAACATTCTACAGTTATAACGACTTAAATGATTTATTTTCGTAGAATCATTTAGCAATGCAGATTTAGCAAATTGCCATATTTGGGAATTGTATCTTTTAATACCCACATAAGTAGGGACTGGAAAAACATGTAGTACATAAATATGTAATGAAAGCAGTAAGAATATGTAAAAAAAATCTGATATAAATTAATATTAAATTCACTAATTATGAAACATATTTACATAATACAAAATTATATTTATAAAAATATTCTGAACAAATTTAAAAAATAATATAATCCACAAAAAAATCATTTGCAGAGCACACGTTGATGCACACTTTGTTCCCCACAACTTTTCTGTCAATAGTCGAAGCTTCATTTATTGCTATCCAGGTTCATAGTTACAAATTGAGCCTGACAAAACGCAATAAATATAGTATGAATATCGTTCATCGTACAAACTGGTGATATCAACGACCAGTAAACAATCACTGCAGCATGAAGAACTCTCACTGAATGCTAAACTTCGGCGATCATCAATATATCTCCAAACTTATGGTTAAATGACACCATCCGCGGCGTCAGTGATACTTTTCACACCAAAAAGTGAAAATAATTTCAGTCGATGGCGTTCACTTCCTGCCACTGAGATAGCTGAAACAAACGCGCCGGACTGTGAGAACATTACGCGACTTCATATAAGGTACCTGGAGTAGACAGCACGCAGTAAGAATATAGCGGGATAAATGCTGATACTTTTCAAAATACTTTTCATTTAAAAAATGTAAGAAAATTAATAGAATAAAAACATTTTGTGAAAATACCAAAATATATAATATAGTACTGTATATGTAAAAATACGTAAGGAACAAATTGGATATTTTGTTAGGACGGCGACAATTTGCCAAGATTACAAATTTGAAATCGGTAGTAAGAAGAAAGACATAAATATATAACTACATAAAACTCCGGTCTATACACGTAAGATTGCCGCAATTGAGTTGCATTAAAAGAGTATAATCCTGATAAGGTGCTACTATTGTATTTTTAGTTTGTTTGTATTGGAACATTGTATTTCTCTAATTTGATTGTCATTATGTATTAAATCCTATCTTACAGTAATGTGTACTGCGTATTCTCCCCTTCAGCACTAATTAAAAAATCACTTCACTTCCATTGCAGTTTCACACGCTATTTAAAATTTGATTATAAACAAGATTTATTATGTAAAATAATTAAATTTTATAAAAGTTTATATTATTATGAACATTTTCTTCATTTAATTCTAGTCATTAAACAATGGTATTCATCTTTCGTTTGTTTCTAGAGAAAATGTCATTTTATGAAACTCAGGATGTGGACCCCGATTCGGCGAGTGCAGGGCGTGGCGGAACGAGGAGCTCCGCCACGTCAAAATTATTTTTACAATTTGATTGTTGATTTTTATTTAAAGCTTTTTTGGAGTTGGTCGTGGTGATGGGAACATCGCCTCCATATTGGTATTTGTTGCATTTTAACAATGCATGTTTGTTAAGTTTACTTACTTTCAACATGAGTTTTTGTGGCATGGTTTGTTGTACATTTAGACACTATGTTCATTCATATTTATCGCATTTAAATCAGATTTGTATAATCTTTTTATACATTTCAATAATATATACATTTTTATTATTTCATTACAAGTTAAATAGTAATTAATTTAAGGTCAATACTTTTCGAATATATATTTCATCATATATTACATGTTTTTTTTACATTCGTTAAGAATGTTTTATTATTCTCGCGTTCACTTATTGCTCTAACTTATTGCTGCTGTGTAATTGCTCTAACGCAATGTAATGCTAAAGTAAGGACTTACGAGTAATATTGGAATCGCATTGAATCAAAATGGTGGATGGGTATCGATTTAGTTAAGTAAAGATTGCTATATTTAATATGATTTAATTGTTCTGTATTTGTTATCATGTAATTTAAAGAGTATAACTCAAGTCAGGGAAGAATTGCTTTTCCACCAAGATTATTCGCCGGTTGCTTTTGTATCAAGTGAATTCACATTCACATTTTCATCACATTTCGATTAGCAGTTCACTATGAATTTTAATTAAATATCAATTTATACTGTGATTAATTGAATAAGTAACTTTGAAACCACTTTAATACTAATTATTTATTGTCCATTCATGTATTATACCCGTGTTTCAGAACTGAGTTAAATGATGAAAATGGAAAGATGGCGTCAATACGATGAGAGTTGCGTGTTGGTTGTGCGAGTTATAAATGGAAGAATTGAGAAGTAGTACTAGGTTAAGTTGAAGCAGATACGTAAAGTGCACTTTGAGTCCTGTAGACCTCGGACAAGTATTAGTGTATATTGAAAAGGTCAGTCGAAGGAACTCGAATGAGAAAATATAACGTAGCCCAAACCAAGGCCCACTACTCGTATGGTGAGAGGCGAGCACTAGCTTAACATATTGAATATTGCGTTCTCCGCCATATTGTAGGCAAATGTGGGAGCGGTCATTTAAAATTGTGTCTTACCGCTATTTTTACCAGATAATACGGACCAAAAAATTCAAAAATCACATTATTATTGTTCCTATACACTATGAAAATAAATTACGAAAATTTTAAATGTTTTAAAAATAATGTAATGGGAAATACCTCGAATCGTTTGACTTTCAACTGATGCCATTTCAACCCATATTGAATACATGTTATATTACTATTTTTATGTCGAAGCAATAATAAATCACAATATTTCAGTAGATAAAGTGAACAGAAAAAAATAGGTTAAGTTTCAACAGCACTTAAGACATATTGAACTCGTAACCCATAAAATGCTTTTACTTAGGCACTGTCAATTCTGAGCAAAAACACACACACTAATCGTGCTAGGCCTTAAAATTAAAAAAAATGTTCTAAAAAAACTTCTGAAGATAATTTCATCATTCTTGCATCGTTTTGTTGCCCTCAGTAGCTAATGCATAGTTTCTTTTTCTGAAGAAGAGATTCAAATTAGTCTATAAAGTGAAAATGATTTAAGTAAATATTGACACACAAAAATTGTCATTCTCAGAAATGCTATGAAATGACCAAAACTCATGCAGTCTATCATTCAATTTTTTACTTTCATGTATACGTACGTTTAAATGAGTAATATAAGAAGTATAGAGAAAGTTTTGTAATTTTACGGCAAAAATGGAGAATTTTTGACAGAAAAACTCCTATTGTGGAGCCCGCAGAAAAGGTGGATAAATTCTGTTCTAAACTGTAGTAAATTACTCCCTTTAACACGTTATGTAGTCAGACTTTTAATAATACGAACGAAGTTTTCAAATTAATAAAATACTTTCGGCATATAACGAATATTTATATTTTCTTACTCCGTGTGCAGATATGCTAGGACCAAATTAAAGTATACGTTTCAATTAGATGAAAATACTTGTGTAACTAAATGAAACATGTTTTGGTCGTATCATTTGGGTTATTGAAAGTTGCTTCTTGTAACCTTAATGCTTCTTTATACTGACCTTTAGGTCACAGAACCATGAAGCTCTCATTATATATTTTATTGATGCGTAAATAATAGTGTTTTTAAAGTACGACAAAGGCACTGCAAAGCAATAATTTACATAGGAAATACCCACAAATCTCGTCACGTACAGACATGCAACACGCCTGTCAGTGCCTGCCAGAGAACTAGTTGCCTACAATATGGCAGCCTTCAATTTGTAACGTTACACTAGCGCTACATGTGCATCTAGGTAATACTATCCACTATCTTTGGCCCAAACCGGGCATCTCATCTGGTCACTATGTTTTCACAACCGTCAAGGAATAAACTGTAAGTAGAAGCATGACCCGAGCTCAAGCGGAAGCGACACGTACTGCTGCATGAGCTGCGCGAAACACATAGAGGATGGGGGCAGCGCAGTGAAATTGGATATATGTGCCAAGTGGGACCACAAAGATTGCGTCGGACTCACATAAGGCGAGTTCGACACCCTTGGACGCAGGAGCTGTAGATTAATTTGGACAATTGTAAAACAACAGTGCTCTCTTACCAAAACGAGGAAATAATAGAGAATATACAAGAAAAGATTAACCAAACTATGGCATTTATAACCTCACAACTAGAACAAAGAATAACAAAGAAAATGGAGGAAGCTGTAGCTCAAGAACTAAAATAATTTAAAGGGACAACAGCAACTATAACCAGACCTACGGTAATTCAAGAAAAAGAAACCACAAACGTAGTAGAGAAAGAAACTGCGAAAATCGATAAGACGAACACTACTAGGACACTCTCTTCACAGGGAACGAAGCATACGCAAAATCAAGACGTGGAAAAAGATGAGATCTGGGCTCAAAAATGGTAAAATATGAACGACAGAAACAAGTAGAAACCAATGGAAACGCAATCGTACAAAAGGGTTGACAGACCGGAACCATTCAGAAACAAGGCAACTGAACGAAAAATGTGAAAAGTTATAGGCGCGATAACGGAAAATTGCATCATACAGGCAGCGCCATGTAAGGCCCTAAGGAAAAAGGGCAGAGAGGTCGTCTAGTTCTAATATGATAATGAGATACCGGGAGAGACAGAATGTGAAAAACAACCGGCGAAAGGGAGAAATAAATCTGTCAAACTGGTAGTACAACTAAACGCCCTAAAAGGACACAATCCCAAATCTCTGGCCAGATGGTATCGTAATATGACCCTTTCGCCTCGCTAGAAAACAGGGAGAAGGGTTTCACCTGTCAGGAAAAATCTTAGTTAAAAACGAATTTGAAAAAAAAAAAAACAATAAGTTTTCCAACGATGCCAAATATTACTGATTTTCAGGATTTTTTTTTGCTACAAAACAATAATTATACGTCGTGTGTTAAATACATTTGTTACGAAGTGATCACTTACGAAGAATGATATATTATTCACTGAACTCCAATCCTAACAAAATGAAGCAAGAGTGAGAAATAAATAATTGTGTATCAATTTTGTACTGCAACATTCCGTACTGGGTTGAAACTCTTGGGTACAAACGTTGGTACTGACAGCCGTCAAGGCCACAATATTGAAGTTTTAGTCTGAACCGTTAGGCTGCCCTAAAAGTACCATGTCAAGATAAAAGGAATTCTAATGGGCTAGTAGTTAAAGCTACGGTGTTCTCAGAAATAAATTGTGGGTGCCCAGTAGATTAAATTTGATATGAAACTCAGGCAGATTGTACTTACTTTCATTTTGGTGTAATATGATCATTAAATGAAATGTGTAGTGCTAAAGAGCCCTTACCTCAAAGGAACTGAAGAAGCGGCGGAAGATTTTAAAAAAATGGTTCTTGTACTTTAAGAGATTTAAAAACTGTTAGAACAAAGTGTCGAATTAATAACATTGTAGGCCCAATGATATTCTTTGCAATGCTAAATATCATTCTAGTTTGTCATGCAGCAATGAATAAATGAGATGTGGACGACTGCAGAAATAAATATTGCTTTCAAGATTTTTATTTCTCTTATTTTTTCAGGAGCGGTATTATTATTTTCTCAGTTTTATTTTCGGATACAGTAATTGTACTTGCATTTATTTTATATTTACATTTCCTTGTATTATTATGTGACCGTCGTATCTCAGTCGTGATCTCATATTTTTTAAATATTTTATAAAAGTATTTAAATATAATATTCCATAAAAGTTTTAAATATTATATTCCATAAAAGTATTTAAATATTATATTCTATAAAAGTATTTAAATAAAATAATAAAATGAAGAAAAATGTTCTTTATTATTTTGAATTGAATACCGAATTGTCATTCAGGAGTTTTGCACCATATGAAATGCCGTGTTTATTGCACATATAAAAACATTTTTTTAAACACCATCTACTAAAAGAAGTTTCTTTTAGGGTAAGCAAAGCGTGCTAAAAATTCGAGTTTTAGCATTAGCGCTATGTTAAGGGCAATATTCGTATCATTTACATAAAACTATAAATGTAAAAATTAAAACAATACTTTCGTCCGATCGTATGTGCTACTTCTGACCGTAATACAACATAGATTTGATTTGTATGTTTCAATTAAAATATAATGAAAGTTAAAAAGGCTGACTAAAAGATAGAGTATGACACACGTGGTAAAAGTGATTTTATTTTGTTCGTAGGATTGCGCCGTTCGGCTTCTCGTCCTCGAGGTGCAACATTTCCTACACGCAAAATGACATGCAACACTACCACTCGTATCATAAATAACTAGGAATTATACAACCTCATCATAAAGGAGATTTTGCGCATTGTTAACAGCACATGAACTAGGCAATTTTTTTATATCCATTAAAAAAGACTGTTGCCAAGACAACTGTCTTGTTCCCGTGAAAGAAGTTCTTCATTCATGGATTTTAAAGCAGTATCCCATAGTAGCCGTCTCTAACCTACTGCTATTTCCCTAGATATCAAACACCTTATTGAAACATAAAATTACGAATTTTTCTATATATTTTAATATTATAATTTTTGTACAGTGGCAGAAAAAATGTTCATATTTTGTGAGTGAAGTGTGTGTTTTTTCATGGCCTTCGTTGATTTTTTGGCTTTGACCTACGATGTCGGGGTAAAAATCAACTTCAACGCTGAAAAAATATCTACTTCCAGAGCTGCCAGAGCCTTTCTGGGAAAATCCGCCGCATTCCGCCAAATAACCTAGTGAAGAAGAAAGGTGAACGGTGAATAAAGCTAATTGATACTGGGGTGATAAATTTTAAAACAGCTGCACATTCACAATATGTTTAAAACTATATACTCTTATACACAAAGCCTACATATTAGTGTTTAGACTCAAGACTTAAATACTTGTACAATTTCAAGAAAAAGAAGCCAAATGCATGTCTACAAATAAAGAAAACGTGCTCTGACATTTTTTCATAATAGCTGCATATTTACACGGTGTTCAATACTAAAACACTTGTGCATAGGCAATTTTTTTCAGATGGCATCAATACTTGCACAATTTGCAGGAAAATGTGAGTATTATTTACGATTTAAGTAAGCCAAAACAAAAAAAAACATACCGCCCAAATTCCTACCAGGATTCTGACTAATGGGCGAAATCGAGGAAAATGCATTTTCTTCCCGCATGTCGACCCTTGTTTTTCGCCCAATTATGGCATCCTTGTCTACGTCACCAAAATAAATGAACTATATCCTTGTTTTGTTAATATCCATTTTCAAAAGTTCTTAGAAGATTGGGAAATTGTGCACAAAACCAGTTCACATCGAAATCAAAAGTCGAATTGATTTATTGAAAGACACTTGCAGATTATAAAAAAGTTAATAAAAAATCAAGATACGAAATACATGCAGTTGACATAGTTATAGTATTGGAACACTCCTCTTGCTAGAAGAATCCTTCATCACCTCAACACTGCAGCGCCTCTGACCTGGAGGTCCTAGGTTCGAGTCCTGACGGCGGCAGGATTTTCGACACTAGCTTTTCAGCTAGGTCGAATTCAGTCGCTGTCTGGAGGAGAATTCTGGCGGCCGGCTGCTCTGATCGGTAGTTTTCCGTGCTTTCTCCGATCAACACCAGGCGAATGCCGGAGCAGTACCCTACCAAACGGGCCACAGACCGCGCGCGATCTTTCCTTCCTCTTCCTTGTCCTCTCCTCTTACATACACACACACACGCACACACACACTTACACTAACATGCACTATACTACCACATATTCCGGGAGACCGGTCGGTTCCTTACAGCTTGTCCCGGCTGGGGCGGTGCCCCGCTGGTGGGAGAGTCCTGGTTAAGGGGAAACCCCACTAGCCGACGGTAGGTCGGCGCCGGATCTCGCCATCCAGCGGGGGAAGATCACCGCCATCTCCCGAGAAAAACATGCACTACACTAACGGGACTAATGACCAAAGCAGTTGACGCGCCCGGATACACGAAAAAAACAAACCAAACTTCATCAGCTCAATTGCTTTTGGGTAGACGATTGCTAGGAGTTATCCCAATAAAATATGAACTTTTAAAACCAAAGATTGTGAATCATTCTTATGAACAGATTTTGGAATAAAAACAAACAAGACAGAAATTGTATCATAATAAACAAGCCAAAGATTTAAAGCCATTAGTTCCTGGAAATCTAGTCATGAATCAGGTTGACGGTAAAATCTGTGAGCCGGATACTGTAGTGTTAGTCGAAAGAACACGCCCTAGAAACTACCTAGTAAAAGTAAAGAAAAACGATAGATTGATGTTAGAAATCGAAAGGTTTTGCGAAAATACGAAATCGATACATTTTAGAAAAAATTATTTATGACGAACTTTTTGATCAGTATTATCAACGAGATCAAAATCATAATGTTTGTAATGAAGAAAGTGATGTACATGATGTTATAGATTGCATTCTACAACCTGAACATTCTAATAATGAGCAAACTCAACAGACCACACAAAATCTTAACATACTAATGGGTGAAAACACAAATCGTCGCAAATCGACACAATAGGTCGGCGCCGGATCTCGCCATCTAGCGGGGGAAGATCACCGCCATCTCCTGAGAAAAAGACATGCACTACACGAACGGGACTAATGACCAAAGCAGTTGACGCGCCCGGAAACACGAAAAAATCAATCAAGCGATATGCGATGAAACTTTCGTCGAACTTCAGCTGTCCGCCGATGAGCGTAATACTGTCGATCAAGTACCAACGGCAACCGGTGGAGGTGACCATTCCATTTCATCATGCCGTGAACTATGCGCTTCAGTGAACCGTTAAGAAATGTCGTAAACTGATAAGAAGAAAGAGTTTTCGACCATCTTTACGTGTGACTTATCAGAAGAACGCGTTTCCGGAGAATCACCAGCACCGGCTACGACATTACGGAAACGCCATCATAAAAACTTAAAGATCTTTTTTAAAGTATGGACTTGTGTATATTTCTTCAAACTGGATCTGACTGCATATACTCCTACCCGACACCCAGCAATTCTGATGAAATACATGTTGATTGTATTATCACGCTTGTAGACGAGATTACAACACAGACAGCTTTTATGCAGTGGAACAGTATAACAAAGTATTATGTGACAGCGTCGGAGAAATACGGAAGGAAATTGCGAACGTGCAACCTTGGCAGCGGACACCGGCAGCCGAGAAGTATTTCAAGTTGATCTCGACGTCGAGGGTATCCGTGAGTTACGTTTTTCTCAGTGATCTGCCGTAGTATGTTTCTCAGTTTATAATTTGCCTAAATTCGACTACTAGTTCGAGCTACAGTGAAAACGTAAAACATGATTGTCGTGACTGAAACCAAACATGGAAATTTCTAAACTTTTCCTGAATTTGTTTCATACAATTTCTGACGTAATGAAGTTTGAAATTAAGTGTAATTCACTTATTACGATGTTTCTTTGTACGATTATGTACTTTGATTAACAAATCACTAGCATTGACTGTCGAAGTATTCTCAAATTTAGATTTTATATGTAACCATATTAATAGAGAGAAACGTTTTGTGAACAATTTACAAGGGGTTTAACTCCACTTCATGCTAATTTAGAAGTGCACAGTGGATATAATTTGACTGCACCCTTACAAAAATCTCTTATTGAATTCAATGCTTTTTACATCCATATGTACATAGGAACTGTGTTTGGATATATGTAATTTTTCAGATAATTTTTTGTTATTGTTGTTCATTTTTTTGTAATTATTGTCTAAAAAGCATTATAACGGGTTGAGATTTAATGGAAACAGTAACTGCTCACTTACTTGAAATTTTGTGTATCTTAAAAGAATATATTCTCTCTGCATTACAATTCAACAGTATTTGATTTTTCTTTGCATTTCGACTCTAAAGACGATCCCAGACCCAGGATTACAGCTTAAACAGCACTTCACTTGTAACAATTTTCGTAACATCCATTTTTAAACCTAGTTGTTGCATATCAAGCAAAATTAGTTCTTTTCGCTTGAGTTATCCGACCGGAAACCAGAATACGTGGGAGTATTGAAACGTACTTCCACTGCTGCCGACAGGAAAACAAACTGCGTACTGTTACCGGACTTCGCACTCTTACCCACCTTTCCCTTAAGAACTTAAAATACATTTTTATTAAATAATATTCTTTCCCAGGTGATAATTATTCATTGATATGTATGTCAATGGCGATGTACTTCGTAAGAATAAAGATGGTGAATGCTGCTCTGATTAACAAAACAAACAAGATTACCGAACAGTTTTTGTATGTGAGACTATTCACCTGCTTAATCCTGGTCAGGAATATCATAGCCGACATATTTAATTAGTGTTAACTTTTACTGCTGTAAAAAATTTAACTATTATTCATAAAATTCTTTAACGATAATCATATTTCTATTAGAATTCATGTTTGTTCACAAAGAGAATTAGTTGGTGAAGAACTTTGAGGTATTAAAAAGAAAAAGAGAAGATTGGAAAGGATAGAAGAAAGAGGAAGGAAATGAATAGGGGATATTTTGGAGTAAAATAAATTCTAAAAGATCTTAAAAATCTTAAATTAAATAATCTAAAATATCTTAAATTAAAGAAATCTTTAAAATATTCGAAAATAAAATAAAATAAAAAATAAAATAAAAAGTATGCGAAAAAAAAGAAATAATCACATTGCGACAAATAATTTAAAATAAAATAAATGATAAAAATCCAAATATAAGAGTTTTTTCGTGCTAAAATATGACACTAAACATTTCAACATGGCGGAGTTTCGGTACTGCCAATATCATCGAAATGAAACGCGGAAGTGCATTGAGGATACCGTCGCAGTTTAAATGTAGATGCTGTCCTTCGAAAATGCAGATTTGCTGAAATCATTATATTTATGTTTTATGACTTTTAAATCGCCACAGACATATTGTAAGATAATTGAATTTATAACTTACAGATCTAATTGTAATTTTTATAATTAATTTTAAAATTAAATATAATAAATTTAAGTAATTTTTTAATTTAAAAACTTTTAAATTTTTAGAACAAATAAACTTTTATTGTAACTGAAGAATAAACGGTATAGTAGAATGTTATTTTATAATATAACATCGACACATAACTAAGATCAAAACATATCAAAGCAATGAACAAATCCATTATATGGAAATGACAAATGTTTGCAATTTAGTGAAAATTGAATAAATCAGATGTATGATTTCACTTCATGTGAAGGTTCAGTAAGGAATAAACACATGCTCATTGGTGGTCAGATTTAAATGACAAATTGCAAGAAGTTATTAAAATATCTTGAATACCGATGCTTCACAGAAAATTATATTTACATCAATTATTGAATCCAATGATATACATTTTGTCATACTTTAGATAAGCATCTTTTAGAAATTTTAATTTTTTGTTGTGATTCGTGTTTAACGTATCGTGTGTGTGTGTATGTATGTATGTATGTGTGTATGTATGTATGTGTGTATGTATGTATGTATGTATGTATGTATGTATGTATGTATGTATGTATGTATGTGTGTATGTATGTATGTATGTGGGTATGTATGTATGTGTGTATGTATATATACACATATATATACCCATATACACACCAGGCCCTTCTCCTCTACCAGCAAAATTCGTCATTTTACGAATTACGAATTAAGTGTGATTCATGACTCGTTTCGTTTGAATGACACTCGTTATTATTTTCCGAATAATTTAATTATTGATAAATACTACTGTAACCCGGATGTTTCCTACGTAATTTTAATATTTTTATCCTCTCAGTTAATTGGGTTCGAAGTTCATAATTGTTGCTACTTACTCTGCAACCAATTACTCAATCTGCCATCCATACGGAGTGGCGAGGAATCTGAACATCTTATCAAATTATCTACTATTGGATTGCACGTAACGAATAATGATAATCATCTTTCCTTTAACGTAACAAATTGGTATTTATTACAATGTGAAATATGATTCTAATCAAAGTTAAACATGAATTGTTACATCGTCAATCCAAAATGAAATTAATTTTGGTCATGACTAGCTCTCTCTATCTTGTAATAATTATAAATCAACCTTGTTATATTCGCGGATCTTCGCGCGCTCTTTACTTGTTCATTCGATGGCGCCCCGTAGAATCTTCTCCGTCGTCGCAGCAGAATCTACCTTCTTCATAAAGTCCTCTGCCTAATGTTCGCGATCAAGTTCAAATTCTCCCAGCGATACTATTATTACCCGTTACTTCCCTTACTCGCATCACGGGTGAACGCCTACACACGTAGTGACTATTACTTTATAAAATTCTTTCGTCTTTTCCCACAAGAACGTTTTATCCTAATATAAGAAACGATAGACTTAATTATACTACAAGTACATCGGATTTGGTTGCCCATCAACAGTCTTTCCTCGACTTGGTAAACTGACAGGAGCCGACCCGCTCACTACCGCATTGCTAGAGAGAGTGTCGGTGTCACTTCCTAAAACCCAAAGCATTAGAACTCCATATCATCCTCTTTTGTCTAACAAAAACTATACTATTCCACATCCTCTTCACCTAGCGAAAATGACCTTTAACGCCGTGTTTACTTGTCACCCCTCCACGATCGTCTATTGACATCCCTAATATACATACATACATACATAAATACACACACACACACACACACTATACCATATATATATATAATATATATATATATATATATATATATATATGTTTGCTAGAATAATATTTGAGCAAATAGTAACGTGCAATAAATAATGTTTTTGAAAGGAAAAAACAAGAATAGTTCCATTTGAAAAAACAAAGTTATCTCAACATCTCAAAAAATACAAATGATAAAACAGAAATGCATATATGTATTAATTATCCCCAATCCCTCCTGCATTGCCGTAACTTCGACGGTTCAAAAACTGCAGGACGTGCTAGAGTTACGTGATTCATCCTGTATATAAAATAAATTGAATAAAAAACTGAATTTTCGATTGAATTTTTAAATTTATCGTTAAAAATAACCATTGAGAAATTTGGATGAGCTTACGAATGAACAAACTAGTTGAAAATTTTACGTACATACCCATCCTCCCGATCAGGATGGCAACTGAGGATCGATTTCTAACAAGCATACAGAAACGTATGTCAAAATAATGGAGGCGTAGTCGTTTACAACAATACATAAAATATATGCATAAAATAATATACATAAACATTCCATATCTTCTATTGAATACAGCAACCCTGCAACATAGAAAATTTATCTAATGTCCATTCATGATAAATTCAATAAACAGGCTTGTTATTGGTTACAAGAACAAAAATGTTTGCTAGAAAAATATTTGAGCAAATAGTAACGTGCAATAAATAATGTTCTTGAAAGGAAAAAACAAGAAAGTACAAAAAGTGTACATTACCAAATTTAATACAAAAATCTGGCTACTTAACTTATACATTACTTGAAACTCCTGGTAATAACAAATATCCAAATTATCCAGCAGAAAAATTAACGAAGAAAATTTGCGTTACAATTTTCAAAATAATGTGTTTCAATAAATGTTACCTACAAAAGCAATAAAATGTACAAACATTAGTAGAAAAATTTTGAAAATTCACTTTCAATGAAATATTAGTAGCCATAAATAAACATAACTCGTCAGTCATAAACATTACATTTCGCTATTAAGCCAAGTAATATAATTAAATATGTACTCATTAATTCCACTTAGCAACTAATTGGAACAAAACATCTAAAGAAAATGATGCATATTCAAAACTCAACGATTGCATATCTGAAACGTTTAGTATGTAATATATGTTTCACTCTCATGTCAACATTTTAATGAATACTGACCTGCAATTATCACATATCCACAATCGAGAAAACCCTTTTCCGTAGCACAGTGAGACCCAACTTGTTCATTACCCAACTTGTTTCTTTGAGGAGGCAGGAGTTTTTAATTTGAAGGCACATCTGTAACATTGAAATTCATATGTCACAAGTGTATAACACTCATATTAAACCTATTAATGTATAATGTATAAATGAGTATAAACAACATGTAACAACTATTGTACTACAGCTTCCGGGTCAACGACCCCCATCTCGATCAGGTTTTTCGTCCAGTTTCCCTGATCCATTGAGCAAATGCTGAGATGGCCCCTTGTTTGCTTCTGGACATAAATGTAACTTCTTTTTCTGTGCACGTCTTCTTGAATTCAGTGGGAAATACAATTAGTCAAATTATCGTTTCCATGTTGTCGCGGCAGGAAGTAATAAGAGCCAAAATTTATTGCTTATTTATCTTTGAAAATAGATTTTTTTACATGGTAGTTTTTTTGTTTTTCTCCCTTTCAAAATTCAAAATTTATTGCTTATTTATCCTTGAAAATAGATTTTATTACATGGGAGTTTTTTGTTTTTTTTCTCCTTTTCAAAATTCAAAATTTATTGCTTGTTTATCATTGAAAATAGATTTTATTACATGGGAGTTTTTTGTTGTTTTTTTTCTCCCTTTCAAAAATTCAAAATTTAAGTAGTATATGACTTAGTGTAGGGATCACAGAATTTTGAAAATGTGCACACAATTCACATTTCCCCATAGCACGTCATACGCAGTTTTTAACTGTTTTTTTTGACGTAAAATAAATAAATAAAAAAAATAAATATACTCACTTATTTCACATTGCAATCATACTCAATCCAAACAGATCAACTGAAGCACTGGCAGGAACAACTGACTGTAATGTAAGAATATTAATGTAATAACCTACAATTATCACACATTCATAATCAAGTAAATTTAAGCTTACCCCGACAATTTCAGGTACTTTGGCAGTGATACTGCTCAGAAAGTTTCATTTTACTACATTTTTGTTCTATCTCTAGTACTATATGCATTGAGAAAGATATTCCTCTATTGCATGATCTATATGCATTGAGAAAGATATTCCTTTCACTACTCCTTAAGATCCACATCTTCCTCTGCTTAACTGGAGAGTTGTTTTTCGTACTACAAGACATTTGTAATAATTCCAAGCACAATACTCAATATAAGGTTCCTTTGGAAACAAATCGCGCACTTGAAACGCCATGAATACGTTTTTAAATACGCAAGTGGGCCCGCTCGCGATAGCTCACCTTCATGTCCACACAACGCGGATTCGGTGGTATAACGGTCAGCGTACCGGACTGTTGTACCGGAGTTTGCGGGTTCAAACCCGATCGAAGCCGTGGATTTTTAAGGGCGAAAAAACGTACGCCTTCCTTCGGAGGGGAAGTAAAGCCTGCTGTCCCATGTAGTAGATTTACGGCATGTAAATGATCCTCAAGCCTAAAAAAGCCTCTGAGCAAAATTCTTCCGCCTGTTTCGTTGCCCAAGATAATACCTCCTTTCTCGCTAGGTGGTGAAAGGAGCGTATCAAATTTGCGTGGTTAGACGGAAGACGGAAGAGCGGGCCTGATGGCCCGAGTCTCGCCACGTAAAATAAGGCATTAACTAAACTAAACAACGCTTTGCGTGTTTAAACGGTTGAAGTTGGCACAAAGTTATTTTGTACGCACGCATGTCAATATCCAGCGAAGAAAAAGTCCCTGGCTGCAATACTTCAATACATGGGGATGTAAGTTGTTGGGGTTGGCTCCTATTTCCTCCGACTTAAAATTCAAATCGAAAGTCCCTAAACCAATGTAGTGTGTCGGGTGGCTTACGAAAGGTTGGTGTTGCGGGTCATATCTTACCTGAAACGCATCTTAACCACAGCACAACGAATCAGTGGTACCAACATTAAAATACACATAGGACAAAATAGACTGTTAGAAGTTAGTAATCTATTGGCAATTTTAGAATTAACTGGTAGGTATTTAAGTGTCAGATTACAAACTCAGTGTGTGTTCAGTATTTTACATATGTAGCAACTCAAAAATACAATCTTGTAAAAATGAGGTTCCACATCCAAAATTTCAAAGTTATCCCAATCCATATGTTCTACATTTATTTTATGGCAATAAATCAGTGAACGTTACTCAATAGTATTGCTAAAAGATGTTTTATTATTCTTTTATACTTGTTTGTATATTACTTTAGCAATACCTATGTAATTCACATACATATAAAATTGTATATACAACATCTTCCAATTCATTATGAGGAACAGGATCTTTATTGTTTTACTTTCTCACTCTTACTCTATAAGAAGATAAAGTATTGTAATCGTATGTTGAAAAACGGTACATTTTCAACATAAAATCTCTTATTCCCGTGTCCTGGTAACGAAAAAGTGGATAAATCCTGCTCTTTCGTATAGTAAATTACTTCCTCTGACACATTTTGTAGTCAGAATCCATATTTTGTGGATCCACGATTTCAAAAAGTCGATTGATGGCAAAAGGCTTGACTGTCTGTCAGTCCGTGGTCGCTAGCAACTGAACCGTATTGCCAATTTTCTCCAAAATTGATATTTCATGACTCATTTAAATGGCCCCGCGGCCATTTAAAGCCAGTTTGAAGCGGTTTTTTTATTTTCTTTTTTATTTGAAGCCTCAAAGCATTTTCATATTTTTCTAAAAAATGGCTCAAATTTTTTGAATTAAACCTTGTTCTCGGATAGCGAAGACAATGATGCAGATCTCATTTGCGTTGAAATACGTAATTTTTCGGAAGATGCAAAAGCTCACAATTTTGTCGGCGTTTTCCTGCCACTACAATTCTGAAGATCGAGATTATTTCCTTAATAAATTCTATTTTTTAAATACAGCTCTTGATATTGGATCAGATACAAATTTTCAATAATAAGAGTAGTTTTCTTGTAATTGGGGGAGAAATATCAGCAATTATTAACAACTATTTTTCTCAAAAAAAAAAAATGCAAGTATTAAGAAATATTCAAACTCTATGTACAGTAGTTTGGAGAATTCACAGTATTTACGATAGGTTTAGTGGAACTGAGTATACAAATATCCTTTAGCGACCTTTCCCTCTGATTTCATCTGTTTATCTTCTGTCGTCTCTGTTTATCACATATCCTTCCCAACGTAACGTGAACGTAATGGAACCTATCCACCTCGTGTTGACTGATACGCGTATTATCCGGCTAGATTTCTAAGCTTCTGCTACTTCGGAAATTACCCAGCTGTTTGGTATGGGAATGAACTAGGGAATTTCCGAATTAGTCAAATTCGGATATTAGCCAAATTCGATTATCAGCATATTCGATTGTCAGCATAAAGGCAATCAAAATTCAAATTCAATATAATGATTTTATAACGAAATTTATTGCATAATTACAATATAAATATAATACAGATTTGCAATAAAACAAAGTGACAATCTTTGGTCTCGTCAAAGCGAAAAAAAAAAGTATGCAAACATGAAAAATAAATTACAGAAGACAAAATGATACTTCTGTCTTCAATCAGAAATCAAAATACAACGAACAAACATACATTCAATTCGCAAAACGAAGGAATTCACAGGAATAAAATATCCTACATATTTTCTCTTCGTTTTGTATTCGACAATAACACATCACGTTTGTGTGACAGTTATGTAGAAGTGTTTTAAAATCGATACATGCAGGACGTTATGAGTTGCTAAAAATATAAACATGCTACAAGTGAATTCGTAAGCCAAGACTCGCTGGTTCATTTTTCGTTCTCGTGGATCGCAATAGACCCCCCCTCACAAATGAACTGGAAAACTCGATTTTTTCTCACACCTGAAGTCGTTAGAAGAAGAAGATGAAGAAGAAGAAAGGCGTTATAACTGTGAACTACATAATCACTGACTTACATTTTTTATTCCGAATTGAGGCTGAAAAGTGAGTCTAACCTGCGTGACTTTAGATTCAAAAATTTTCGAAATTTTCATCCCTGTTAGACAATGATCTCAAGATCAAGTAGAGTGATCCCCTCGTGATCGAATATTTTTAACTGATCTTTATCGTAGAATACAAAATGCAACAAAAGAAGTGAGTGAGAAAGCTGTCCAACCCAGGAGGCTTGTGGGGGCGGGGCCGGGGAGGGGGGGCGCCTACTTGCGGCGGCGGCGGCGCAGGCCGTCCTCCTCGGGGTGCGCGGCGTTGTACTCGAGCGCGCGCGGGGGGGGCGCCCTGGGAACCCCCGTCCGCCGTGTAGGTGATGGTGTACTGGACGCCGTCGGGGCCCGTGTACGAGTAGGCGCCCTGCGCCACCTGCGCCTCCAGGTCCGGGTAGCCGGCGTTCTTCAGGTAGCCCTGCTCGTTCGCCGCGATGCCGTTGCCCGTCTCGTAGCTGCAGGCAAACCGAATTACTGATTCCGCTCAACACTATGGGCATGCGCAGCTTAGTTTAACGGGTGAGGAGACCCCCCTTTCTATTCAACTTTTTCATTATAACATATTTAACTAGTTTATAAATAAAACACACTACAAACATAATGCAACTGTAACTTGAATGGTACAATTAATAAACACAATTGATTTATGTTAAACTATTTACACAGTAGCCAGATGTATTGGAGAACCTCTTTAGGAGTAGTCAAAAGTGCTACAATTCCTTATTTTCCAATTTGTTAGATTAAAAAAGGGAAAATCGGGAATTAAACATACTAATAAATATTTTATTGCGTAAGGCTAGAGGTTTGCCTTTCAAATTCTCAGGAAGGTTATTGCCCCCTTGGCTCCCCTCTGCGCTTGACTACATTATTCCCGTATTCCTCCGGTGCAGATGCAGTCTCCAATGGCACTAGCGCAGTAAAGGTGAAGCACTGTTAGGGTATTAATGAGAATGAGCAAACATCTACTTCCACACCTTTCAAGTTTTTTACCAGTAGTAAAATTTCATGAAGAGAGACCACTTTTGAATAAACTAAATTATTTTAAAAATAATATATTCTTTCCCATTTTAATTCTCTATATTTTATTTCTTATGTCTGCATACTTCTTACTATAAAAGCGAAATGACGTATGAACATGCCCCACACGCACCCTGAATGTATTATCTTGAAATCCCTCCCCCAAAAAATAGAGACGCCAGATTTAAGAAGAATGACTGTATTGAAGTCTTACTTACATGCAAGTTATTATGTAAGCTTTTACTTATTGCACATTTGTGATCCTTATGTTTTGAAATAACAACTGTTTATTATGTATCCGATTACTGAAAATATTAAATATTGTTTTAAAAACGCTAAAATGTTCATTAACCCGTTTCAAATACAATTTGAGTAGTTTTTGTGTCTCCCACTAAAAAACACTGTTATGTAAAGTGTCACTGAAAACATTGCACTGATATATTTAGTTTCTACTTCGATGTTAAAAAACTTCCATTATTCTAAGATTGGAATGGAGTTTATTTCGACTACAGAATTACGCCAAATGGTAGTGCATCAACCTGAAGGGTAAATGGCGCCTCCGTACAAAATTGTTCCTCCATGAAAATCTTACTCCGTGATCTGCAAGCACATATCAACAGGCCTCTCTGCCGCACAGTATTCTCTGCTATGAAACAATCGAACAAAATTAATTGATATCTGACGTAGAGATCGCCATATCTCTGGAAAGAATGAAAGCCTAATCCCTAATGATGATGACTTACGGTATATTTTGATCTCATGACTTTAATTTGTTATCTCTTATTTCTACTTTTTTCTAAAATACAACTTCTCAGTCGTCAGTTTACTCTGTGTCACATATTAGAATAAAATTTCCAGACCTCCCAACTCCCTCCATTCCCACTTCTTAGAATAAAAGTAAAAAGTTAGGCCCCGACACCCGGCCGACGCCTCAGGCGCCAGTGCTCGGGTTACGTGATCGATTGGTTTGTTTCCAGGGACGTCAACTGCTGGGATCACTACTCCGGTTAGTGTCAAGAATGTTTTATTCCGAAAGGCGACTGGTCCAATGGAGGGTGAGTACCGGCGCTGACCTGCTCGTGCCCCCCCCCCCCAGGTATCCCGCGCCGCCGCAGCCGGGCGAGCTCTGAACGGTCTCCTGACTTGTGTAGTCCGTGTCCCATTTGCTCCGGCATTCGCATGGTATTGATCGGAGAAACACGGAAAACTACCGATGAGAGCAGTCGACTGCTAGAAATCTCATCCAGACAACGGCTAAAACGGGTATTCAGGTTGCAGCAACATTTCTCAATTCACACTTCCCTTGGAAGATGTCATCTTCGCATAAATTTGTTCCCCAGCGAGAAGATTTTGAATATTCAAGTATATTTATCAAGCATAAATTAAGAGTAAGTGTCCCTAAACCCCGGTAATAGTTCTTGAATTTATTGCTCACAATGTTTAAGTCAATTTACGTACATCACACAAACGTATTCACTCAGTGGTATTAGATCAGTGTTTGAATTTTTCGTCGATAGTTAGCAACTGTTCGCGCTACGTATGTGTTGGAAATCAACGAAAATCAGAATTCTACGAATGAGTAATACAAGATCATGGCTAATACCATCAAGAACATTCAAGCAGGAAAGTCTGACGTGACAGGTTTGTGAATTCTAATTGCCTGCGGCTTATGAAAAGAAGCTGATGTCGCAGAATGAGTGAAGGAAAAGTGACTTTAGTAAAAAGATAAATAAATTATCGTAAGATACTATAAATATGGCATATAAAAATTGGTTCATAAAATACATAATACAGGCAGTACATAAAAACTAGAACATGTGCGAAAATAACAGGCGATACCTCTGTCACAGGATACACCGAAAGGCCTTGAAAAATCTTGTGAAAATCTAGCAAGATTTACTTCATTCTCATGTCAAGTTATTGCAAATCTGAGCTTTGGAAGAACCAACTTTTGAGTTTTTCTTTCAGGTAACTTGCATATGATATATGTTCTATTTGTAATCATTATGTGACAACAAATTGAGGAAAGTGTTAGTAGACTTTATAATATCTATTTTACAATTAGAATGCACATACAAAATTAGATCTGCAATATTACCCATTGCGACTGTGAACTAAAGCATTAAACTAAGAGAAACAGTTCGGTAGAGAATACCAACAGAAAAAGACAATAATATCTAACTTCATTAGTATGATTGATAATTTCTTGAGAAAGTTCCTGAGAAATTAATAAACTGTTGTTAGCGCCCTTCTCTCCGACCGGAGGAGTCCCAGCTGGCCCCACCCCCGCCTCACGACGCCCCCAACCCTGGACCACAACACTCCCTGGAGGCATCGCCAGTTGCCTCGTATCTAGTAGCATTTCGTCATCGAAATAAATTCGGGATGCTTTGGGATCGCGAACCCCCGCGTAAATTTTTCGTCTACTCAAAAGTGTTCGTGCAAAATGCGCTAGACATCGATGTAAAGTCGACTCAAAAGCTTTTTTGGAACACAAAAGCTAAACAATACAAAAACACGTTCACATACATCCATATGCACTTTTTTCTCTAAGATTCAGAGAGCATGTTAGCATATCTTGAGAACATGGTTTTTTTTAAATGTCACTGTACGGCGGGAAGTTTCTTGAGTCTGAAATTTCTTGTTTTTGTCAGCTGTCACGCCGTCTCTGAATTTTTAATGAAAGCAATAATGTCTTCGCAAGGTGAAATTTTGACAGTATTCATGATTAACATTTCAAATGATTTCTAGAAAGAATTATATTCTATTGCTTAATTTTGTATCTTCGTATATGCATTTAATGAAATGTAAAATATGTTTGATTATGAATTATTAATAACGTCTGCTTTTATTGGAGAACACAAATTTTGTGTTCCCACAAGACAAACAAAATAACTTTGGCTAGCGTAGACAAAATCAAAGAAATAAATTTGGAAAGGAGATATTAAAAGATCGTAGGTAAGAATAATTAAAGTAAGATGTCTTACTGATGTTTCCAGAAAATATAACTATATATGATTCTACTCTGAATCAGTATAGGGATCAAATTAATTTTTTTAGAAGCTCAAGATGAATCAACATATAGCACCTACATAACTATTTCGACCAGCGACACTGAAAAAATAGATAAAATATACAAACATTGAGCAACTGAGGGCCAAGCCACGAACTGACAGCTGCAGACAGGAGCTTTACATTTTCAAATTACAATATTGTGCAAACCATCAACTGCAATAGGTATCGTGTACCCATGACATTTCCACGAAACCTTACGTCACAAATTGAAAACACACTCCAACGTCCGGCCAGGCCAGGAGAGCACATCGCGATGGCTGTTTCGACAATGATAATGAGGTCTCGAAATGCTAAATGCAAACAAGTGTTCCGAGGGCAGGAGAGGTCCTTCGGAGGATAATAATTTGTCCGTGCCCCGGCAAAAGATGGGTGCCCGCGCCGAATCGTGCGCTGCGGTTGTGGCCGATTTGTGGGCGTGGCCTGCGCGGCGTGGGCGCGCTCTGGCGCAACGCGGAAGCCTCCGGCGCTCCGAGGACGCCATGTTGCTCTGACTTCTCCCACGCATTCGACGGAGCATCTGATAAGAATTCAGCGATTAGGAAACCTTTCATCTTCATATTCTGCTCTCACGAGACTGATAAATTGGGGTTACTTTTGCTCGCAAACACGGCAATCGAGTCCCTCTTTATCTGATTTTCTGACGCATAAATGAAAACTAGATTCCTTTTCCTAACGCAGGTAAATCCAAAGCAGCTAGGTATGTCAGAGAGTTTGCATCTAAATGTGAACTCGCAATATCATCTTCCCATTTTGAATATATGAGCGACACTAAAAGTGACGGCTTATAAAATCAAATGGCGGCTCATAATATCAATCAAATTTTAAATGATGCTCAACCTAATATAAAGATCAAATTGTGAAGAAAACTTTGTAATAAGAAAAATGTTGACTTCAATATTCTAGTTTTAAGAATGCGTCGAAAAAATGTAACTTTTGCAATTTTCGAAAATTTAGAGAATTCAACGGAAATTAAATATGTGGCTTGGTTCTAAACGTGCATTGCTCTATCTAAGCGAGACAAATAAAGAAAAATTATTGAGGCCGTTTTTCAGATTTTTTTAAAAAATGTAATGTACCCCTAAAAATCAAATAATCCGTTTCGAATTCATGAGACCGTGACATCAGACAGATGGATTGCAGAATATTATTTGTGATGAAAATTCTGCTTAGAACTTGGTCCCTATCGTTTTCACAGACGGACAGACGTTATTTCGGTAACAAGGTCCAGCAACTTTTCGGGAAAAGCACCCTCAAAACGAGTGTTCTGACTACGGAACGTGTTAGAAGTAATTTGCTAGATATAGGCACAATAAGTATCCAATATTTCTTCAATAGGGAGCTGACATATCAATTATTTTGTCAATAAATCGCCTTTTCATGGCATAATGTTGTCATATTTTAACCTAGAATGGCAGATAAAGATTGTTATATATGTGGCTACAGGTTGTAATGGTATGTTACTAAAATTCCTTCAATTACATTGCAATTTATTTTGTCGTCCAAACTACCCCCCCTGGCGTTGTCTGGGTACCAGAACGGCGTTGGTCTGCTGCTGTTAAAATCCTTCCGAGAGGAGAGATCCCCCGCGTGGAAAGCGCGCGCTGTAGCTCACCTGTAGCGGTAGGAGCCGTCGTAGTTGTGCTCGTTGGTGTAGGAGAGGATGGGCACATCCTGCTGCGCCGTGGCACACGCCAACAGCAACGCTGCGGCCACCGCTGCGATCCTCTGTGGACAGACGGGCCTTTCAGTCCTGCTCAGAATTGTGTCATGTCATTATTGATGTTTGGAGCGAAGTTTCGTAATATCGGCCTAAAGAAAAAGAATGTGAAGAGGTTTTCCTTCTAAACTATTATATTATTACGCCTCATCTCCCGTTTAGAAACTAAGCAGCAAACATGTGCTGTTAGAAAATGGTTCCCCAAAAAGTAGCACACTTACGGCTCAAAAAACAATAAAGAATATGCTCTCGTATAACTCTGCAATAAATTAAATATTTTCATAAAAACCGTTTCGAATACTTCTATTACATAATAGACATACGGTACAACAGTTCATTACATACCAAGAATATCAAAAGCGTTTATGTTCCATAACCGTATTGCAAATATTTAATGGCAGGCTGCCTTTTTTCTTGGAACCTAGCTAACATGACGTCAGCTGTGTCAACAGTCGTGTAGAGAATATGGCAATTCAGTCGGTACGTATGGTTTAGGAACAAGAAAAAATCTCAATTTTTCAGGCAAACTCGAAACTCATTATTTTTTTATTTTTCCTGAGTTACTTGGTATTAAAAAATACCATTGACACGTCTCAAAAGGTCACAAGTTGCAAACTTTTCTTTCAATTTCCGCGCGCATTGAAATTTTAGAATATAAATTATTAGTATTTATGTACTCTCTGTTCAATGACTTTTGTTTTACGATCAATCGCATATTTTAAAGCGTGTTGCAAAGAAACACTTTACATCTCTGGTACATTCCCTCAAGGCAATCCAGACGATAAACCTCTAAAACCAACAATTAATGCTCAGGGCTTCGGAACGTAACTTCGGTTTCGCTCTTGGCGGTCTTTCTGGGGAATTTAACGAGTCGGCGGCGAGCGCTTCTCGCATGCAACTTCCGTCAGGGATCCAGGTGCGTTTCGCCACGCGGTGACCGGCCACACACCTCTCACCGGCGCTCGGCGGGAACGTCTCTAATTTACAGTGCAGGCGCCCGCCCGGGCGCGCGGCGCGGCGCGGGCGAACGGCGGGCTACCCGGGGATGGGCGATTTATGGGGCCCGGCTCCCGCGGCGCGGCGCAGTGACGCCCAAAGGTTAGCCGGCGAGCCCCTCCCACGCCCGCCCAAGGCGTGGAACGGGAGCCGACTAAGCACGAAGATCGTATCTGCAACTGAACGCACAATGACAAATCGGGGTTTAAAGTTTAACAACGGCCCTTACTTCATCCCCAACATGTTAAAGTGCTTAATTCGTTACTATTGTTTTGGTAAATATGTGCTGGAGGTACCACGTTAAATGCTTACTATTTGTCACGACCAAATGATCTCTGTAATCTACATAAAAAGAGCAGATACCATTTTATCATAAAGGTTTTTTAAAATACTTTTCTCCCGAAATGCGACGTTTAAAACCTTAGCATTTGGTATTACGAATTACAGAGCCACGAAGTAACAATATCTCAATGTGGGCAAAAGATGCACATTGTATTTCGTGCGGCTCGTTACGGCAGGTTTCTTCACTTCTGTTCTTATTATTTATTAAATAAAAGAACAAATTGCCGAATCGGTATTATTGAGAAAATGCAGTGAACTAGAATTTAAGAAAACTGAAATCAACTTTGAGATTAAAAAATATTATTTTCAGAAGCATGGGATTCTTTGAAAGCCGCCGTAGGTGCTTCTTTTTGAGTTAAATGTATCTCCGCCATTGTGGAGGCGGCAATTCAATGCTTCCCTGCGTTGATCCGTTTGCGCCGATGAATCACACTTTTCTTCCTCCAAACCAAAAACTTTCGACTGCGGCATAATCTGGGGCGTTCGCGAACAAAGTTTTGTTGCTTTTGAGATCTAGATTGCTCAAAACACGCGTATTTCACAGATCCCAAGTATTGAAATGTTAATACTCGAAGTATTAACATTTAGGTTAAGCAAAATATTAAGTGTTACTATGATCATACCTATTTTTACATATTATTTTTATATATTACCTGTTTCGTAAGTACCCGAGATTTTGAAACATTTATTACAAAACCTTAATTTATTGAGCACATTTGGTATTTCAATTTTGTGATTTTAAATTCAATGTATACAGGCAGTAGAAAATTCTATCCGAAAAGGCAATAACATTTGATATGTACTGATTGTTAATTTAATAAATATATAATATATTTAATTAATATAATATATAAATTTAGTATTACGTATAATTCAATACGAATGTTATTGAAAATTACAATTTTCTCTCTCTTCAGTCAGTTGCATTATCAGTTCTCATTGGCCCTCTTTCGTTATATATGATTTAAAATGGACATTAAAAATATATTGTTTGAGATAAATCACATTTTGTATTCTCGTAAACAAATTTAGTTGAACCGGGTAAGTAATTCGATGTAATAAGTTCTCGACGCGAATTTTATTTTACACACATTATCCAAACAATTGTTTGCCAACACTACCTTGAAAAACAACGTAACCACAAAAAAGGTTCATGCTCCCACTGACTACCCTTCGTTTTCACCCCACACAGCGAAAATACACTCGGAATGCCTGAAATGGACCCGCTCTGCGCACTCGCTTCTTGGGCTGGTACCGTGTTCATGGTGTCTTCCGTGGCGACGGTGCTGCGGGCGGTGAGTGCTCGGTGAAGCTGCTGGCCGCGATGTGTCCCTGTGGCGCTCTTCTGCCCATTTATACGTCTGGAGGCAGACCCGGGTGGGGGAGGCCCCCGATTCACAAGAGCTTATGAGAAAGTGTTGTAAGCACGGAACGTAACCCACCAATTATGCCCCACTGCTAGGGGTTCCTCTTCCCCTGCCACCCCCACCCCTGCGGCCACCTCCCTCTACTTCTGGCTCGAACGCAGCCACAGCTGAGGTGCCTTCACACGAATCAGTCATTTCCCTTTCGATACCTCGTATCCTTTTTTTGCTCCTTCTCCATTTTCGAAGCACATAACTCCTATCTTCCAATTCATGCGATGTGCACCTCTTCTAAGCGACTTCATCTTTCCTCTTTTCTCATTACTCTAGTGTACTAACTTCAGATTATTTATGCTGGTTCATGAACAATTTTTTTTTTTTTTTTTATTTGCTTTTTAAATGATATAGAAAGCAATAAATAATTCTATTTGCTAATAATAATTTTGAATTAACATTTTGAGTAAAAACGTTGTTGACTGAGGAGTGGGGTTTACTTGTTTATAAATAGATGTTGAGCATGATCTGACATTTGTCCGTGTGATCAATGGGACACTTTGTAATAAATCTTAAGATGTTTCTTAATCGCATGGTCACAAAACAACTCGATTATGAATTACGGCAAACGTAACCTTACGACACCAAATCTTCCTTGTCGACTTTTCGTCCTTCATTCTAACCGGAACTCTAACCAGTCTATCCAAGGCAGTTCTTGAATTGAGTATTCCCAACATCGTAAATGACTTTAAAAAGTTATTAAATGTGTAGGTAATGAATTATCGAGGAAAAATGCAGACCTCCCTGCATAATTACGCATCTGTGTCACCATTAAAGTCACTAAACATTCAGGTAATTGGTAAACTCACTAGTGCTGTTATTATTAATCAAAAGGCAACATCAACCGAAGACAGGGCATTTTTCTTATGGTAATCAGAACAACATATTATATCGAAAAACGTAGATATTACATAGCACGTTTGGAAGATATGATGGTGAAGTGTGAGAACGTCTCTTCTCGCAATAGACATAACTAATTAATTAATTAATTAATTAATTACTTTGCTCCATTCAACGGATCCTGTCTTAAAAATTCGCTGCATTGAACGTTTGTTGAAAACAGTGTGTTTATCTCTACAATTCGTTTCTTAATTGCCCAGTCATTCCCAGACTGCACAATCAAGAGACTAGTTATTATTCTATTTTTACAGCAAAAGCACGGCAGCTTATGCCATTTTCTCACATTGAGAAGCATCGAAAAGATAACCATCGATTAGCAACCGGATTTCGAAACGTTCTCATGGTCACGCGAGTTCTGCCGCAAAAAACCTACGAGTGAATCGAAATGACGAGAAAATGACAAGGAATACGAAATTGAAAGGGAGAAGGTTGGAAGTGCCTTTCGACTCGATTGTCGGTTCTCCTTCCTCCCCCCATTCCTCCCCCTCCCCTTCTGTCGTTTCAGCAGCAGTCCTCAGGTATTTTCGCATTCGCCCTTTTTGCGCGGATTGCTGGTGTTTGCGCTTGATGGGGTGGGGTGGGGAGTGGCGGGGTAAGCACGCTCGCCGGTTCTCGCGCTCAAGAGCTGTAGGCGCCTTCGGGCCATATTGTTGCTTAACAATCAATGAAGACGTAGAGCTCTAGATGGTACGCCTGAAGAAACAACCCTCATATCTTAAATTTGCCAAATATTTGTCGGGGCTCTTCATTTGCCTTGATTAGCAGTATTCACTGGCTATTCATCCCAGTCTATTATTCCTAGTCTTTTAACATAACGAATACAAAATATGTAAGTTGCTGATTTTGTGTTTAAAATAGAAATTGTCATAATACGTGATTATTTAGCGTAAATGCATGGGTATTGAACTCCTTTAATATGTCAAGCTAATAAACAAGAGATCCACTCTGAGGATGTATAAAGTAACTAGTAATGCTATAGCGCATACTTACTCTCATTACTACTCAATTTGCAATTTTCGAAAATTCACATAGTTAATTGAAAATTATCTACCTTGGTCTATCCGTGTAATAAAACTTGAAGAAAAAAATGAAGCAGTTTTTGAGAAAATGTTTTTCTATAAAATGCGTAAACTTCAAACGCAAATGACCCAAAACTTCTCTTTTTTAAAACTTGCCTATCACATCTTTTACTCCAAGAGCTGATTTTTAAACCGGTTTTTAAGACAAAAATCTCTATATTTAAATTTGTAGTTTTGGAATGTTACCTTTCTGCCATTTCGAAAATACAGAGAGTTGGTCGGAAATGGGACAAACAACAGTTTTTTTTAACATTGATACTTATGAGGGGAAAATTTAAACAATACATTTGGAGCCGCTTTTGAAAAAATAATTGTTTACAAATTACCTGTATTTCACGCACAATTATACTAAAACCCCTCATATTTTCAAAAAACGTTACATGATCTTACTTCAAGAACTTCTTACTTACTTGTATCTTTTAAGAATAGATTTTATTAAGGAAAAATTGTATATTCAGTGTTGTTGGTGAAGGAAGACTTCCAAAAATATGAACTTACGAATTGTCTATTTTTTTATTTGATAAGTTACTATATTTTGAAATTAGTTTTGACGAAGTTGTTGGTATGTTGAGCTTATATTTCATGGATATTAGAGATTGACTAGAAAGACTTCTGCGATAGTACTCGTACCAAATTACAGATGAATAACTTTTTAGGTGTGTTTATTGAAAAGAAACATTGTTTCTATTTTGACAATGACAAGTCTGTTGTCTTACTTATTTCTATGAATACTCTCTGCTCTCTCTCCTTCTCTTTCTGAAAAATCTTCTCCTCTCTCCTCTTCTCTCATCTCTCCCCCATCCTCCTTCTCCTCTCCTCTCTCCTCTCTCATCTCACTCTCCCCTCCCCTCTCTCTTCCCTCTCCTTCCCTCCCTCTCCCTCCCTCCTCCTCCCCTCTCCCTCCTCTCCCTCCTCTCTCCTCCTTCCCTCCCTCTCCTCCCTCTCCCTCCTCTCCTCCCCTCCCTCCTCCCTCTCCCTCTCTCTCCCTCTCTCTCTCTGTCTCTCTCTCTCTTTCTCTGTTTTCTACATTCTCTCCTCCTCTCCTGTCGTCGTTCTCCTCCCCCGCCCCTTTTCTACTCATCCTTCTACCCTCCTATTTTCGCTTCTTCTCCCCTTTCCTTCTTTCTCCTCTCTTCTGTCTAATTCTCCCCGGTCTTTTCTTATCTGCCTTCCCTTGACATCCACTTTCCCCTTCCCCCTTCCTCTCCTCGTCGGTCTCTTCCCCTCCCCTCTCCTATCTTCCCCCCTTTTTCCCCTGTCTCTCCTCCCCTTCTCTCCCCCCCCTTCTCCTCTCCTCCGCGCCTCTCCCACCCCCAACTTCCCTCGCTCCATCGTCAATTCCACCATTTCATAATTCTGATTATTTTTGCAGATTCACTTGAGAACAAAAATGATTATATTTCATGCCATTGTACCAATAATGGAACATCTAAAGTTTACAACTCTGAAAACATACTTTGGAAAGTTTTCCGCATAAAAGTTTTAAGATAGCATAAATTAAACTACGTAATTAAAAGTAACTCGAATATGACTTTCACATTAATTGTGACAGATAGTGAGTTAAAAGCGTAAATATTATTTCGAACTGGCATGATTTTAGAAATTATAAACATTTTACCAATATTTGATTATTGAAGTATTTTTGAAAATTAATGTTCGTCCTCCGTACAATCCAGTGGTGGTGGATAAAGGATTATATTGGTGGTGCCAGTTGGTGATGCCACATCGATAACAAAACATTGATATTACTAATTATCAATGTTCAAAATTAAAACATCGATAAAAAAATCCATGCGATGTTTTAAAGCTGGTTTAGTAATCTCTAAAATAAAATTCGTGGCCAACAAAATTTATTTTTACAGTGACGGTGTTTATAATTTTATAATGAATATTAAACCAAAAACAAACTAAAAATACTAAGAAGTAAGCCTGAGCACCCACAATAATCTCAAGAAGCCAGACTCTACAAAGCACTCCGAAAACGGTACAAGAAAAAGAGGTCTTACGCTCCTGGCGTACACCTATTCGTGTGCGAAATGCAAGAAAAGACGTACAAAACACCAGGGCATCGGGGTCATCCCTAGCGAGCAATTGTCTTCTCGATGAAGATTGTGTCATTAGTGCACTCTACGGGACGGAATAAACACTACGCCGCCAGTTGGATTTTGGCTCCGTTTCAGTATTAACTGGGCAGAGACTGGCAATCTGTAGATGGCTCAGTAGGTTAGAAAGAGGCGGGCAGATAGTACTCCGCCTTGTACTCTTGAAGTGAAAATTGTTAGAGCATTGAAGGACTAAACACCTGTTTAAATGAATTACTATAGAAAAATGTTGAAGAAACGATATTTTATACACCTATTTTTTGTTGTGGAAATATTCTTTTCCTCCCAATTTGTTGGTGGTGTCACGGCACACTACTACCCTACAAGCTGCCACAGACACAAACACGTTTAGACATAGATGTATTCTTATTAAAAATTTTATATTTTTAAATTCAATTATCTTCTTGACTTCACATAAGCTAAAGAAAATTGTACTTTGGAAAGCAAGGAAATTGATGTGTACCGAACGAAATAGAATTTGTAAGTTGTTGAGTGTACCAAACAGATGGGGTTCATGTAATGTCGATTTCGCGAGCAGTATTGCTGTATCTCGCGTGCCATTTCGACTTTAATTGGGTATCATTCGCATTTCGACCATTATCTCCTTTAATTAATGACGTCTCCATTACGTTATTTCTAAATAAAAATCTTTTGGTTACAAATACCTTACAGAACTCTAACTTGCTTTGTTTCTTACATAAGTTTGTATGGACGTTTGATAACCTCTCCTAAGAGTATAAAGTTAAATTTACCTTCTCCTTCCCCACAAATGTACCTCTCTGACCACATCCAAGAATTAAATAACAATCCCCATTAGACACCCGAACACAACATAAAGCTGTCTTCCACTCGGTGAGTGCTGTAATGGAAAATCACGCGGAATACTCGTCTTTTTTTAGCGTCACGCACTTCAGACACGCAACGCGAAAATGCAATCAGAAAAGAGAAGATGAACGACCAGAATAACAATGACACATGCTGGCAATCGTAATGACGGCGCGAGTATGAGATTGAGCAGAAACTCGTATGGGGGTGGAGGGAGGGGGCGCCCGCCGTGCTACAGCCACCCGACTTAAAGAACGGCTCCTCCGCTCCATAATTCGGAGCAGCCGACCTCACGCCAGCGCCCCTCGCTCCCCCCGCGCCGCCTCCCGCGCTGCTGATGTAACTCGAGCTTAAGGTGAGCTCCAACGCGCGGCGCTGCCCTTCCCCAGCAGCGGCGGAAACGGCGGCAGCGGCGGCTGGGCTCATTTAAATGGAAATGTGAGGATTTGATGCAATATTTATAGTCTTTTAGTGTCGCCAGAAGTTTTCTACGAGACGGAGGAGCTCTTGACTGTCAGATTTAAGCGTGTTCCTCAAATGAGTTGAATATTATGGCGGTTCCCTAGACACTTGGGAGTTAATATATGTTTTATTCTGCACTGCAGAAACGAATAATAATCAATTATGACCAAGTGATGAATGTAATAACTTAAGACGTTATTTCAGATTTTGGAAATGACGTAAAAATTACCAACACAGTAATTTTAGAACAATATGCTGAGGGTAACAAGTTTTTCCTCCACGGTGGACTAGAATTCTAATGGCGTACTGCTCGGATCGATAGTTTTCCGTGGATTCTCTGATATATACCGGGTGAATACCTGAGCAGTGCTTTAACAAGTTGGGCACCGATCGCGCACGATTATCCTTCCTCATCCTTGCTTCATCTTCCCATTCATATAAAGAAACTTACACTTGCATACACTACACTACCATCATGTCGGGGGACCAGTCGCAAGCTTAGAGATTGTCCCGGGTGGGGCGGTGCCCCGCTGATGGAAATACCTGGAGAGGAATACACTCTGCAGCTTGACGTGAAGGTCGTAGCTGGATATCATCACTGAATGGCGGAGAAACGACGTCACCTTCACCGAGATAAAACGTAATGTATACTCACAGGACTAATGATAGGATGGTTGACGTTCCCGGAAACACGAAATAATAATTTTAGAACGAATGTTTGTGGTACGTAGAAATGATGCATCTAGTCAGGAATAGGTGGGTGAGATATTTTGTGAAGACACCTTTCCCAAAACTCGTGTACCTCTGACATAAATATATTCAAATCTGTAATCTTGCAACATATTTTCTCAATATCTTTAACTATTTGTCTGCATTACACCAGAATCTATTACAGAATGAAATTCTTAATTCACCATCATTACTACAATTGTCGCAAATAAAGAATAGTACCTTTTTGAGACTTTTCGATGTTTTGTAACAATAAAGTTCATCTACATAACAATCTACATATGATGCATGTGTACCAGTACCATTCCCATTTTTTAGCTCTGGCGAGGAACGACGGTTATGCCTTTATGTCCACCGTTTGAACCGCTAACGATGTGTTTAACGTTTACCTCGAATAATCGTGACAAGCCAAGTGGTATCTGCTGCATGTGACTACGAACAATACAAATAATTATTAGGGTATACGTGGGAAAAAGTTTTAAAAAAAATTAAAGAATGTTATTCAAAATCATAGAACTTGGAGTGAGGCCAGAACGATCGAGGTATATTCAGTCAGAAAAAATCCTACGCACAATTTATGGCTAGTGCTGTTCACATACGTACGTAGAGGCACGTTCACAACAACGTACGGATAGACGAACGGACATTTTGGAAGACAACGATGCTTTTCCGGTATCAAGAACCCATAATTTATGAAATATGACTACATAACGTGTTAGAGGGAGTAATTTACACATCATTAGAAGAGGTTTTATCTACTTTTTCATATATCAAGGCCCCACAATATGAGTTTTTCTGTAGAAAAATCGCTGTTTTTTGGCGGAAAATTACATAGCTGTCTCTCTAATCTATCTATCTAAATCTATTACCATTCTTAAATAGGTTTCTTGTCATAATATTGTTAATTAGTACATCATTGCATACGATTAACACGTCTGCCAACAATGACAGGAATCCTAAGAACTTCCAACCTCCATATTGCCATTTTCCGAACTGGCAGTGCGTCCATTGAAGCGTCCGACACTCGAATGTACAATTTCGATTTTTCCCATTTTTCAAAATTGCAGAAAGTTTGCCGAATATGGGAGGAGTGCCATTTTTTTGATAGTTCTTCACTACACACGTGTGACAATTTTTTTAAAAAACTGAAGCCGTTTAGAAAAAAAACTTGTTTAAAATTTTAAAATTACCCGTAAAATTAAGCCAAAAATACGCATATTTTTGAAAAATTGAAGATGATTTTATTAGAAGATTAGTTACTTTTCTTTATTATGACAGAATGTTGTGATTATACAACGCTCAGCCATACGGCTTTTCAGTTGTTAGGGAGCGAACATTTTGAGACGAAAAAGATGCGAAGGGTGTGGCTACGCGACATCCCATTAAACATTGAATAAAGCAGTGCAAGTACTAAAGGAAAACCTATTGTTGACTGTTGATGGAATTATTTATGTATTTATCCACTTTGGTTAGGTACTGTCAAACATTATGTCATTATAATGTTTCATAATAAAGTACTTTACCACCCTAGTGTGGTAATGGAGTACACTATCACACTAGGGTTGTAAAGTACTTTATTACGAAACGGATTGTAATGGCATAATGTTTGACTTTACCTAACCTTTTCCTAAGTGGAAAAGTACTAAATGTACTTCATTACCACACTAGGACGGTAAAGTAATGGCGTACGTTGCTACTCTTCTTTTGAAAATATTTAGGACTTCTTTGTCCTGTATCCTTCACGTTCCTCTTTAAAAACGCTAATAACTGAGTAAACTTACTAATATCTATATTGTCATTAAGTGACATTGCACTCTTTAACATATAGTGGGTTCAAAGACTACTTGGTTTCTCTTTCCCTTGCCATAAAAGTAAGCAATCAAAAGTTTTTCCGATATGGAATGAACTTTTTCACACCAATCTTTAAAAACTAAATGCTCACGCTTATATTTCCTTTTGGATTTGTTGGGTATCAGTCTTCTATAGCAGCATTTTCTTCTATTTCTATATCCGAATGAAAACTAGCCTATATTCACTCATCACGAAAAAAGTATACACTAAGTGTATTTCAATTGTTCTCCTAGTTGAGAACAGAGTCGCCACTTATAGGAGACAAACATTGAATACTAAATGAAGGCACAGGACCAAATTTCACATGAAATCTAAGGTTTTCACAAAGTGGATAAAACGTTGTACGATATTTGTGTCGTAAAATCCGATTACAAAACTCAATTGGATACCAAACTCGGCCTAACGGCCTCGTTTGGCAATTATCCAATCTCGTACGGTAATCAGATGCTTTACGACACATATCGTAAATAACTATTATGGGAGTATTGAGTAATTATTTCATTGTCAGCCAGATTACAGAGGAAGATGTGAAAGGGAAAGGGAAAGGGTAGACGAGGTTCTTCGGGATGCTCTTTACCTAAATTGAAATGGGATGCAACGGGAACGGAGGCTAGATTTGGGAAGAATGTATGGGAAAGATGGTTATATATGTTAGGACGGATTCTATGGCTAGGGGTCTTTGTTCTCATTTGTGTTGATTATATAGCAGGGTCGTTCACTGAAGTTCTGGGGACCGTATTTTGCAATACTTCAAATTTGTTTTCATTGTTGTAGGGGCGGCGTTACACCAGACTGAACAAGCGGACATAACTGACGTAAAATGACTCATAAGGAGAGAAGAATGGAGGATCTGTTTCTGATGAAAATATTTTATTGCGGAGAAAAATTACCTTCTTAATTGTAGTTGTAGAAACACGCCGAAAATTGTGAATCTGCAATTTGTAAAAAAATCGGGGATATCAACGAAAATAAGGCCTGCAGTTCTTAGCGTCTTTTACGCTATCCAAAAAGAAAATTTTATCAAAAAATTCGGACAATTTTTTTGGAAAATGTCCTAGGGGAAATATTGGTTTCAAATTCAAGGTACCGCGACATCATTCAGATCGAGTCGAGAATGTCAATTTTGACGAAAATCTTACTTTCGGTTGTATTTTTCGTGTTTCCGGGCGCGTCAACTGCTTTGGTCATTAGTACCGTTAGTGTAGTGCATGTTTTTTTCTCGGGAGATGGCGGTGATCTTCCCCCGCTGGATGGCGAGATCCGGCGCCGACCTACCGTCGGCTAGTGGGGTTTCCCCCTAACCAGGACTCTCTCATCAGCGGGGCACTGCGCCAGCAGGGACAAGCTCTAAGCTCCCGACCGGTCTCCCGAAATGTGGTAGTGTAGTGCATGTGAGTGTAAGTGTGTGTGTGTAAGGGGGAAAGGATAGGACAAGGAAGAGGAAGGAAAGATCGCGTGCAGTCCGTGGCCCGTTTGGTAGGGTACTGCTCCGGCATTCGCCTGGTGTTGATCGGAGAAACCACGGAAAACTACCGATCAGAGCAACCGGCCGCTAGAATTTCCCTCCAGGCAGCGACTGAATTCGACCTAGCTGAAAAGCTAGTGTCGAAAATCCTGCCGTCGTGGGGAGTGGGATCCTAGGACCTCCCGGTCACAGGCGCTACAGTGACATCAGTTGATGCACTGAGCTACCGCTACCGGTTTACTTTCGGTTTAGCCGCTAGCGTTGTGCACAGACAGACGCACAGATGTTTTGCGGTCAATCGATTTATCGGCATCAACGACTCACAAAATATGGACACTGACTACACAACGTGTTAAAGGAAGTAATTTCCTGTATACAGAAACAAGATTTATACACAATAAGAGTTTTTCGATCGCAAATTCTCTGTTTTTCACGGAGCATTACAACACTTTCTCTTAAATGCTTGAGTAGGAGCGAGAGAGTTAAAATTATTACAACAAAATTAACTAACGTTAATAAAAATTAATTGAGGTTCAACAGGGCTAAAGAAGACTGTTGTTAGCTACATGCTGCCTTAAATGACTGTCAGTAGCATTCAAACTTCGCGCCATGAGGAGTTGAATAAGCTTATTATTTTCATGAACGAACATTTTAGCTACAGAACACTTTTAGTACACGTAATATTAAGAATAGAGTTTCCACGGAATTATTATTTGTGTGACTATGGAAAGCACAAAACACTGGTTCACTAAACACATACTAAAAACAGTAACTCGCGCAATTCAGAACTTTTATTAGTTTCCATAGTCTTAAATTGTGTAAGTTTATTTTTTTGCCGCTGCAGACTTTGGTTCTCATTGTAGTTTGTACTGCGGTACTAACATGTGCGTGCAGTAATGCATCATGCCACACGTCAGCGCAAGTAGTTGAAAAACATTATCTGACAAGGTGAAGACGCTCACACAGATTACACTTTTTAAACGATTCACGGGAGTCATGCGTCTCATCAGTTTGAACAGATCACCCTGTTATTCCTGGCTGACCCCTTTCATAAAGGCAAAAAAGCTGGACAAGGTTCCTCCTGGTTGGATCTAATTCCGCAGCGCGGCGCGAAACGGTGGCGCACTTACGGTAATTGGGCTCCTTGAGCTCTTAAGCGGAGCGTCAGAGGCCTGGAGGCGGCGGCGGCGTGAGAACCGAGGAAGGAGGAAAGCAAGGACGAAGCAGGCGGCGAAAGAAGCCACTCGTCCTGCCTCGGCTCTCGACGAGTGCTGAGCCTTTGGCCGGGGGAAGTCGTTGGGAGATACAGGAAAGGTTCGGTGTGCGAGGGCTGAAGGATTCACTCGAGGTGGTAGGACGAGTCGTAAAAATTTAGTGAAGTGCATATGTGCAATGCAATGCAAATTTAGTGAAATGTTGTTGTTGTTGTTGTTGTTATTATTATTATTATTATTATTATTATTATTATTATTATTATTAAAGTGTTTTCGGTTGTGTTAAGTAGTTAAAAAGTTTTAGGTAGTGTGTAAATTCGTAATAAATATAAACTGTAAGGAGACTAGTTTGTTTTTGTTTTCTTTTTCTTTCTTTCTTTTTTTTAATATTTATTTTCTATTCGGATGTACATAGTTCAGTAACATTGTACTTTTTCATATGTATTGCTGGCTTACAGCTATTCTTATTTCCTTAACTTAAAAACTAACTAACTACGGGAACGGGTAGGAAGCTACTCTGCACCTACTGTTCACAATTGTTGGAAAATAAGTTTAGGAAGACGTTAAAAGGGTAACGTTTTTTTATACGTGTTGGAGTATGTTCTGTTGAGGCCAGGTTGTAGTGGATGTCGTGTGGTATTGAGTTGATATTTGAATAGAATGTATTGGATAGATGGGCTATGTGTTTGGAGACGGAAGTTATATTCATTTCTTTGTGTATTTGTTTGTTGGATACAAAGCAACGAGCGTGGGTTCCTAATCGGAGAAATCTATTTTGTATTATTTGTAGTTTATTTATGGTAGTAGCAGATGCGTTAGATATATAAAGTGATGGCATTATCTATTGATAGGCAGCTTTTGGTGTTTCTTAAAGGTTTTAATTGTGCTATTTTGCATTTTTCTTGTTGGGTTTTGTTTGCAATATAGGAATTCCAGTTCAGTTTTGTGTCCAAGTTTAGCCCAAGGTATTTGACTGTTTGGCAGTTAGAAGTCCATGGAATTCCGTCGTTGTTTATTGTAAAGGGGAAAGGAGTGTAGAAGAGCTTTAGTGAGGATATTTTGGCTGTATGGCTGAGTAGTTGCATTCAAATCTGATACTACAACTATTGATGCTACAACGGCACATACTTTCCCGCATTATTTCTTTAGCAATTTTAGGAAATTGAGAGAATTCAACAAGACCTGCGCAATTACTTTAAGCGCTCCTTGTTTTATCCCCCAAAAAAATAAGAACAAAATTGGAGCAGTTTTAAGATAATTTAAAACTTGCATTAATTTTAAGCAAAACGTACGTTAAAATGAGTGTTTTTGTAAAAAAAAAAATTGCTCATGATCTTTATTAAAGCTCTTATTTTTGTAACAGATTTTATTTGAGACAAACAATATTTTCAATTGTTGTTTTAGAATGTTAACTTTTTGCAATTTTTGAAGATTTTCGATATTACAGATTAGAAAGGATTAGAAAGAATCTAAAAAAAAATCATTTTTTACTAAATTCCAAAATCAAACTATTACTTGGTGCTGCAATAATGTATACAAATGTATAATAAACACTAAAATAAATGCACACAACTGTTGCAGTCATTTTCAAAGTATCCCTTATCTAAGAGAAGAGAACGGGCGCGTTTATGCGTAATGTATAAGACATACAAAAAGGGCACAGGCAGACATTGGTAAAAGATTATGGAAACCAGATTATAAAAGCAGAAGAGACCATCCTTGCAAAATACAAATTACGACGTAGAAAGCAAAGAACTGATATAGGCAAGTTTTCCTTTGTTAATCGAATTAGTAATAGATTGAAACAAACTACCTGCAAAAGCACTAGAGGTTCTCCCTTCTAATGTAGTCAAATTTAAAAATATGCTAAATTAAAAAAAATTTTTTTTTTTTTTGGTTTCCACCCTTAATTTTCCTGCCGAAAATTTGCCGTTTTTTCGCGTAGCTTCACGTAACTTTCTCTCTACCGCGGTAGCTGCGAGGAAGGGAGACAAGTTAAGACAGTCAAGCAGAAGCAGAGAAATACGTGGCAGGTGAGGCGGATGAGCAATAAGGCAGACAGAAGGAAAACAGACTTCTTTGAAGGGGTGCACTTTCGGTACCAGGAGTGCTCCTTGCAAGTATTTACGTCTAAATCTGGAGATAATTTTTTTTCTCATTTTTATTTGATCCATTTTATTTAAATAAGTAAATCCACTTTTCAAAATCACAGATCCCAAACGATGTATATCCTTAAAATCGAATCTACTTTTACGGCACGGTCTGTTCGGCGCGTGCACGAGACAAAGCGCGTGCAACAAGTCAAAGCGTGTAGTGGCGAGGGAACGCCGGCGCGCGTCCCACAGCTGCGGATGACGTCTCCATCTGCCGGCGGCGAGAGCTGCACGCGATCCCTCGCATGCCCCTGGCGATGTTCAGTTGCAGTGGTAGGAAGAAAGCGAAAACAATTTCAACTTTTGCCGGTGTTGAAAATTCAGAATTAACAGCGAAAATCGGTATTTCGCTCTATTGTAACAAACCATTTAAAGAAACAATCTGGAGCCGTCTTTTTAGAAAATGTGGAAAATGTAATGCAACCTTCCCCCAAATTTTAAAGAATGTTTTTCAACATCGCAAAGCTTCGAGACGGGTCAGATCGACCAGAGAATATTCATTCTAGAAAAAATTCTACGAACTGTTTAGGCGCTAGAGCTGTTCACAAACGCACGGACGAACAGACGGACGGAGGGATAGACAGATTTTTTGAAAAACCATTTTTTTCGGTATCAGGCAACCACAAAACGTGCATTTTCGTTGAAATCTCGAAATTGATTTTCCGCAGCATTATATAACTTTCTCATTATTATGTATACTACTCTCTTTATACATGTAGATATACGAGAAAGGAAAAATGCTCACATATACGATGCTGATGATCTCCAGTTGTTTGTTTGTGGACACTCTTCTCACATTTTTTACCAGGTTATAAAATTCAACGAAGACCGACTCAGTATCTTCTCATTGTTATCAGTAAAACCCTCATCAATTGTCATGTCTTATTGTCGGTTCCAGAAACACAAGTTATTAAATATCATTGTGTTTTTATATATGGTACTTATCTTTCGTCTTGTAATGACGTAAGAAATTAAGATGTTAATACAGAGAACACTTTCAATTGAAACGTCCTAATTGCAAACAACAACAACAAAACAACAACAACAACATCAACACAACAACATCAACCACAACAACATCAACCACAACAACATCAACCACAACAACATCAACCACAACAACATCAACCACCTATTGCTCTATTCTTTTGTTTTATCAAAAATTACAAAAATTTAATTTTTTTGACTTGCCTCTCACGTCCGTAGTATTTACATTAGATGCGATTTATTAGCGTTATTGTGTTCATGAAGACATGTGCTTTAAATAATGTGAAATAAAGTTATTCAAAACTCAAAAGTTTTCTGTGAAAATGAGCACAAAATTCCGAATTTTCAGAAACTCTCAAAAGCTATTTTCACAAAAATGGTTATATATTATTTCTTCAAATTTTTCCAACAGATAGTGGTAATGGCATTATTTAATGACGTTCATGCATTTTTTAAATTAAATAAGTATTTATTCATTGCTACGGTAATATGACATTCAATGGTTTCTACATTATTGAATTGATGAAGATTCATACGTCAATGAAATTTTGAAAACTCATAGTTCTTGAAAGACAAATTGATTAATAACATTAACGCCCTTTAGTCGTCAAACTTTAATAAATCGCTTTAGGACAAAGTTTTAGCATTCTTTAATAATCTTTAAATAATATTTCGGTTCTACGATTTAGAAACCGAAAAGTTGAGAAAAGTTTTAAAAAATATACTTTGGGCGGCGATATATTACATCTGGCAAGATAGAGGGCCAAGACCATACAGTACCGGTCTCCTCAGAGGGCATTAGAAAAATTTACTACGATAACGTCTGTACCATTCTGTAGCACCTCTAGTCACTTTTTCGTATACGTACGATTGTACGGTGTAATGTACGTAGTATAGAGAATCTTGTGTAATACAGTGTTAAAAACTTCGGATATTCGGCAGAAAAAATTCATTGTCGGGCTCTGTTTACGTAAAACTGAATAAATCCAGTTGCTAAATTAAAACTCCTCTCACGCGTAGTGAAGCCGGAATCCCTGTTTTGTGGGTCCTTGATGCCGAAAAAGAAACTGAAATCAAGACGTCCGTCTGTTAATTCTACTAGCGCCTAAACCATACGTAGGGTATTTTCCAAATTGAAGAAACCTATGTCAATCTGGTTCTAGTTGTAGCTTTGAAGTTTTGAGAATCATTCTTTCAAATTTGAGGGTACTTTACATGAAGCCACCCGAACATATTTCAAAATTTTCTCAAAAATAGTTCCAATTTTTTTTCAAACATTTCCAACGGATAGTGCTAATTGCACTGTTTAATATGCTATTCAGTTTACTTTGGTGTATTCTTTTTTTAATTACACAAAGTTCATTTTTTGAAATACATATTTTTGTATATTTTACCTTTAGGCCATTTTCTTAAAAAAGCTCTAAATTTTTCAATAAAAATTCCCATTTTGGACGAGGTTTTACTCTTCTATAATATTCTTAAAGTAATATTTCGGTTCTCTAATTACGAAACCGAAAAATTGAGAAAATGTCAAAAAAAATGTTCTTTGGGTGGCGATAGATGGAAGCTGGCAAGAGGATGGGGCGGGACCATAAAGCCAATCCACCCCAAAGAAATTAGAAAACTTTACTACGAGAAAGTCTGTGCCATCTTTCTTTACTAACTTCTCTAGATTCTTCTCCAGAGTTCTTGCTCTCTGTATACTTGATTCTGCATTGTTCTCTCTGTCTATCTGTATACTTGATTCTGCATTGTTCTCTCTGTCTAAAAGTATTTTAATGCAGTCTTCACGCCTAGATCGTATTCATTGATCGGTATCATTCCGTGATCTCTCCGATCAACAGCAGTCAAATGCTGGAGCAGTAACCTATCAACCGGGCCTCGGACCGTGCGCGATATTTCCTTCATATGCCTTGTCCTATCCTCACCACTTACTTACACACACACATGCACGACACTCCCACCTTTATGTGGAGACCTGTCGGGAGCTTAGAGTTGGAGCGGAGCCCCACTGGTGGAAGATCCCTACTTGCGGAAAATCCCGCTTGTTGTCGTGTAGATTGGCACCAGATCTCACCATCCAGTGGGGGAAGTTAACCACCACCTCCTCGCCCCCCGAGAAAAGCATTCACTACATTTACGGAACTAACGACTAGCCGTTGACGCGCCCCAAACCACGGAATAATCCATCTCAAATGCATGCCTGGCCATGCACGCTTTCATCACCATGTGATAGGGGTGGGCAGAGGCGGAGGGCGTAGAGCCTTGGCAGCGGCGAGAAATCCATGTTCCAAGAAAAGACCTTCTGTAACTCGTCTGCTTATGTTCGGAGGAAACATGCAACGTGACGGCACAGATAATCGAGGAAGAGAAAGCAAGAAACGATGACCCGGGTACTACGAAATGCAGTGCCGTAAATCGTGCCTGGGCTTCTAGAATGTGTTGGAGCGCCTACACAAGTGCGGTTGACGCCAGTGCCCGTGCTATACGTAACGCCTTCGTACATTACATTTTTCGAGCTGTAGAATGTTTAGTGTAAGAAGCTAAGAAGACTGTTTAAAGTTTCCTATGAATTTTAATGAATGTTCATTTCTAAATACCACGGTCTACACATTCTGTGTGTGAATTGATGGTCATCAATTGATTTTACTTTCTCGGATACTACTTGTATTGTGAAGAGAAAGTTACGTAATGCTGCAGAAAAAAGCTGTTTTGTTGAATCCCTGGTGCCAGTAAAGTGGGTAATTCGTGCTCCTTTATTAAGTAAATGCCTTTTTTGTATTCCAGCATTATAATCGACCTTTCCCGTTGCAAGAAATTGTCCATAAAAGGACGTCTTACGGCACAAATGATGGCATATTTGCCGATTAGGGCACGAATAATTGCGTCATCACACATTCAGCCAATCGCAGTGAGACCATCTTTTCCCCACACATGTCAAATATCCGTGACGTCACAATATAGTTGTTCCCAAAATTAACATTCATTCTCTTATAAATTTATAATGCTGTTATACAAAAAATAGCGCACGCAACTCATTTAGTGTTGCATTATTGCATTCGTACAAATTTGAATACACGCCCCTAATATCGCATCGCTTCAATGATTGCCAGAGTGGAGGTAAGTGTTTAATTCTTCCTGCCATTTCATCAAGTTTGCCTCAAACCCCTATAGACATATCAAAGCTAAAAATTCTCTCTCGTCTCTTTCAAGCAAGATTGATATCTTCTTAATCTCTACTCTATTTTCTGACGTTTTCGAAGCTAAAACTTCACATTCAAATGGCATTCATGGATGATCCACGGAATCAGGCTCCACGGACCTACGCATCTCAGTGGAATTCTCAACTTGAGGTCGCTGAAGGTGGTAAAGTACGATCACTACTCCGTTTAGAAATCTTTCTCACCACGCCTTGTAAGAATATGTTGTCTTAGAACTTGTTAAAAAGTTCAATTCTTAACACAAATTGCTGAAAATACCAGCATATTGCTTTCAATTTATCTCTCGGTGTCAGACCAAGACTCCAAGAGATACGTCCCTGGCTCCACGACTAAGCAACGAAATGACCTATTAATTGTGAAATCAATTCATAAATTATCCCTTTGTGGAGAATATAATACACTTTCGAATAAAAGGGAAATTGCTATTTTTAAAAAAAATTACTCTTCATCCTTTCCTAGGTAAGGATGGCGTTATTCGTGTGGGAGGCAGACTCAGACACTTTCAAATGCTTAAATTATTCTCCCTTGAGAACATGCATTCCTAAGAGCCCTTATTACTATTCTACATAGGAATTACAGCTAGTTGCCAGTTAATAGTGTCGCTGGCTATGCAAAGATTTTGTATTCCTTCCATTCGACGACCAGTAAATAGTGTAATTTATGATTGCTTGCCTTGCATTAGACGGCGTGCTAAACCGGTTTCTCAAATTATGCGTGCACTTCCTGCCTCAAGAATTACGCAGTCAAAACAATGAGAGTTTACCTCAGTCGATTATTGCGGGCCTTTCCTAACAAACCCCAATCATTTCGAGGTGCAGAGCACATTTTAAATCATGGATTGTTGTATTCGTGTACCATGCAACAAGGCTATATACGTAGTGGGAAACCTAACCACAAATCAATTTAAAGCTGCTCGAAAAAGATTTAAGTCTCGCAGGGACTACCCCAGAGTAAATTATAGCAATAATGCTAGAACATTTGTAAAAGCAAAAAGCCAGTTGGTTGAACTATTCCAACTCTTCAACACGCATCAGAAACACTCGATTCTCAAAAGCTTCTCTGCTGAACATTGAGTAGAGTGATAATTTTGTCCACCACGTTCACCATTTTGCAATGTATTGGCAGAGGCAACCGTGGACTCTTTTATGTTTCATTTAAAATGCTGTATTGGGCAAAATTGTATTTTACTTTGTGAACTGCAGACTTTGGTAACCCAGATAGAACACGTGTTAAACTCACAGTCTCTGGAAAATACTGAAGCCTCTGAGAAGGATACTGAAGCCTTCACTATAAGTCGAAAACATTTAATGCCTGGGCACTTGCTAATTCTTCAGCTTTTGATCAAGAATCAAACAATAATAATCTCTCGTCATTCGTGCACGCGACGAAATGCCACATAAAACAATCTAATTCTCCAAGGCAGAAAGAGTGTTCCCATCAAGATTTGATTTTATTATTATTTTTTGTAGTTACGGATCTAGTTCGACCTCGATCAATAACGCGTTTTCTAGTTTGCCAAGAACTGGCAGAAAAATGGTTCTTTTAAAATTTTTGCAGATGTTTTGCTCTACTTCAGAGGAAAGTTTTCGTTTGTGTATATGATCTCCCCTCTCTCGCTAACACATGCCGTTTCAAAACATATGTTTTTGTAATAGTTATTGTCTAAGTGTGGGTTCCTGCACAAAGGCAGGAAGTGTCGAGTTCTGCAAAACAAATTGTCTGACGGTGAGTGGATCTTATTCTGAAACACCTCGCCTCAGAATTTGAATGTACAATCTTGCATTTGTGCATTGATAGAAACTAAGTTAAATTATATTTTAAATATTTACTTCTTATTTTCTTTATTTTATCTCTATTTTAAAGCGGGTCAAATGGAAATATAATCGAGGTATGTAATTTTAATTGACATTTCGTTTTCAAAAACATAATTCTTACTTCAGATTTTTTTGTTTTTTCCTACGTAAAATGAGTCGACGTAAACATAACTTGTTCGCCACGACAGTGTCATTTTATTTATATCTGTTTCTTTAATTTTTTGGAGTTCTATCTCAATCTTTCGGTTGAACAGTGCAAGCCACTGTATTTGAATTATATCTGATCTCTGCGTCTCGTTTCCGAAGCAAAGGTAATGGCGCTCATCACTGCCAAACACTATCATCTTTCCTTAGTGTATAGTTACACAAATGATTATAAATTATTAAAACCATGCGGTTGAACAGTGCAAGCCACAATAATGTATACAAATGCATAATAAACACACAAATAGATGCCCAGAACTGTTGCAGTCATTTTCACAGCATTTTTAAAGTCAAGATGATTTAAAGGAGGGAAATGGTTTTTATTTTTTAACTACAGACCTGCAGTCGAACAAATCTAAAAGAAAATCAAACAATTTGTATCTTGAGAGGAACGTTTTAGATTTTTTCGAGCATCTTTCAGCGTTCTATGAAAGTAATTTGTTTTTGTTATTTGTTTTGAAAAATATTTATTGCTATTGAATTTAAAAAAAAAAAGAAATTATTAAGGAAAAAATAATTAAAACACACGTTTATTCATTTATTTATTTTACGTCAAACAACAGTTAAAACTGCGTATGTTGGCTCTAGTGGGGTGTGGGTGGTGGGAGAGGGCTAATAAACCTTTCAAAAACATTATTTTTGTGTTAGAGTTATAGTGCAACTACTCATATGTCATCTGATTTAGGAGAACTTTTTATCGGGGGTACCCTTTGTTGTTTTAAATTTAAGTTCTTATACTTGTCAAGAACTAATTATGCCGAAAGTTCAAATGTCCTACAGACCCTACGATCCTTTTGTCAATATTTTCTGCATTTCCGAACTGAACGTCAACTTTTAGCATTCCTTACCGTATAAAATAATTCCTTAAGGTTGTAATGCAATAAAATATCCAAACAAATCTATGAGTGAATTTATTAATAATAAACTATAATGCTATTCCAAACTCTTTATGGTTACTGGTTTTTTTTCGGCAAAATGAATCTACTATATTTTACATAACTAGTTTCAACCTCTCATGGCGATTTTTCAATAGAAAGCTACCGTTTTCAACATACCGGTCAAAGTAAATTTAATCAAAAACTTATTCTTACTCATTAAAGGGAAGGCATTGCCAGAGCCTATTTTTTCTGTCTAAACATATCATTTATACTATCACAGAAAGGTGCAAACGTTTGGTAATCTAATCATCTTTTGTTTATTATTTGGATCAATATTACTATCATCATTCTCTACAATGTAATACACCATTCACGGAATCACTCAATATCTCGAAATTTTTCTCATTTTACTTTAACATAGGAGAGTTGACAGACCAGCTTCATCTCGAAAACGATCACGTCATCAAATTCTGTTAAAACTACATTTCACGTCAGATGTAGAATTCACACACCCTGAAGAAAATAACTTCATAAGGCGAGAAAGTAAGAAGTGGCATCTAAAGCGTCAAAGAAATTTCGGTAGTGCACGTATCACGAAGAGAAAGAACACAAACAGGTACAATTCATCTGTGAGACACCTTTGGACTTATGATGAGAGCTTGCGTATGTGTGGGTTTAGTAGTGCTGCTTCAACAAACAGTGTACTCCTCAGCATATATGTGATGTAAACATTGCGGAGAAAACAATCTTTATTATCACGCCATCCCCTAAATGAACTGGTGATAGGAGAGAATGGCGTATGGGAAGCGTGAATGGATGGGTGATGTTTTGGACATGAGAAGACGGGTTAATTTGTTAGGTCTAGGATTTAGACAGGTTATTTTGTTAAAGGGAGGGTATTGTGGGAGGAGGAGGTAGGTTTAATAGGTTTTAATGCATGTATTTTAGGGCTGGGAACATGTCGGTGGGTTATTTCGTTAAAGGGGCTTTAGATGGGTTATTTTAATTGAAGGTATTGCGTCCCAATTGGTTGTTTTGTTAAGGTATTGGTAATACTGTATATGGTGTATGGTGATTGTTGGAAAAAGGAGACATTTCTGGATTTTCGAGTACCTAAGTCGTTTAGTAGAGAGGTAAGTCATTTCAAAAGTATTATAAAGTCGTGAATGTAAGTTCTGGTTGTCTAGGTGCCTGGTCGTATGGTCTACGTAGCTATATTGTGGGAGAAGGTGGAGGTAGGGTGAATATGTCAAGCGGGTGGCGCTTCCTATTGCGTGGGATAGTTGTGTTGATGATATGACGATGAGATTCGACAAAAGCAGAGAAGGAAAGATTATACATTCCTTCTATCAGTCGTTTCCGTGCAGTTTCGTAGGTTTCTATCGCAAGATTTTTAATGTCGAGGTAACAGTCGTCAGGTACGGGTGTGTAAGTCAGTCTGATTATTCTGTTTTCCAGCCTGGTCAGCAAGTTATAGTTAGATTGGAAAATCGAGGCCCATGTTTCAGCGCCATATATGGCTATTGGCTTGATATACGTATGGTATATGTAAAGTTTGGTCTTGTGTTTCACATTCTTGGTTGTCATGATAGGCTGTAAGGCTTTGATTGTTCGATGTGTTTTTTAAGGCTTCTCCTTAATGTGTCGTGTCCACAGTAGCTTACAGTTGAATGCCAGTCCAAGGTATGTCACTTCTCGTTTTCATGGGATGTCCACGTCGTTAATTTGAATGAGGGCTATTGCTGAATTTGCTCTTTTCCATTGGAATATGATCGATTGACATTTGGATGGGAGCTTCTGATGCGCCACTTTCCGTGAACACTGCGAGCCACGCAACTTCAAGGTAGACGGTAGGCTCATCACAGTTTTGAAGATAACGCGAGTTGTGCAAAAGAAATCAATTGTGAGGGTCTGAGACCCCATCGCATCTGTTAAGGTTTCTTTTAAAATGTATTACTTCTCGTTCAACAATTATGTCTTTCGAGGATTTTGACATACATGATCTTATATGGCTTCTTAGAATATGGCCATCCTTAAACCGCAGTTGGTTTCTGAAACTGTACTGAAGAGTTTTTATTTTTGTTCTGTGATTAAATGATGGTATGCTGATGGAAGGGTATGAGGGAGAAGCCAAGTTAAGTTGGTTTAAGTTCGTCTTTTTGGAAATCTTGATATAATTCTCGGTCTGCTATTGTTTCCTCCTAGATTGAATATTATAGTGCAGGGAGCATTTGGTAGGTGGTTGTAGAAATTGCTAGTAAGATTTTTTTAATGTCTTCTTGAATTCTGGTATGTCTAATTCTCGTCGGATTTGATGGTGGGGGATAAACTATGGTGCGTAGAGAGTTATTCTCAGATATTTATTTTGGAGAACACGAAGTCTGTTGATGGTGCTTGATGCAGTACCACCCCGTACTGGACTTGCATAAGTCATTGTAGGTAATATAACTAACTTAAAGAGTAACAGTCTGCATTCTAACCTCAGAGGTGAACGTCGATTTACAATAGGTGATAATTGGAATTTTAATTTTGGTTTTATAAATGACTGAATTAACATGGGGTTTCCAGGTGAGTCTCTTATCGGAGAGTACCGCGAGGTATTTAGGGGAGGTTGATCATGGAATTTTTGTTCCTTGGATTATGATTTCTGGAGGATTTTTCGGACGGCGGAGAGTAAAGATTTTGCAGATACTCTTATGTGGATTAATTCTAACTCTCCAATTGTGAGTCCATTCTAAATAGTTATTTACGCTTTCTTGTAGGTTATCTTTAGCTTTTAATATATCGGAGTTTGTAGCGTAAATTGCTACATCATCAGCGTACAATGCTATGTTAGCGTTTCCTTCAGATGGATTGTCGTGGCAGTAAATATTAAATAAAGGGGGTGAAAGTGTTGATCCTTGAGAAACGACTGCGTTGATTTGGAATGCTCTTGATGTTACATTGTCGATTCGAACAATAATTGTTCAGATTTTGATTAGATATTCTGGAATACTCAGATCATGCAATTTGTCCTCGAGACCTTTATGCCAAACTTTGTCGTAGGCGTAGCCCATGTCTAAGAAAGCTGAAGTGTGCTCTTTTCGATGAAAACTGTCCGCTACACCTTCCGTTAATCTTAATAATTAGTGCGAGATTGAATGGTTTAAATTAAGGCTTAAAAACTTAATGTTTACTATCCGTGCCACATCCGTTAAATTTTGAAAAATTAAGAGGTAAAATATTGAGGAAGGAAGTACAAACTACATAATTATGAAAGTAGTAGTACATTTTGCAGCTACGAGAACTGGATTTAAAATAATGAAATACGGACTTCCATCGCTTAATCTTGTTTTTTTTTATTTCTTGCAATATTATCGGTGTATGGATTAGTTTGCATTTTTAAGATATGTAAAACATTTTACCTTAAATTTAATGCAGTTATGTTTTAGTTTCTAATGATTAAAATCAAAGCTTTCCATTTTGGGGTTAACGGTGATGTAAAAAAATATGAATCATTATAATACTTATAACAAACGTGTAAATATATAAAATTTGTGATAACGTGTCGTGTAAATTTTTACGCCAATTAAAATTTCTTATAGTAATCAATAATTCCCATATTAAATGTATTAGATGCGACGTAAATCTTCTTCTAACTTCTTGCACGTTTTATCCCCTTCCATCATTTCATTTATTTTCAAAATCATCTCAAATTCTGAAATTAAATTGTTCAAATATTTTATTTAGCATTCATGATTGAATATTACATGCACATTACAGAATCCAATTCGAAAATGCTGAATGGACCCATAATAGTTGAAAACCTATAACACTGAAAAGAGGGTCCTAGGTAATGGAAAGTCGGCTCATTGTCTTCAATTAAGAATACAATAAGCACAGTTTGAAATGCACCCATTTCGGCAACCCGTTGGAGTAATATATTATGGGCATAAAATTGTAGTGTTCAGTACATATTATGTGTTGGTAGAGTACACTATGTGGGTGAGTGCGGCGCGTCCTGTTGGAACGTCCTCGCTGATGGCGGCGGCGCCTGGCGGCGGATCTTGAGGTTGAGGCTTCGGCCACCGCTGGCCTCTGAGCCCCGGCCGCTGCACGCAGTCCTGCCGCCAAGCCCATTCCAGCTAAATGCTATCCTCAAGATTCGCTTCGTTTACTTTTGCTCTTACAGAGACGACTATGCTAGCGGCACGCTGCAGACGCTGATTACCCCTTCCGGCGAAAAGGATGTTGAACATGCTTTCCATAACGAAGACGAGTAAAATATTCACTAATGCACCTCTCTCGTGGTAAACATTATCATTTAGCAAATTATTGGAAATTCTTCGAATTACCATAGGAGTTTTAGTCTAAATGTAAAAAACCCTCCTACATGAAGTTGTGAAAACGGCGTTGCTAATCATACACTTCACCAATTTTTCGTTAATGAATTAAACTAGTTTCCGACTGGAGATGAAGGCTACGCTTCTGGGGAGAAGCGGCGCGCCTCGTGATCGCAGCTGACAGTTGAGGGCGTCGAGTGCAATCTCCCTTGGTCGCATGCCCACGGGCACTCCGCCACCTGTGCTCTCGCAGCCAAATCCAACCCTTGTAATCAGCTCTGAACAATTCGGTTTTTGCTCGTCATTACAAACACAAATAAATGCAGATGGATTTTGAATGGTGCTCTTTTAACCTCGTAAAGATTATCAAATCTGTTCATAAAATCCGCAATTCAACTTAGCATTACCAAGAGAGAGTGAATTCAAACGCCAGCGATTGCTTTTTACGGATTTACGGATTACATTTTTTTAGAAAGCTGAAAATTATTTTTATGATATTTTTAAAAAAAATTCATCCCAAATATTAGTTACAATTTCATGTATTCCAACGTCTTTGGCTGTGGATAAAAATATATGTACACTCTTCACTCCAAAATACTCAAAGTATATTTTGTAAAGATTTGTAGTATTTTAAATCGTAGTATAATGTAGTCTAATTTTGTATATTTTAAATAATTTTTTATCAAAAACGGTCTGAAATTTGTTGATTAAATTTTGACCTCGGATAGCGTAAAGGACGATTAAAAAATGATGCAGGACAAATTTTCCTTGCAATCCCTGATTTTTCGAAAATTGCAAAAATTAATTCTTTTCGGAGATTTCCTACAACTACAAGTATAAAGATATTTTTTTCTTAATCAAATGTGTTCATTAAAAACAGATCTACAATTAAAGTTATGGTCAGTTTTTGGAGAATATGAGTATTTCTTGAGTAATTTGGCTCAAACATTAGCAATTTTTAAATTTCAAACAGTTATTTTCGAGGAAACGGTTCCAGTTTTTTCTTTCAATTTTTTCACGTTTCTAGCAAATACCGATAAACAAAGTGGTCTAGATCCATTTTCGGTGCAGTCTCTGCACTTTCAAAAGGCGGAAAATAATTGAAAATGGTGAATTCGAATTTTCGGCGCTTCCTTTGAGGCGATGTCAATACATAATATGGCCGTTCCGACACATAGCATCAATACATAATAAACTTAATTGAAAATAACTAAAATTGGATTTTATATGGCAAAAAATTACAAATTACGTAATTACAAATAGTATGGGAAAATATAATATAAATATCATAGACGACGCAGACGACGCATTGTTAATAGCAGAAAATGAAGATGACTTTCAACGATCGTTGTGCGAATTCAGTAAAATTTGTTAGTATTTTAAATTCAAAATATCTACCCAGAATTCCAAAGCTATGACAATTGTTAAGAATCCGATTAGGTCCAAATTGGTAGTGAATAATCAAATAATAGAACAAATTCTAGCTATAAAATATTGGGGAATGACTTTAAGAAGCTCCGGGCAAACTGAGAAAGAAATCAAAAAGGAAATAATAAAGATTAATAGAATCGCTGGCTGTCATACCTACTCAACATGGTATTATAAACATCTAAAACAGGACTCCAAAGTTAGAATATACCAATCAATAATTAGATCAATATTAACATATGCAGTAGAAACATGAAGTTAAACAAAACGCACCAAACAACAACTTGAGATCGCTGAAATGAGAGTTCTGAGAAAAATTACAAATCACACTGTACTGGATAAGGAAAGAAACAGAAACATCAGGGAAGAGTGCAAAATTTAACCCATTACGGAATGAATAGCAGACCGAAGAAAGGAATTGAGAGAATGACGGAGAAAATAATCATGAGGATTGCTAAAGACGACAGGCCGAGGGGAAGAAGAGAAGCGGGTAGACAAAGGGGAAGATGAAAAGACTCCTTATAATTCTTGGGAAGGAACAAGTCTTAGACTTTTTAGGAAGAAGTAGACGTGATTACAAAAATATTACAAATATACAAAAAAATAACATTACAAAATTTCTAACAGTTTTTTGTTAGATATCTATTCTAAAAAAATATGGCATGCGCATTTTTTTAAAATATGAGAGTTAAGCGCAATTTTACAAATTCCAATTTCCTGTGCTCCATTCGCTACCCTCCAGGAACCATCAGATTGGAAGGCGACAATGTTTTTCGCCCCGCGAGACGGTAGTTCTACTTCTGTCAACTCCGTCTCATGTTGGAGCGAGTAAATAATATTGCGTAACCATGTCTAAGGGCGAGAAAGTAAGTGTTCTTTTAGCACCACTATTTTTTTCAATGAAATTTTTTTATTAATCAAATGTGTTCTTTAAAAACGGATCTATAATTAAAGTTATGGTCAATTTTTCGAAAATATGAGTATTTCTTGAGTAGTTTGGCGTCAAACACTAGCAATTTTTAAATTTTAAATAATTATTTTCGCGGAAAAAGGCCAGGTTTCGTCTGTAATATTCTTAAGGTTATATTTCAAATATACCGTTAGGGTACCAAAGAACTGAGATAGCGCCAATATATCGCAGACGAGAAGAAGTTCAACCAAACCGAAAAGGTACCCCAGGTTAACAGGAAAGAAAACTTGCTAGTATGAGAATGTCTGCACCGTTCTACAGTGCAACTGATAACTTCTTGCAAATGCTTACGCAGTATAGAGCAAGTATTGTAATGATGCGGAAAAACACGGTGAACTTTCGACCGAAAAACTCTGATTGCCATCCCCTGGTAACGAAAAGGTGGATATATCGTGTAAAGTAAATTACTTCTTGTTATGTAGTCAGAATAATCCATATTTTGTTTGTCCTTCATAACAAAAAATCAACTGTTGACAAAACATCCATCTGCCGGTAAACAACGCTCGCGTCCCACCATAAGCAGGATGTTCACCAAAATCGATACTCTCAAAACTGACTGATATCGCGGCTCTCTGAATTTGAAATCAGTATTTTAATTTATTGGGGTTTACGTACGCCCCCTGGATATTTTCAAAATTTTCAAAACAATGGTTCGAAGTTTTTGATTAAGTTGTAGATTAACATTATGTAATGGGAGACACTGTAGTAATGCATTTTAAAAAATAGGGCGAAATAGAAGATAACCACGCAACATCTGAAGTAAGATGAAATCGTGGAACAGTTTTTTCATGCTGTATTCAGCCAAGAAGATCTCGATTGTGCACGAAGATCCAACGTAAGCCATCGAGGCATCCTAATTCAATGTGAATGAAAAGAATGACTATGGTCCGGATCAATACTGATACAAATGAACTCAATGATACAAATGAATTAAATAACATGTTAATGTTTTCATTGTGAAATAAATATTTTATTTGTTTATTTGAAAAAAAGCTGTTCATCATAGTAGCTTGCAATCTCAAGTTGGACTTCTTTAGCTGAACAAAATTTCCTGACATATTAGCTGATCCATATGGACTCTGCATACGACCAAGTGAGTAACAATCTATCGTATGTTAGTACTCACATGTGGAAATATTTGGACGATAAATATTATTAATATTAGTCAGCGATACAATAATACTAATATTAAAACTGTTTGATTATTAAACAGATACTTCAGCAGAGCAGGGCAACAGAAGCTGCAGAAAGATATCTGTCTATAAAAGATAGCTGTAAATATTAATATTAGTCATCCACACACGCTAGCCGAAGATATTAGATAACACTGATCGACAAAACTTTAATTTGACTAACATTTAACATTTTGTCAGTTAAATGGAATATAATTACTGTTTCTAATGGAAAGTGGTGCTCTTATTTCAAATTTGTAGAGCATTTGTATATAACGCACAAGATTTTTTTTTGTAATATGCAATTTAAAAGTACACACTGTTTCAAGTTATTGGTTTTCTTTATTTTACTTAATATAATAATCTCAATCAAAATGAAATTTTGAAAGATTGTTTACTGCATTTCGTTTGTCGTATATTCTTTTTTAGTTCCCAGCAAAAGTCTGCAAACAAATTCTGATTCCATTTTCGCTTAAAAAATGTTTCCATACTTCCAATGTCTTGGTGGAATCACACACCGCGTTTGTCGCTCACAATACAGAGATTTCCAAGAAAGAAGTCTTGAGTGTGAATACAGAAAATGTATATGAAAGAACGTGTTACATCCCACAGTTTTATAATTTTGAAGGAGTTCCTACAATATTTTTTCATAGGTCTCAGCTTTTCTGTTAACAATAAATATCATTACGATCTTTTGAAGTAACATTCGTGTAGCCTTTTCAACACTATACAATTTACCTCAAAGTCATGATCCCTCATAAACTCCTTCATTTTTGATCCTACAAATATACTCTTTATTTTAGCTTCAATGATCTTGGATAAAAGTGGGTTTGGTTTACCATAAGTAAAGAACCAATTCCCCATTACCTTCACAATTTTTTCATCAATACGAGTTTGGTGGGCAAGGGAGGAAAATATGCGTGAACAGCAATACAAAGGATTGCAAATGTGGCGTCATACGGGTGTAATCAATACACAGACGAGAGTGTGTTGTAATAACAGCAGGTTTATTCACAATTTAGACCGTAGTCACAAATAACGAATGCACTGTATACAATTAACTAACTAAATAGACCACTACTAGGAGAGATATTTACAACGGCTACCACACCGCAACATACTACCTAATGTTTCGCCGTGCGTAGTACCGCCTGTCCTAAGACCGACTACTTGTCTCAGTAGTCACTACAATAACTGCCGACTTCTTGCGCCGCGTGCACATTCGCACCTCTCACGGACGACCTACGCTGCCGCTGCCAGTATAAAAGGAACCCAAACGACGCGCCCGCCGCCTGCATTGCCTCCGCCCTAACGTGCGCACACCCTGTCAGAAAAACCCCGTGCGTCATAGCTTCTCCTTTTCTCGCATCCGGCGCCACGTGCCCACGCTGTTTTAGCTACACGACGCTACACAAAGTTAAATTTTTATCCAGGAATCAGATGTCGTTGAGACCTTTGCTTCACAAAATGATTTTTGCGATCTCTGCCATCCCATTCGCATACAAACAGCATAATTTAGATTATCATTGCTGGAGATCTAACAAAAGTATGATAACTTTCAAATCGTCGTAAAAAGCCATGAATACTCATGGTATTGTATCTTCAATAACAAACGTTTCATAACACCAAACACCGTTTCATATGGGCGGTATAGTCAAGAGGAATTGCTTGTGTCTCATTTCCGGTATAAGCCCGGCATTTAAACTGAGTTTAGAGGAATTTATAAAAAACCCTCATTTCATAGGGTAATGACCAAAAGCTCTCAGTAATGCATCAACATCAGTACAATTCATTATCTTGTGCTTGTGATTCCAGCCACTTTCGTTATGCAGAAATAACAGCCTTTGAGGTGGTCCTTTTGTTCCCTCCATGCCATGGGGATTGCAAATGGTATATATCGCGAATTTCCGTTAAGGCAACCATTAAGTAATGTTACACTGGGGGGACAAAAAATATGAGGGGCCCATGGTTTGTTCTGATCAACAATTTGGCACCGACATACAATTCATATGCCCTTCTTCTTAAAGGAGTAATATTCCGCCTTTGGAATCAGATTCCTTACAATACCGCAGCAGTGAGGGAACTATCCAAACAATTTCTGTTAGGTGTGTGTGATGAGGTAAATTTGAAGAGTCAAGAGAGCGATATTTCAAAAAAATTACATTTATGTAAATTTAAAAAAAGAATACACCAAAATGAATTTTAAATTATCTTAAACAGTGCATTTTGAACTATCCGCACGAAAAGTCTGAAGAAAATGTTTGCAGTCTTTTTTTAGAAAATGGCATTTAAGTGTTTCTGAAAATGCGAAATTTTCAGCTCATTTTCACACAAAACTTGACTTTTTGAGAAACTTCATATGACATCATTTTAAGCACATGGGCTCATAAATTTAAGAAGGTGAACAAATAGCCTCTAAAGTAAATTTTATTGACTGTCAGAAAAATAAAAATATTTACATTTGTGTAATTTTTGAAAACCATAAAAGAATAGAGCAAATGGCGTGTAGAGTATATTTAGCTATCTCTACGAGAAGTTCGAAGAAAAAATTTGGAGCCCTTTTTGAGAAAAACTTGTTTTTGGTATTTTTTAATATTGTACGCAAATTTTCCCGAAACGTTTTTCAAAAAATGTGCGTGACCTTAATGAAAGAACTAATTGCGGAGAAAAAAATTTATATGAATAAAAATCTCTCTTCAATTTTGTAGTTGTAGAAAGACGACGAAAAATTTAAGTCTTTTGTAATTTTCAAAAATTCGAAGTTAAAAGTGTAAGTCGGACCTATGCCACCTTTGTAAGTGCAGTTCACCCTATTCTTACTACAATCAAACAATTGGAACCATCTTTTAGAACAGTTTTAAAATGTCCAGACACTTCATGTAAAATACTCCGAAAATCAATGAATGTTTCTTCAAAATCGCAGAACTTCGAGTGAGGCCAGATTGACAGAGGTTTATTCAGTTTGGAAAACATCCTACGCATAGTTGAGACGCTAGTGTTGTGCACGTACGACGGACGGACGGACCAACGGACGGACAGACGTTTTGAAAAAGACACCAAGGGATTATTCAATTTGGAAAAAATCCTACATATTAGTTTAGGCGCTAGTGTTGATTACATACACCAGACAGACGGACGGACGTTTTCGAAAAACAAGTTTTTCGGTGGCAAGAAGCCACAATTTCCAAAATCTGACTAATGAACATGTTAGAGGGAGTAATTTACTACATTTTAGAAAGTTTTTTTTCCGATTTTTCTGTATCAGGGCCCTTCTATACGAGTTTTTCTGTAGAAAAATCGCCTTTTTTTGCGGCAGCATTACAGAACTTTCTCAATACTACGTATTTTACTCGTACGTATACGAGAATGCACAAAAATGCCCGTAATGAACCTGTAAGCTGTTCTTCGTGTTATTCTTTAATTGTAATATAAAATAATTCTCAATTAGTTCCCAAAAACTCTGTCACAACACCATCTACAGTTACATTTTATTCTTCCTCCGTATTTGCCCAATAAAATATGAAACGTACGTGCCAAGTCGAATACGTATGTGCTCTTGCTCTCTAACTTTACTCACAGTTCTTATTTTCTCCGTATTCACTTGGCGTTCTGCAAATTTAATACGTTCCAAGGTAATACTGTACGTAGGTATTATTAAAATTACGGTAATAAGGGCGAAACATTTCACTTCTTCTTGTGTTCAAAGCATCATGACATTCGACAGTTCTACAACGTGTTTCACATATTCCAGAACAGTGTTGCCATCCTCGTAGAAGAAAATTATGGAGTCGTGAACCGAAAATGTAATCATCTGCATGAACACAGATATATTTGGATATTTGGTGTAGGTGGCGTTGATTTAACTCGCCTTCTACCCACTAGGGTTTTTAAATACCTACTTTTTCAGTGAAAATATCTACTTTTTTCATTACAACGAATAAAAATGAAAATTGATTAATTGACGGATTTGCGGGTGATAATTACAACAAACTCTTGTCGTGCGCGGCCCTGCAATAGGACCCGACTTCCGGCCGTCAGAACCGTAGACCGTTAGCCGGCCATCAGAATTCCATAACGCTCGCTGTTCAAAAAAGGTACTTTCTAATTATCTTTCGAGTTAACAAACACCCTGGGAGTAATGTAATTGGGAGTTATGTCTTGGTGATATACAGTCTTTGATGAAATCGAAAAATTGCAAAAAAAATCCTACTTCTACCTAAATCTATGCTTCTTAGACCAAAATGGGAGAGGAATTATGTAATGTTAATATTATCACACGCTGGTGTCTTACCTCCTGAAATGATTCATCCTACTTTTACTTAGGCTTTACTTGATACAAAGTTGGAAGTTCGAAGACAACAATGATGCATACCACATGATTGAAACATATTAAGTAGAATATTTTTCCAAGACCTGGAGACGCCATGTTTCCAAAAGAGTGAACACTAGAGTACTTTCATCGTAATAACATTATTGCTAAAATTAATTAGATACGTAAGAAATGCCCGATAGCACGTCTGACATCAAAACCTTTCCCAAATGGCGGACTAGCAACCTATCCGCCTCACTAAGTTCCCACGTCATTCAAAATAAGCAATTAAAGTAAGATAGAACATTCCATGTAATGGGAGAAGCGAGAAGCAGTGCGTCGTAAAGGCGCCCATACACCAGCAAGTCTGTCTTGCTAGCCTTCTTGGCTCGAACTGTCGGGGACAAACTGAGTTTAGCTCAGACAGCGTGTCGCCGCTGTCTCTGTAGCGGTCGTGACCGGAAGGCACGACGGTTCCAGTTCCGACTGGCGGATTTTTGGCAGCAGTTTTATAGTAAGGTCAAATTCAGCCACTATCTGCAGAATAATTCTACCAGTCGGCTGCTCCTGATCGGTAGTTTTCCGTGATTTCTCAGATCCGTACCAGGCAAATGCCAGAGCAGTATCCTAAGAAATGGACCTCGTGCGATATTTCCTTCCTCTTCCTTGTCCTTTCCTATTCACACACACAGACACACGTACACACACACGATCACTACTTTAACAAGCATGACGTGGCAGATCGGGAGCTTAGAACACGCCGCGATCTTTCCTTCCTCTTTCGTGTCCTTTCCTCTCCTCTTACAAACACACACTACACTATCGCACATGCCAGAAGACAGATGGGAAGTTTAGAGTTGGGCCTGGCTGTGGCGTAGCCTGGCTAGGAGACACCTGGAGAGGGAAATCTCCCACTAGCCAATATATAGATCGACCGGATATCACCAACGATTGGGGAAGGAATTACGTCATCTTCCTTTCTCCGATCAACACCAGACGAACGCCCGAGCAGTACCCTACCAAACGGGCCACGGACCGCCGCGATCTGTCCTTCCTCTTCCTTGTCCTCTTCTCTCCCCTTACACACACACTTACACTAACATGCACTACACTACCACATATTCCGGGAGGCCGGTCGGGAGCTTAGAGCTTGTCCTGACTGGGGCGGTGCCCCTCTGGTGGGAGTGTCCTGGTTAGGGGGAAACCCCGCTAGCCGACGGTAGGTCGGCGCCGGATCTCGCCATCCAGCGGGGGAAGATCACCGCCATCTCCGGGGGAAACATGCACTACACTAACGGGACTAATGACCAGAGCAGTTGACACGCCCGGAAACACGAAAAAATCAATCAATCAATGTCATCTTCCAACACTAGACACTGGCTACACTAACGAGACTAATGACTGGTCTAGCGTTGAAGACCGGGAAACATCAATCAATCGGTCGGGGGGGGGAGGTGGTGCGGTAGAAGCACCGGCTTTGGAAGGCGCACCGTGAGAGGCGGGCGCACGGCCGCCTGGGGGTGCCTGTGCCTCGGCCTCCGCCGCCGCCGCGCCGCATGAGCAGCCGCGCGCAGCAGCAGCGCGCAAATGCCAGCCGCCAGCGCCACGCAATTCGGTGCCCGCGTGACCTCTGGCGCGGCGGGGCGCGCGCTCTCAGCGGCCAGGCGAGGGCGATTAAAGGGGCGGCGCGCCGCCCGCGCCGGCCGAGGGCCGCTCCGCCTCGGCCCTCCAGGGCGCCGCGCCGCTCGCTTCGCAGGTTGCGAATCCCAGCCGACATTTTAACAGCACTTCGATCAATTGATTGTTTGATTTTTTTTTTTTCGTGTTTCCGGGCGCGTCAACTGTTCTGATCATTAGTCCCGTGTAGTGCATGTTTTTTTTTCTCGGGAGATGGCGGTGATCTTCCCCCCCTAGATGGCGATATCCGGCGCCGACCTACCGTCGGCTAGTGGGGTTTCCCCCTAACCTGGACTCTCCCACCAGCGGGGCACCGCCCCAGCCGGGACAAGCTCTAAGCACCCGACCGGTCTCCCGGAATATGTGATAGTGTAGTGCATGTTAGTGTATGGTGTGTAAGGGAGAGATAGACAAGGAAGAGGAAGGACAGATCGCGCACGGTCCGTGGCCCGTTTGTTAGGGTACTGCTCCGGCATTCGCCTAGTGTTGATCGGAGAAACCACGGAAAACTACCGATCAGAGCAGCCGGCCGCTAGAATTCTCCTCCAGACAGTGACTGACTTCAGGGCTATTCAGAAGAGAGGAAAAAAACACTACAATGTTTACATCGCAAGCGAATTAAAATATGACCAAGTTCGGTCATTTTCTTAAATTTCTGGTTAACTTCTGTGATAAGCGTTGTTGGAATTCGGTAGATGATATTTTCTGACATTGGCGTATCAAAATGGGTATTTTTTGTAACCATATGTTAAAAATTAGACATTGAAATGCGTTCCATAAGATGCAGTATCAAAAATTCTTACTGAAAACCTGAATTTCGCATTATTCTACTTTGCGCTTAATGTTGGGTTTCTTCTGTTATTATTACCTTCACCTCAGTTTGTTGCCTCAAAACCTTCTTTGTAGGTCATTGTTCTGTGTTAACCTTGACTTGTTATTTTTAACTCGTAGGGATACAAACAGCACCTTCTTTCTCTAATTATTTGTAACTGCCATGCAATTACACGAACGTCCGTCATGAAAAAGTCCGTACCTACATCTGCCCGTACATCTGAGAACACCACTAGCGCCTAAACGATACGTAGGATTTTTTTTCAAAACTGTTATTATCCGGTCGATTTGGCTCAACTTGAAGCTTTGCGATTTTGAAAAATATCCTTTAAAATTTCGAGGTTCTTTACATGAAGCCTGAGCGACGACAGATTTTTTCTTCACACGAAGTGTGTTCTTCATAATTAATCCTTTATTAAGGTCATGTATACTTTGCTGAAAATTTTAGTAATTTTCGGGCAATATTGAGTGAAATATGTACCTACCATTATAATTTTATCGGCGTTTCCACCTGTGAGGGGTCTCATTTTGTGGTTCTAATCCGCCCATTGGTCGTCATCCATTCTTCTTTCACGCATGGCTTCAATTATTTATGCATTCCAGGTTTTACGAGGCCTTCCTCTTTTTATTCTGATGAGTTGAAGGATGGTTTCTTCAATTATAAAATTTCGTAGTGCCCTCCACAATTTATTTTTAGGTACTGCGTCATATATTCTTTCTCCAGGTCAATAAAAACCATATGAAGATCTCTGTCTTTCTCTCACACATTTTTCTTAATATAAAAATGTTACTCATACAGGACTTCAACACCAGCAAAAAAAAAGGATTTTATCTTTTCAACATATTTGATGCTGTACTGAATGTATAAAAAAAATACTATAAATTCTCAAGAATACGCATTTTCTCGTAGGGAGTAGTATCGAAGTCATTCATTTTAAATATTAATTGAATTGAGTTTTCAATTAGATCGCACAAATCATTATCTTCATCAAATTTCATCTTTACTGAATATCTAATTAATATCAACAACGATGATTTCCAGGAGTGGTGATCTTTATTTATTATTTAAGAACTATTAGTTTACCTCATCGTAAGAATTATTGAGTGTTGAAGTTTTCAGTGTTACTTGTCTGGTCGAAAGGTAATCGCTTGCCCCTGTTTTTACGCAATTCGTGCCTCTTTAATATTATTAAGCAGAGAGCGTCTGCCAAAACGATGTTCACTGAGTCTGCAATGCTGTGAACTAGACGCGCTACCAAAGCCGCTGTCTGGAGGAGAATTCTAGCGGCCGGCTTCTCTGATCCGTAGTGGTTTCTCCGATCAAAACCAGGAAAATGCCGGAGCAGTACCCTAACAAACGGGCCACGGACCGCGCGCGATCTGTCCTTCCTCTTCCTTGTCCGATCCTCTCCCCCTTACACACACACACTTACACTAACATGCCCTCGGTTTCTTCAGAAATTTGAATTAATTTTGACTTCCTATGTGCCAACACCACTTTAAATGTGGATATAGCGGAATATGCCAAGTAAGTGGGCGCAGGAAGAGCCGCCCTTCGCCGCTTCCGCCCCTCCCCGCGCGCCCGCGCCCTCCCTACGAGCCCCTTTCGACGCTGCCTTCAGTGTCTTCGGCCTCTGTACATCAACGGCTTGAATCTCTCGGCCCAGACGTTGCTGGATGCCGCAGACAAGTTTCCCAGAAAGAAATTAAACGCAAATTACTTTTTCAGAACTCCAGCCACTTTCATAAATAATTTTCAACAGGTATGTGCGTATATTCGATCAAGTGAAGTTAGGCCCCACTCCCACACCATTCGTCCAAATGGAATGAATATAAGGCTACCTCGCTGGAGGATGAGTGGGAGGCAGACGTTTGGTGGTGAGTTTTAGTTGAGATGTAGGATCAGTCCGATAAAAATTTCCATTGAGCAAGCTTCAAGCGGCCACTGAAGGAGAGCGCGGCATCTGCTGCAAACGCGGAGTGCAAGACTTGCACTTCATTAAAGTGAACATCGTCATATCACGGAGTGGTAGCACGTGGAGAGTAATGTTTCGCCCTCCGCACTGTAACTCCGCTAGGGTCGCGTGATGACGGGTTGTTGCGTGGGCGCCAATCGCCAGCAACTGGTGGAGCCGATTCTTCGGTAATCTGCCGGCTGGCAATATCCGCTCCCGCCGACTTGGCCGACGCCTACCACTGCCGCGGCCGACGCATCCCGCCACCACCGCCGCCGCCGCCACCGCCACCGCCACCGGCCACCGCCACCGCCACCGCCACCGCCACCGCCACCGCCACCGCCACCGCCACCGCCACCGCCACCGCCACCGCCCCCGCCCCGCCGCCGCCCCCGCCATCACCACCACCGCCGCCACTGCGGGTACCGCCGCCATCGGCGCCGAGCCGGGACAAAGGGGTTATCCGCTTTATCTGTCCGCCTCACCAAGGACATCTGACTGCGTGGATGGAACATTGACCCCATAAACCTGCTGGGTGTGCAGTAGCAGTTTCTTGCTGGGCGAGCCGCACATTGGCTACGTAATTCACAGACATTTCATTTAAATGTAAATTAATTAGAATCAAATGAAGAATCATTCTTTTTGCAATGCATGCATTCAATACAAACTCCTTTCTGCATTCCACGAAGTTAGAAAGAAAGGGCTAAGTTAAATAACAATCCTTCTGTCTTCATGTCAAAGAAACCAAATTATTACAGTACATACGCAAAACCTAATGATATAGTAGTTTCGAACGCATTCATAAACGTATATAATTTTGGATGTTCCAGCCATTCGTGAAATTATCTTTCATTGTCTATACAATGTACTGGAAACAAAAGAAATATTTACAATATTGAATCATATACTATTTCATATTATTTTAACTTTTTCAAAAACTAACGTACGAAGTACGAACAGTCTTCTAAAAGGAGTTGGCAGCAAAAATGAAACGTTGTAGCGTTTTACACTTTTCTAAAAGGCAGCAAAAATGAACGGTTTCCGAGCCATCTATAACTGTTTAATATCTGTTTGAAGATATTAATTATAAAGAGACTGTTTATTTCTTTGCTTAGTTGTAAGACCTAATTTAAAAGAAAGCGAAACATTTAAGAATGAACTTAGAATACACTTCGAGTCAAGGGGAAAATTCATTTTATGTATTGGTAACAGTCTTGACACTGCGTGGGCTACCACCCCTCACAATTCCTTATTCCACCAGGGGGCATAAATCCCGGAGGTACGATTTAGGTTAAGTTTCGAAATTTTTGAAAATATTAATTTTTTCGGTGTCTTATTACAACTACAAAATTGAAAATATAGATATTTCCTTTAAATAAATTTTTTCTCCATATTTAGTTCTATCATTAAAGTCTCGTTAATTTTTTTGAAAATATTAGTAGTTTTTGCGCAATAATGTGTGCAATATGTGCAATTTAAAAAGTAACAAAACAAGATTTTCTCGAAAAGCAGCTCCAAAGTTTAAAGAAAAACTTTTGGTAAATATAGTGCTAAAATCACTCTTTAAGATGACATAAACGTCATATTGCTGTATTCTTTTGTTTTTTCAAAATTTACAAAAATGTAACTATTTGAATTGTCTCACGTCGTTAATATTTACATTACCGACGAGTTGTTCACATTATTAAGTTTATTAATAATAATTAATGTGTTTTAAATAATGTGAAATAAAGTTTCACGAAAACTCAACAATTTTTTGGCAAAATGAGCTGAAAATTCCGAATTAAAAAATGTACTTTGGGAGGCGATAAATGACAGCTGGCAAGAGATTGGGCCAAGACCGTAAAGACCACGCCCAGAAAATTAGAAAACTTGAGTACGAGGAAGTCTGTGCTATTCTATACCACCATTAGTTTACATTCTCGTATACGTACGTATATACGGAGTAATATACATAGTACAGAGAAGATTATGTAATGCTGCAAAAAATTTATTTCGAGATTTCAACGGAAATAGACGTTTTCGGATCCTCTGATACCGAAAAAACCGAACCTTTTTTTTTCTTCCAAAACGTCAGTTTGACTTTCCGTCCGAGTGTCTGTCCTTCTGTGAACGCTACTAGCGCCTAAACCATGCGTAGGAGTTTTTCCAAATTGGAGACATCCCTGTCCATCTGGCACTAGTTGAAGCTTTGAAAGTTTAGAAAACTTAACATGAAGCCTCTCGGACATCTTCAAACTTTTCTCGAAATAGGCGCTATTTTTTTTCTTTAAATTTCTTCTAATAATAGAGTAAAATTTACTAATAAAGTCAGCATAGTGCAGATTTTCACGGTTAACTCTGAATTTTTGAAAATTGCATAAGTTGAAATTTTTTCTGCACCCTCCTACGACTACAAAATTAACGATAGAGATTTCTCCTTTGAATGAAATTTGTTGTTCATTCTTTGTTCTTTCATTAAGGTCACGTACATTTTTTGAAAATATTAGTCGTTTTCGCGCAATATTGCCTCAAATATGTGCAATTTTCAAAATAAAAAAAAGGTTTACTCAAAAATGGCTCCAATTTTTTTCATTAATTTTTTTGGTAACGATAGTGCTAAATGTACACTATTAGTTGACATAAACACCATTTTGTTGCAATCTTTTGCTTTTAGAAAAGTTACAAAAAATTAATGTTTTTGACTAGCCTCTCACGTCAGACATTTCTCGGTGGCCGTTAGCAATGATTTTGTTAAATTATTACATTTATGACTACATGTGCTACAAATAATGTGGTATAAAATTTCTTTAAACCTTAATAATTTGAAAAATTGCTCAAAATTCTGCATTTTCAGAAACGCTAAAACACAATTTTCTCCAAAACGGCTCCAAATTTTTCATCGAAAATTTTCATATAGGTGGAGGCTTTACTATTATATTCTTAAAGTAATTTTTTTTTGTTTTGGCCCATTAAGAAACCGAAAAATTGAGCAAATGTGAAAAAGTGATGTTTGGGCGACGATAGATGGCAGCTGAGATGGGTCGCGATCGAAGAGCTACACCCGGCCAAAAAAAATGCGAAACTAACTGGTACGAGAAAATGTGTGATATTCTGTAGCACCACAAATTTAATTTTGAGATGTTAAATTTCGCAGTTTTAGAAAAGTCGGAGAATTTACCAAAAATATGACTAGCATAGTATTTTTACCGTCTTTTGATTTATACGAGGAGAAAATTTAAAGAAAAAGTTTCAAGAGGTTTTGGAGAAAAAAGTGGCTTATAATATTTAAAAATTGCCAATAATTCGCTAAAAATTACACAAAAACTCACATTTTCGGAACATTGTGGAGGTGTTAATTTCCTCATGTCAGCAGATTTACATACAGATTTTCATTAGGGTGGGAAGAAAACATCTTCGGAAATTTAGATTTAATTCTAGGGTTTGTTGGGCCATTTCTATTGAGATTGAAGATGTTTGTGCTTGGACATTGGCTTAGGTTATTTAAAAAAAAGTTTAGAGAGTTTAGATAGAAATTCAGATAGTGGAGGAATCTTTAATTCATGATGAATTTGCTCGTTCGTAATATACCAAGGAGCTTTTATTGCCAGTCGAAGGAATTTGTTCTGAATAGTTTGTAATTTGTTGTATGACTTGGAGGCTCCTCCCCAAACCGCACAAGCGTATGACTTGATGGTCTTACAATAGATTTATATATTGATAGGGCAGTTTCTGTTCTCAAATGAGACTTTTTGTTGATAAGCGGGTATAGTTTGCCAATTTTTTGTTTTGTGGATTTTTCTATTTTAATTATATGTTCTTTCCATGTTAATTTTGTATCAAAATGTAAGTCAAGGTATCTGGTTGTTTTTAGATTTTTCTGTCCAGGGTACTGGAGTGTTTTTAATATTTAGTGGTGGTAAGGTGAGTATTTTTCTTAGTGCAAAGACTTTGCAAACTGTTTTAGATGCATTTAGAGCTATTCTCCATTTCTGAGCCCAAGTTACAAATTTTGTAAGATCTTTTTGTAGGAGCTTTGCTCCTAGTTCGCATTTGCTGGAAGAAATGAATAGGCTGGTGTCATCAGCGAAGGTGGCCATTTGCATTTTTCTGGGAGGGGAAATCTGTGTGAATAGGTTGTATAGCAGGGGAAAGCGATGATCCTTGCGGTACCCTGCAAAATATTTACAATATTAGAAATTGTGTTGTTTATCCATACTGAAACGTTCGACCTAGGATGAAGCTTTGGATTATTTTAACAAGAAATGAAGTGTCCCAATATCTTGAGTTTGTATAGTAAACCTGCACGCCAGACACGGTCGAAGGCTTGTAATACGTTTACAAAAGCCGCGAGTGTGTATTTTTGTTTTGGAATGAATTTGCTATGTGGTTTGTAAGTCTGAGAAGTTGGTGGGTTGAGGAATGCTTTTCTTTGAATCCGAATTGGATGTTGGGAATTGCGTTAATTTCGCTGAGATATTTTGTTAGCCTAGTTAGTATGAGTTTTCGAAGATTTAGCTGATTGAAGGAATTAAGCTAATGGTTCTGTAATTTGAAATTAGTTTATGATCCTTTCCTGATTTGGGGACCGAAATTATTTCGGCATTTTAGCTATCCGAGGTCACAATTTAATCGAAAATTTGGTGCCCATTTTGTGAAAAAATTGTTTACACAAAATTAAAACTGCGTACATTTCACGCAAAATTACGCGAAAAGTACTCACTTTTTTTAAATTTTGTACCTTACCTTATTTCAAAATCTATCTGTATGAGAACAGATTTGATTAAGGAAAATATCTCTAACTTTTATATTTTAGTTGTAGGAAGACTCGAAAAAGTTTGAAGTTTTGCAGTTTTCGAAAAATCGTTGTTTTTACAAAATGTGTCCTGCACCATTCTTTAAAGCATCCTTCACACTTTCCAACAACAAAAATTAATTAAAAGTTTGGTGCCTTTTTATTTTTAAAATGTTCCAGGGTCTTCATGTTAAGTACCTCCCAAAATTAAAATATCTGTTTCAGATTCAAGGAGCTGCGACATCAGATCGATTGAGGAATATCAATTTTGTAGAAAATCTGCTGAACTCTTTAGCGCTAGCGATGTTCACAGACGAGTAGACGGGCAAACAGATGGAGGAACTGACGAACGGACAGATGGATGGACAGATGGAAGAACAGACGTTTTACCTACAATCGATTTTTCGGTATTACGGACCCACAAAACATGGATTCTGGTTATAGCATGTATTAAAGATCTTTTTCTAAATTTAGCAACGGCTTTATCCACTATTTCTTTCTCAGGACCCTGCAATAAGAGTTTTCTGCCGATTTTTCCAATACAACAGAACTTTCTCTAAATTGCGTGAGCTGTAGTGGGAAAAAGTGAAATGTTAACTCTGTTAAAGTAGAAGTTAAAGCAAACTTACTGCGTAAGTGGTAGCGAGAAAGTAAAAGAGTGAGAAAGAGAGGGAAAAGAGAAGAGAGAGAAAAAGCTGGAAGAAGTCTGCTGAGTTCGGCTAGTATTATCTAAAGTCTAGCAATTTCCGAACCCATTTGATATCGCCATAAATATGTTCAAAGCAGCTTAACGCTAAATCGAGTGCTCGCGGCTCAAATGCGAGTCGTTAACTGTCGGGGATCAATTCTTGCCCTGACTGCACGGGGATCAATTCTTACCTGATTGCAGTGGAAAGGTTATATTGTTCGAAGTGTGATTATTATAGTAGTGATTTCAGCCTTTTATTTTATTTTAATTTTTTATAAATTAAAAAGTATTTGTGATAAAAATTCTTGAACCTATAATAAAACAGATTTAGCTAGGTATCAATTTATATTTCTGCTGAAGATCTTTCGATCGCGACATCGTCAAACGAGAAATTACACGAATAGATATAAATTAATTTTATTTTAATTTTAAATTTAAATTTATATCTATTCGTGTAATTTCCAGCTCTGACGATGATCGCTACGCGATCGAAAAGATCTTCAGCAGAAATATAAAATTGATACCAGACAACATGTTTTATTTACTTTGAATTAATAAGGTATCTACATCACCAACAGTCTAATTAATAATTCCAAATTATATCTTCACAAAATACAGCATTATTGAGATGATGCAGATTTCTACAGTGGCGGTCAATAAAATAGAGCCACCCCTAGGGCTCCTGTGTTAACAATGATAAACCATAATACCGTAATAGTTTTCCCGCGCGAATGTCTCCGCCCGTGTTTGTAATTAGTAACCCTAACCTAAACTATCAGCCCAAGACAGCAGGCAGTGAACCACGTTTCCGGCTAGGCAGAGTAGAATCAAGGGTCAAAGGTCGGAACTTCTTCAATCATAATAATAGAGCCACTGTAAACATCTATTTGAATAAAAATGAATCACCGAAATGTATGTAAGCGCATAGCGTTAGAACGGCTGCACGAAATTGGTTAATTTTTGTTTGTAATTGTCACGACAAGGCTTGTATAAAAGTAAATTTTCAAAAAATCTAAGAGATTTTTTTAAAATATCAGAATATGACAATTGAGTGAGTGAATGAAATAGAAGACTGAAAGATCAATATATTAAAAATTATTAAGAGAGGAAAAGGAAAGGAAAAAGAGAAAGAAAGAGAAAAAAAAAAGAGAGGAGAAGAAAAAGAAGGAGGAAGGATGAGATAAAAAGTGAAGAAAAGAGAGAGGGAAAAGGAAATAGCGGAAAAAGGGAAAGGAGATAATGGGAAAGAGAGAGAGTTGGATAGAAAGAAAAAAGGTAATAGTGAAAAAGAGGGAGGGAGGGAGGGAGGGAGGGGGAAAGTAGGAGGAGAAAGAAAATATGGGAAGAAAAGACAGAGGGAAAAAGAGAGAAGGAAAAGATAGGAAAAGTTAGAGTGAAAAGAAAGTGGCAGAGAAAATGAGGAAAACGACAGAGAGGGTGGGACAACGTCTGCTGGGTTTTGCTAGTTTATAACATAATAGTTGTATAATATATAATAATAAGTATTATTATATATATTATACAACTTATATATATATATATATATATATATATATATTTATACGTTTCCACTTGAAGTTTTGTGATTGCATGATGTACACGTGGTTTTCTTATTTTGGGTATCTTATTGAACATTGTAGATGGGTCGTGCAAAACACTCCACTGACACTGAAAGACAGGTGATTTTTAGCATGTGGGATAATGGTGAAACAACAAAATTTCAAAAGAGAGGTGTGTTTTGCGAAAGCGAGTTCAGTATGCAATTCACAAATGTAATTAGACGAACTAGATTCCTGAAATTCGAGGCTCCCGCGAAGAATCTGCTAAGGAATCCGGATGGATCTATATTCTTGTCAGCACTTTGCTTCAAACAAAAAATTCTCAGATTATGGTGTTGAATTATCTATTTCAACTGTTAAGAGAAGATTACGGGCTTCACAATTCTGTGCAGCATTCCAAAAGAAAAATACATGTGTCAAAACGAAATATTGCGAAATGACTAGCTTTTGCAAAAAGACACAAGGAAAACGAGGATTTTTAGTGGTACAATGAACTCTGGTCGGACGATTCCAAGTATAATCGGTTTTCCTCTGATGTAAAGGTATACGTGCGACGTTCTCTAAACCAGGAAAACAATCCCAAGTACGCTTTGAACGTCGTGAAACATGGAGATGGTAGTGTAATGGTGTGGGGATGTTTCTCGTGGTATTATACGGATCCGTTGTAGCGTATAAAAAGAATTATGAATGCGGAGATATACAAAGAAATAATGATGTCATCTATGCTTCCTTAAGCTCGTGAGGAAATGCGTTTCGTCTTGAAGTTAATCCAAGACAACGACCGAAAGCATACCGTAAAGTTAGTGAAGTCCTTGCATGAGAAGGAAAAAGTGACAGTTTTGAATTGACCACCACAGTTCTCAGATTTAAATCCAACTGAAAATGTGTGGGAAAGTGTTAAAAGAAGGATTGATCGATCTGAAGCAACTAATTTAGACAAAATATAGGAAGAAATACAAAATTCATGGCGATCAACAGAAGAGGAATACAGACGTTATTAATGGGAAGAAGATGCCGGGCTGTACTGAAAAATAAGGCATATCCTATGAAGTACTACACAATTCAAGAGAGGGATTTTTTGTCTTTTTTGCTATTTTTTCAAGTTGTATCAGATGTATCAATTTTTTGCCTTCTTAGAGAGATACCATTTGGTGGTTTTTGTTATTCGTAAAATAATTTGGGTCTGAATGCCATGTAAAGGTTTCTTTATCTGTTTCCATATTGAGTACAAAATAAAATCTGTGCTATTTATTTATAAATAATGGTTATTGCAAAACAAATCTAATTGAAAATCCTTTAATTTCCTTATCATAGCAAGGTGACTCTATTTAATTCACCGTCATTGTATGTTGGTACCACTCTGTATGTTTCTTTCAATCAAGCCACCAGGCTACGATGTTCTTAGCTGTTAACTCGAAATGTGAAGAAGATGGAATTACATCAAATGATAGTTTCACATTATTGCGTAGGTAAATAAGAACATTGTTTCTCTTCGAATTCGTCATGGATTTTGACAGCACAATATAAAACTGTGGGTTTAATTAACTTTGTGTATTTGAAAATGAAGAGTTTGATTTTATCTTCTGAAGTTAAGTAATGAGTATGTGATGTTCATCAGTGTCCTACTTCTCTCTTACATGCAAACACACACTTCCACGCAATCAGGAGGTGTAGATGACTCAATTTTGGTTGTAAATAGATAACTTTCCTTGGTTTTTATGCTGTACGTAGTAAAAACTTAGAATCTGTTACGAACTGGACTTTGTGTACATGTATTTCAGTGTGATGGAGTGGTTATTTTTACTACACGTACTTGCTTTTTAGTGTATTTGAAAGTAATTAAACGATTAGTTTCATTTATAATTAATAGCCGTTTTTTTAAACAGAATTAGTCACTACACAAGTTTACTAAATAATTTGGTTTCCAGGGAAATTTTTCATCTCTTACCTGTAGCAAATTTGTTTGTAGTTTTGCTAACCTGATTAAATTTTTTTTGTACTTAACGTAGTCAAGTTATGGTAAGAAAACTTGGATCTCATAAGATTAATTTTCGACACCTACTATTACTATGAAATATTTACTTTAAATGCTCCATAGTTATCAATACTGATAGAAAGAAACAGTATTTAGAGAGAACTGCAGAAATGCCAAGAACAATATCTCGGAAATTTTTTATATGTGTGAATAATAATGAGTGCAAATAAAATTATTAAATACCAAACTGTCAAATGAAAAGTCTTTTTTTTTAAATGGTTCATTTTATTGTGTCTAAGACACAATAAAAACATTTTAATATTTTTTTGCGTTTGAAATTGGATCTGAGAAAATATCACAAAATATTTTCCTAATAGTATAAATTGTTTTCTTATTTATCATGTTTTTTCAGTCAGATAAAAAGTGTTAAGTTGACAAAAAATAAACAAAAAACACGTTTTTGGCTGTAGATGGATGTGGGTGGAGGGACGGGGGCTATTAAACCTTTCAAAAATATTATTTTTATGTTAGAATTATAAGGCAATCACTCATGAGTCATTTGGTTTAGAGAAACTTTTTACCGTCTTATCCGGGGGTACCCTATATTCATTATTGAGTGTGTGGTTAGTAGTTCTGAAACTTTGTTTATTTTATTGGTTTGGAAACAAATGGTGTCGATATCATTGGTTCAAGGTGGCAAAGCACATTACACATGTCACTTATCCATTGAAGAAGTGAATTTTACTTAAATTGCTCTATATTTTATTAAATTATCATTATATTACATATCATTGACACGATTACAAAAGAGTACGGTCGAGAGAAAGCAGCAGGTTCTTACACACTGTAGTATAATTCTTCTTTTTCACCTACAGTGGGAGCTTGCTACATTTATATAACTCCGATTGACTGCAACGGAAACTACGCTGTTTACAACTCTCTCGTTAAATGTTAAGTAGACTGTTGCCCTATCCTGACAACAGAGAGTAAATGTGAAGTCCATAACGACTTGAAACACACTTACCAAACGGCTCATCCCTCAGTAGAATGCAGCAATTAAGAGTCCATGTCATTGGCGTTGACAACTGTTCATTTAGTGAGTAGTTAATTTTCTCTTACTGTGTAGTACTTCTACGCGCCACTGAGTAGAATAGCGCCGCCAACACTCCAAGTAGTTTCACACATCGTCCGCTGGCAGTAAGAGTGCTCGAATCTGCAGGCAGAGTGCGCTAAGTAACTGAGCACTCGAAATTTTTCTTCATAACATCAAGGATTCCCAAACAAGAGAGGAGAAAGTTGTTGTGGCATAAAATATGTATGCAATATGTATGAATGTAACGTTCGTTTGTCTAGAGCAAATGTTTCAGAGAAGATGGTACTGCTTAATGTTTAATGAGCTGAACGATTTAAAGATGCCACTTTAGGTAACTTCTGTTGGCGCTAGAAAGTAAATTAAACATCAGTGATTTCACAATCATTTGAGAAAGTGGCTTTTCGATAGTTTGTAGTGATGCAAATTAACATTATATCGATTCATATCGTAAGAAATTAATTAATAATCAGTTATCGTGTTTGCTTTTATTATAATTAAAATTTTTTCGCTTTTCAGGATATTCTAAGAATAAATTTTTTTAAATTAAAAGGGGAAAAGAAATAAAAGAAATAAAAACCATGACAAGTAGAAAGCAATGAAGTAGTAATATAATGTGTTATTGCATCTTTCAATATAGAATGTTCGTATACATTTTAAAATCCAGCGGCAAAATATCCTGTCTTCTCACAACCAGTGACTTAAGTAGACTATTACACCATGCACAAAGCAAATCATCAAGAAGTACTCTGTTTCGCGAGAGGAGCCTCATCGACAATTTATTGTATTTATTGTAGCCCTAACACAAGCACGAAGGAATTGTTTCTTAGTTTTCGCATTTTGATAATTCTTCACTCTGCGATTTTTATTAAATAATATTGGAATGCAGCTAAACGTACTCACTCTTGAGACTCCATCATGTGTTCAAAATTATTTTTTACTTCATTATTTGGTGGTTGGTATATAAGTAACTAATTTTCTTATTTACCTGAATTCACGTAAGTATCATATAAATAAAATAAATATATCACTGAATCTGTTTGTGGAAGATTAGTTCTGTTCAATTGCACTGGGGGACAAATTCTTATCTTCATGGTGAAAGTAATGTGACATGATTTGATTTCATTTGCACTTATTCGCCAAGTATTTAGCCATGCTTGTAGTTTGTTGAGAAGTTTCTGAAGCAATCTATAAGCACTCCACTGGATCACTGTCTGAAGCAAGATCTGATGTATCGTCGGCAAATGTAGCTGTTACAGTTTCATCAGTTGTAGGGAGGTCAGATGTGTATAATACATAGACTGGACCCAGCACACTTCCTTGCGGGACGCCAAACAGGATAGAGTAAAAGGAAAATAGTTATTGTGCTTTATATGGAAGAATACTCAGGCAGGATTTTAATAGGACGTATTAAGGGTATAAAAGATATTTTTACTTTCTCGAATAGTACGTATATACGGAGAAATACACGCAGTATAGAGAAAGTTGTGTAATGTTGTGGAAAATCGATTTCGAGATATCAACGGAAATACCATTTTTGGGGACCCCTAATACCGAAAAATTGTTGTTGATGTTTTTTGTCAAAACGTCTGTCTGAATATTATTAGCGCCTAAACCATGCCTAGGAGTTTTCCAAATTGAAGAAACCCTTGTCTATCTGGCTCTAGTTGAAGCTCTGAAATTTTGAAAAATGGTCTTCAACCTCTGGGGGTAGTTTACATAAAGCTCCTGGGACATTTTCAAAATTTTCTCAAAACTGCCTCCAATTTTTTTCTTTAAATTCCTTGTAAGAATAGAGTAAAATACATTTTTAAATATGGTATGGGTCCGATTTTCAGGATTAAATCTGAATTTTTGAAAATTTCAATAGTTTGAATTATTTCTAGCGTCACCCTACAACCACAAAATTAAAGATAGAGATTTTTCCTTCAGATTTTTTTTCATTATCAGTTCTTTTAATAAAGTTATGTACATTTTAGTGCTAATTGCACTGTTTAATATGAAGAACATTTTGGTGTATTATTTTTTCCATAAATTACACAAATGAGATTTATTTAAATATCTCTCACACCGATAATACGCACATTTCCGTCAATTTGTATACATTATTGCATTTGTAAGTGGAAGTGCTGCAAATAACTTCAAATAAATTTTTTTTAAGTTTAAAAAAGTTTAAAATTATAGAGATACTTTTTATTCATCTTAAAGTAATATTTCGGTTCTACTATTAGGAAACCGAAAAGTTGAGAAATTTTCAAAGAATTGAACTTTGGGCGATGATAGACGACAGATGGCAAGAGGATAGGGCAAGACCGTTAAGCCAGTCATCACCAAGGAAATTAGAAAACGTTACTACGACAAAGTCTGTGCTATTCTATAGTACCACTAGTTTTAAATTCAATTAAAGCTAACTTTACCCTGTTGGGAATCCTGGCTATCGCGCACATCCGCGAAGTTGTCTTAGTTTCGGAGCCAAATCTTCTGAAATTGATTCAATATTGAGCATCAGTTCCGGACTCAAATGCTAGCACCGAAAGAATAGTCAATGTTATGAAAAATGTTTGGATCGACGAACTTAACAGAATGGAGGTTGAGTCGGTTGCAAATTTTAAAAAATTATGTGTACAAGCTACTCAATCAAGCAGAAGTATTGTCGAATATAGATAATCGATTGAGTTAAGTAATAGTTCAAATCCAAATAATGTTATCCAGAGATAATTGTAGTAAAGCAGGCAATTGTGACGTTAATATATTTCATTATAAATTGTTGATTACTATATCGTTATTCAAAGATCATGTAATATTAAAGCAGATGATTCTATATAATGTTTATATTAATACATGAAAATATCATTGTTCGAAAATATATCTTCCTTATCTTACTACTCATTCCTCTCCCATCCCCGGATCAATATTTTCTTAATACATATCTGGCAACCCTACCCATGTCATCCTAAGCAAAGAACTTCAACAAACCCACTAATCTACAGTATCAATTGCAGTGAGGGATGCTTTAATGGTCCTATGACCAGATAGAGGAGGAGAGGATAAATTGCGATTGTTAGTGACCGACGGTGTAGTTTACGTGCTGAAAGCAGACGAATGCCTAAAGGCATCCTTGTATCCTAGTATGCCTAAAGGCATCCTAGTATGCTCCAAGTCATTCGTCTCGCATATGGACTCCACCGGGTAGCTGGAAAGATTCGGGAGGGGCATCGTACTGTCAACAGTATCATTTCTTCAATGAAAATGGTCTTGAAAGCACCAAATCGATTGGTTATAATCATAGTAAAATATTCTTCGACAACTCTCCCCATAACAGAGGCGTTGCAAGTCAGTGACGCGGTAGCGGTAGCGACAAAGTAAAAAGTTAGACCGCTTTATTGAGCAATCCAGATCAAAGAGTATATCTCAGAGACAGTACTCAATGTTAAGCGAAGAACCCTCATTTTTCCAACTTCCGGTGTCTCTATATGCCGCTGTATGGATTTCTATTGGGCAAATGAACAGCCAATAGCGTGATGTAACCGGAAAGTTTGAAATAAACCACATACGCGGGAAAATTTAGAATTTTTGCGATTTTCAAAAATAAAGACGAAAATTAGACCTGCACCATTGTTTTAAATGTTATTCACCCTATCCAACAACAAATTTTTTTTAAAAAAAAATGGAGTGTTATTTTGAAAATGTCCCACTAGCTTCATGTAAAGTATCCGCCAAAATTAAAATATCGGCTTCAAATTCAAAGGACCGCGACCGCACCAGGTCGATTGGGGAATAACAATTTTGAGAAAATCAGCTGAACGGTTTAGCCGCTAGCATTGTTCACAGACGGACTGACAGACGTTTTGCCGTCATCCGAGTTTTCAGTATCAAGAACGCATAAAACGCAGTCGCAGAAAAATCAAAATTATTCAAGAAAATGCTTAAATTCTTCCTAACATATCCTTATATATATTACATATATTAGAATATGTTACGGAAGCACTATATATATATATAGCATTCATCTTTTGCGCTCGTCACGATAGACTAAAAACGTAAAATTCTTTTGAAAAGAACAAAGATTCCCCAATATCTAAAAAAATACAAATTAGAAAAACGAAATGAATACATGTATTACAAAGTCACATTCTCTAATTCCTTTCCTGAAAACTGCATTGCAATAACTTCAACCGTTCAAAACTGCAGGAGGTGCTACTGTTAAGTAACTCATCCCCGTGTGTAATATATATGTATTAATATCACTCCCATCCACCCATCCACCCTTCTAGAGGTGACTTACCCCACAGTATTATTTTACCCATTGCAATTCCCCAGTAATATTGTATATAAAGGCATTGAAATGGCATTGTTCCGTGTGGAAGAGTTATGCTGGGACACATACACATCCATCATTTTTTTCTACATTAATATTTTCGACAATGGGTACATTTGTGAGGCAATGTTTACATAGTTCTTGGACGGGGCGCGTTGCCTTGCTTGGAGTGGACTGTATTATTGGTTGTTGAACGTTGGTAGGCAATTCACTCAGTCCCCTTTCGACGCTCGTTAGGAATTTTGTAATGATGTGGGTTATCATGGAAACACAATTCTCACCTTGCAGAATGATGTTTAATAACTTTTGAGTTGTCACAATTGTTCTTCACAATAAAATACACCAAGTTACTGTTCTCGATGTGAGAATACAGGAACCTTTCCATCTTGGATCACGAAGTGCGAGAACATATGCTCGCCTGGCAACTTGCTTCAACTTCGTGTGAAATACATTGATTAGTTCAATTCATACACAATGCTGAACTATAACAAATTGAAACAATGTGGCCTTTCACTTGGCCACAACATAAGCACAGAATATTACTTTCTGTATAAGAATTTACGTGATCTTTTAACACGAAGCCCGAGACATACTTCTCGCAAGGCTGCATCTCAGCGACTGACTTCTTTTCGGTTCGGGTACGCGAAGAGGGGATTTGAACTGTGTTGTACTGGCAATTATCACGCGGCGCGGTGGTGCCGCTCGGCTTCTGGAACTTTCCATGCCGTGCTTCCGGTGTTGCCGCCTAGGGTGTAGGAAGTGTTTTATTTTATACGTCCCTTTCTGCTTTTGCGTGTGGGCCCGAACAGTTCCCTTCATACTAATCAGAAATGTGAACCTACCAAAATATTGTGATATAATAAATTTCCAAACTACTTTTTGGTAAATTTTTTTTCTACAAAGTGTAAGAATAAGTCTAACCAAGAAACAGAAAAATTGTAGTTGAGAAGTAAGTAGTACTTTCATGAAACGCATGAGCGTGTTGGGATATTTTATTCTCTGCACGTCTGAGCCACATACCATTACATTGTTTTTCTTGATATTTTATTGTCATTAATGAATGTTCATATTTTATAACATTATTCATTAAAACAATAAAATTTATATAATATTGTTTACACTAAGCTAAATTTTGTCAGCATCGCAACAATGAAGTGAGAATAACGGCACCATTGCACGTGTCATTTGGTTTATTTGCATTTGATATTGGGTGTGTTCAAGTATATTAGTTGTAAGCATCTTGTATTTGAAATACGTCTCGTTAACGGTCAAGTGAAGGGATTTGTTAAAGAGGAGTGACTACGAGTACTATTTCAGAAAACGGAGTTGACAGTAAACCAAATGTTTTGATGATGACTTCGACTACACTATTATCATAATTCATTCAGATTTCGGGTTCAGATAGCGTTGTTTCGGCGTAGAACGAATAACTCGTTAAGAGATCATCTACGTCGGGAATGAACAGGTATCAAGGCTCCAAAATCCTGCCACACAGTCTGTTGGGTTCAAAAAGTGTACTCTGTGATAAACCAAGAACCTTGGGATTATTTTTAATGATAAAATCAGCATCTAGCGTCAGGAATATGGCATTGTTTTCAGACTCGAAGTCAAAAATGCGCTTTTAGGACAACGGATCAACAAAGTTTAATATTCCATACTTGGTGATAACGTTGTCAAATGGACACGGCGCCGAACACATTATGTACAGAATGTGAGAAGAGTGCGTTGGATGGCCGTAATCTTTAGAAAGGAGGCATGGATTCTCTCTCAGAAAGATTATTGTCGCGAGCACACGTAAGCGGTTGGTCAGGTGCGATCGGATTTTCAATATAGGCTGATTATTAGGTAAATGATAGTGAACTGAGAATTTGTTTAGTTTGAAGTTTGAAAGCTTGGTCTAATGTAACTTGTAATGTTAAATTGTAATTAGGAATTTTATTAATGAAATAGTTGGATGTTTGAATTCAATAGACTCCATGTTTCGGGGAGATATATTTAGGGTAGCTCCGTAGATGGAAGAATTTTCCAACAATTAGATGAATATAGTCAGTCGCCAGAACGTGTTTCACACGAAGTACAGGTAGAGAAAGTCGCGACCGCGTATTAAATTTGTGAGAATATTAAGTTATATTAATAGCGATTGTTGGGAACATTCTGGTACTCGCGTCCTTTTTTAATTTAAAAGGACGCGAGAATTGGTACGCCAAGGATGCCATGGACAACATTCTGCTAGTCAGCTGAGAAGCCAGCGATCAAGATTATGAACGTATCCGGATATTAGGAACGTTTTCGGGTATTGTCCAGTTCGTGCGGCATTCCGTTCAGGTTACCATGATGTTTCCACGATGATGTTTTCCCGCGTAACTTGTTCAGCATATGTGCCAACGTCCATAGAGATGGGTCTAACGGTCAGAGAGAGGCAGATTGAATTTGTCTAGAACAAGTTCTTCAAATGATTTCTGTGAAAAGTCACTCGAAACGTCCAATGATTTCTGTGAAAATTAGTTCCAAATTTTGCATTTTCTGAAATTTTTTCCCTTATATTTTTAATGATTAAATGTACTGAATGTTTTTAAAAAAAATTTTATTAAGATTTATGTTATTATATTTATTTATTGGTTTATTGTTTGCTTTGAACAAATTATAAACATAACCATATATTTGGTTATTTGTACAAATTATTTGCTTTGGGAGAACAAATGCAGAAAATGATTATTTATGAAGTGTATTGAAAACAACTTTTGTTCTGCAAAATGAGCTCAAGTTTGCTCATTTTGAGAAACGCTCAAAAGTTATTATCTAAAAAAGGGCTCAATTTTTTGCAATGAAAATTTGCACGTAGGAGTAGCTTTACCGTTCTATAATATTCTAGTCATATTTCTGTGCTGCTATCTGAAAACCGAAAAATTGATAAAATAAAAATGTCTTAGGGACCTCTACAATGTACGGGAGGATGGAGGAGAGGCCTGAGGAGAGGATGGATCCAAATCGAATAACAATCCAAGACTAAACAGTTTAAGAAATAAACTTGTACGAAAAAGTGTCTGGCATTCTGTGACACCATTAGTTTAATTTGTTGTTAACTTATTTTGAAAAATATATTTAAATTATTTTTTTTACATATGATACACTTTGTATGCGACTTTCTGATTGATAGTATTGATATCTTTAGAAATAAGAGAACTACTTTTCGTGTATCTCTCTATTGTTGACATTTGTGAGGAAAAGGTCGATTCTGGGATTCAAATTGAGACAAGCAATTGTGTTTTAAAACATTTTGCATGTTTATTTTACTACACAATACATTATTTTTACTTAAAAGAGATAAAATTAACATTAAATTATTACATGTATAAAAATATTATGTCGGTTACCAAAATGTCTTAATTATTAAAACATAGATAACCAGGAATCTGTTTTATTTCCATTGTCTAGAGAGAATGTACCTCGTTGTAATGCAGTCAGCTTCTAGTCGACACCCAAGGCTGCCAGGCAAGTAAAAAAGAACTTGTAAAACTGCATGTTGGTTCATATTCAAATGAACAAATGTGCAGTAAAGAAGTTCAGACATTTAATTTTTTGTTTAATTATAAAAGTCTCCATGTCTATCGGAATATGCGATCAACTATACATTAAATAATTATATTACATTCTTAAATTTCGTATGTAACATTACACGTACACTCATAATATGACTTTCAGTCCTTAATCAAGAAGAAGATTAGTTCAAATCATGAAAGGTTTGTTCATTCCATCTCAGATCCTCGCAGCGTTGGGGGCGTGGCGGGGAGGGGGGAGGGGCTTGGGGGCGTCTAGGGGCGCGGGGAAGGGCCGGGCGCGAAGGGCGCGCCGGGGCGCGCGGGGGGCCCGCCGGGGCCGCCGAAGAAGGGGCCTTGCGGGGGCGGCGGGTTGCCGCGGGCGAACGCCACCTGCTCGGCGACCGCGCGCTGGATGGCCGGGTGCACGGAGTCCCCGATGGGCTGGAAGCCGTTCTCGTCCGCGATGTAGTTGACGGTGACGGGCACGCCGTCCGCGCCCACGTACGAGTACGAGCCCGTCACGGACATGGCCTCGACGGGCGTGCCCGGGTTGTTGACCACGCCGCTCTCTTGGCGCGCGCTGCCGTCGGCGCTCTCATACCTGCAACACACACGTTTCCGCTTAGAGCCCATTTCATTCATTCCGGGCGCGTCAACAACAAGAGAATTAGTCCCTCTAAGAGCATTAGTCTCGTAAGTGTAGTACATGTTTTTTCATCGGGATGTAGCGACGGTCCCACTGGCCGTCGAGATTCGGCGGCGTCCTACGTCGCCTTGTGAGGATTTTTTCAACCAGGTATCTCACATCTGCATGGCACCACCCCAGACGAGACATGCTCTAAGCTCCCGATACGTGTGGTAGGGTAGTGCATGTGAATGTAAGGATGTGTAAGTAAGAGGTGAGGATAGGACAAGGAAGAGGAAGGAAAGATCTCTCGCGGTTCCAGCCTTGTTTGTCAGAGATCTGCTTCTGCATTTGCCTGGTGTCGATTGGAGAAATCACGGAAAACTACCGATCAGAGCAACCGGCCAATAGATCTCTCCTCCAGACAGCAGCTGAATTCGATCTAGCTATCGAGCCAGTTTTAAAACTCCTGCCAACCTAGGACTAACCGGTCAGCGGCACTGCAGTGACATCAGTTGATGACCTGAGCTACCTTTGTCAGTACAACAGCTCACGAACTTTGCGAAAGGAGGAATTATAGAAAGCAAAATTAATGTTTTGTTTATTATGGACTGTAAATAAATAATACAATGAATGAATATCTGTATGTGCTACCGAAACGCCATAATTTTTAATACAATTTTGAATTGAAATTTATTATATTGATATATCTTAATTTTCTTGGAGATGCGCAAGGAATGAAAATCAAATTGGCTCTATGAAGTTGATGATCGTTGTCTAACCTGACTACCTCAATGCTAGTAAATATTGTAAATATCTATCTGATCATTCACTTCCATCAAATGTAGTCTCACCATTTTTTTCATAATTTTGATTGTACTGAGGTATTGTATTTCCCCAATTGAATATTCTCCTCATTCTTAAGTTGTTTCCAATTATTCTGTCTCATTTTCCATACTTTTCTTGATTGGTGGAGGCTCCTGTTGTCAGATTCGTTCGTGTTTACATGTTGCTGTTCTTTCTGCGCGCGCACATCCCATGTAGCGAGCCTTTTGTGACATCCCGCGCAATTCCCCAAGCAGTGACGCATGACTTAGCCACGAGGCTGACGCGAATCCTGAAATGCCGCAGAGGACGAACATGGCAAGCGGATCCACCCGCCTCCGCCTTTGTGTCTCCCCGCCCCTCCCCCCTCCACCCACCGCGCACAAACGGCCGCTTGCGCTTGAATTTAATTTCGGAGAAGCCTTCTCACCTGAGGAGGTTAAAACACGTTTTTTTCCTGCGCAGAAGTGAGTTACTTCCTTAAAACCACCGTGCTTGTTAACCTTACCAAGTTGTCACGTTCTTTGTACAATATACGTATATAAGAAAAAATAAAAATTAACTTTTATAAACATGTAGTACCTGCACATTCGTATAGTTGTAGTTGGTTTCTTCTTTTCCCAGTTGAAAATTTAAAATAGAGACATGAGGTAGGGATATGATTAACATACGTCAGTTCAACTACACAAATGTTCTAAATATTTTAACACGTGTTCAATGGTGCATAATTCATGGCCATTTTTTGATTCGACGAAATGCGAACACTGAACCACAGGAACCAAACCCGTGGAATCTTCCTAGGTCAATATTTTTCTATAACACTTCGCGAAGAGAGAGGAGTTCAAAAATGAGTCTGCGTTACGAGCTTTGTGATAAAGGGAAATGCCGAATTATGAAATCATGAATCACTTGTCTTTAATTTGCCATTTGGGGGAAAGAAAACTAGGGACTCCAAATGTTCTTATGTCATCCAGTTTTGTCCTCTGCGTTCGCTGTCGAATTGTGTTCGCGTTTTTAATTCGCTGAACTCTTATTTCATAGGATTCTACATTTTAAACATGTTTTTAAATTCAATTTCTTATGTATTTAAATATTTCTAAGTAGATATTAAGTTTCGTGCCAGTAATAGATACATTTTAAGTAAAGTCGTTATCCGTTCAGTCTTAAAACTGTTGACTATCTTCGACACTAAAATTTAAACACCCTCTTTTGTAGTTTGTCGTAAGATAATATTGCATTTTATTTCCCTTTTTGTTTAATCGAAGTTGTTTTCATGACTTTTATTCACTAATCCAAAATTATAGGAACACTCGCCATTTGTCGGCATACACCAGCTACCGTGTGTGTCGATTGAGCATTATCAAGCAATAAGCAAACCGACTTTTCTAGTGACTTCATAGGGCTGAATTCTAAATTAAATATATTCTAAAATTAATTACAAATCCTTGGCCCCGACCCATCCCGCCCGATCACGTTTTCACGTGAGCACCAGCAACAAGGCGTCAGCAGATGGGAGCTGTGAACTTTTACGCTACCGGATCTCGTGGTTGTGAGGGGCCCAGTCAATCTGCTACAAAAAAAATAGCGATATCTTTAGTGCGATCCGAACGCTTCACGAAATAAGCAGCTTCCATTAAATGTCAACTGCTGTAGTTAGATGTTCTCGGTCAAGGTGTCGTTAAGCCGAACAATGTCTTCTTTCTTCAGACAAGTGATTTCCCTCTTACCTCCCCACCCGTCCGCATCGTCGATAAAAATATAGCAAACCAATGTCAACAGAGATTAAGGTTATCTTCCTAGTGCAGTGTAATGTCAAATATTTTAGCTCTTAAAATAACAATGCCTTTCAATATTGTTCTAAAATGTTTTTCCAAAGAACCTTTAAGAAACATTTTGCAAAATATTGCATTTGTTTCTATCTTCGTAAGTATATTTTGGTGATTTAATTGGACATCTACGACACTTTGGAAAAGTAACATTCAAAATGAAGTTTAGTCCCGTAGATGAGAAACAATTAAGCTCTACTTTTTAACGAAATATGAAGATTTTCATCCTATGGTATGGTAGATATCGAGAACTATAATCTAGCAGTTAGAATAATGAAAACTTTATTGTTAACTAAAACTTGCAGAAGAAAAGTAAAATGGGACGTTTTCAAACTTCCAATCAAATTTCGATGAAATGAGGGCGTTAATTATTTCCATTTTCGAACATTCGTAAGGTCAATTTAAAACATTTGTATTCCAGGCAACCGTAATCAGTATTTGAAGAAACGCAATCTGAGGGCATGAAAGGCAATGAGAGAATCCGTAAGACGACCGCATTGGGAAAGCTGCCCTGCGATCCGGCGCTGAGGCAACGAAATGGGTTGCCGGAGCACGGGCCATCCCGCCCCATCCCGGCCGGCCGGCCGCCGCGCGCGCTGATTTATTGAGGCGCGGCAACAGCGGGCTCTTAGGTGTCTGACCGAAGCGCCGGCCTATCACGACCCGAGGATTACGGCTTCGTTAAAGCCCTGCGCCTTGCACAACAGCCAGCGCCGGCCACGGGCCAGGGGGCGGGGCGGGGGCGGCAGCGCTGAAGGTGAAGGCAATTGCGCCCAATACGGACGCTCGCGGAGGCAAAAGGGAAAAGCGGGAACGGCTATGAAGATAACGACGACATTAAGTAAATGGAAGCGATAACATTGATAATGGCGGTTATTGGTTGCTGGGAAGATGGCAGCGACCGCGATATGATTCTATTCTATTACTGGGCCTTCTAGCATTTTATCGTAAAGCAACAGGTGGTCACGTCCTTCTTGGGAGAACTATTTTAAGATTCCCTACGTTGCTGTGATAACATTACTGTTATCGACATAGACATACACTAAAATAAGGTCGCAACATGTTTATAGACTGATCTGGCCGAAAGAGAACGCTGGGGTTTCCACTTAGCAATTAAACATGCAGACGGTTGCATATTGTTCTGTAAACATCCGATGGGCATGAGATGACAAAACTATCAGTAAGGGTAAAGGACAATTCTAATAATAAAAGTCCTAAACAATAAAACAGTAACTCATTACTTAAACAAAGATAAACGACAAAAAACAACGCGTTTGCGTTGCCCCCTCCCCGCATTAGTATGGGACTGTTAATGGGTAGGTAATTATGAAGATACGAAATGAATGCTCGCTGTGTGTATGTGTTGGGAGGAGGGCAGAGGATGGGAAGAAGTCACTTCACTCTCCACCACTCCCATGTGAGTGGAGCGCGGGTGGTTCTCGATCCCATCGGATCAAGGCGCGCGGGCTCACCGCTCCAGCAGAGGGCGCGCGGGGGTCTGTGCACTCGGCTGGCACCAAGGAGGGAGGCGGATGCACTGAATGCCGCCTCAAAAACATTCACTTCCTAGCTTTTGAATAGCGTTGGCTCGAAACAGAACAGTTTCATTACGTGTATGAAAGCTCTAAAAAAACTATTAAAATTCACTAACACAGGTACAGCAAATTTCTGAACGATTAAAATCCCTACCTCGCGCTCGGATACCTAATGTTTTTGGATCAGATAGTATATGTGATAACTGCGCATGCGCAGTTCTCGCGTGTCTCATTCGCGCTTCAACGAGAGTACAGATATCTCGCGCGAACTCTATACCAAGGCTGTGGGAAAGATGAACATGAGAATAATATTGTGTAAAGAGACGTATTTCCTAACAGAAATGAAATGCAAATCTAGCGAACCCATGCAACTAAGTAAACGATACATTATTTAGCATTATTCTTTTTAGAATTCTCTAGAAATAGCTCCCAAAGCTCCGTTTGTAAAAGTCAGACATCGATTAGTGGTAAGTTTTAAAAGGGGTCGATGAAAGAAAAAGGTGGGGAACCCTACTCTATACTTGGATTTAGAAAATTGTAAGAAGCCCTCCGCACCTACTGAACGTTAGGAAGGAAGGTTCGCCTGTTCGTCTGTTAGGGTTGAGAGAAAAAATGTGTTAGGGTTGACAGAATCTCGGTGCAGCGCTACCTGGTAGCAACGATATAGAACGTCGCGCAGCGGACTCTGGTGGGAGCTGCAGAAATCACAAAATTTGGCGTTGTGAGAGTCTACAGAAAATAGAATTTTTAAAGTTTCAAATCATTGTAAAGTAAATTTTATTTCGTTTTGTGAGGATTGTTTGCTTCTGTAAGCCTTGATACTTCGAATTCTTTAATTACCGTTACGTTTTTCGAAGCAAAGACTATATTCTTAAACTATTGAATAAAGGTTTTAAATAAAGGCAATTGCAGTTTAAGTTTTGTTCACCATTCCTTTTCAATTTTAATGAAACAACTCTTCCACATTTAATTCTGTTGCCAGTTTTGCTATTTAGTTACCTTTATAGCCATTTTACTGAAATACGTTTTAATGAGATACAAATTTTAAATTTGTTGTCACAATGATAATTTTTATTATTTTTCAGTTCCTTTTTTATTTTAGGACAACCACAATAAATACATCCAAACTTTTTATATTATAATTTTATTTTATGAAATTTGACGATGTTTCGAGACTATTCTGTCTCCTCGTCGAGTATAACTGAAAATGTATTTATAAAATTAGTTTAGAATGACTAAGTCAAAAATGATTTTCACAATATTCATTGAGCAAGGAAGAACATAAAATTACAAAAACAATAACTAAATTTATACCTCTTCAATCGAAGTTCATCTGTTATTATATACTTGAAAACCAAATGGAATATATACAAAAGATATCTAAGTTGGGTACGTGGTGGAGTGCAATGGACCACGGTGACGACACATGACCGTCAACCGTTTAAACAGTCCTTGTACTAGTGCTGTAGATGGACGGACAGACAGAAAAATACACAAATAAATATATGTATAATTTATTCGTACTAAAATATGTATGCCTCATATTTTCTATGAAACGATCGAGATTTGAATTGTTTATTTACTTTACACCATTTTCTTAAATTCTGCACTGTATAATCGTTTTCGCAAAGGGCAGGAATATGTTTCAGGCAAACTTTTCTTGTTTGCGTTTTGATTAGTTTTACTCAGTTATTCTGTTATCTTTTGCATGTAGGAATAAGGTGAAATAAATTAAAAATTCTCTCTTGAGGCCAACATCTCTTTTAACAGAGAAAAACTAGTCAGTTAAATCTCCTAATCTGAACTTGAAAAGATAATGCAATTATTAAAGATTTTTCCATTCAAAGCGTTTAATTTTATTTTTAATTAACAATTTGAAATATTACTGATTGATTTCCTTTTAATGGATCACATCTTTGCTTTAGTATAGGCAATGGAAATTAATATTTCTTTTGGGACAATAATCATCAATGAATTTCACCAAAATTCTGTCTTGGGACAGGTATTCAGAGGCGTACCGCCACTCGGGATCAATTTGCACAACTCTTCTTTTAAGCGTGACTACAGTTGCAGCGCACTAGTAAGCTCGTTGCCTTACACAACATTGATATGCCCACTTTAAACTTAGAGGGAAAATGTTATTTCTCAGTCGAAATGTATTCGGTTTGTTTCATATTAAAGAAATAAATGTACTCGCGTAAGTTTCTTAGGTTATTAATGGTTATTGGAATGATTGTAGGCGTTGTCATTGTCAACAATATTATGCAGTCCGTTTGTGGCTCCCAGACAGCAGAAAACTGATGATGATGGCTAAGCCATCGAAAGCTGCTATTTGTAAAATAAATAATATTGTTGACAATGACAACGCCTACAATCATTCCAATTATGTAGATGTCAACTACACCTCACCACTGAATCAATTTATTAATGGTTATCTTTTGGATCATGTATTACGGATTCTCGCCTTAAAAGTCTAAAACTACATATTTCAGAAGTGCAGCTCCGTTGCACGCAGCAGAATGCGCGACAATTGCATTCAATGGCGCGACTGCCGGAGGATTAAACGGATAACAGTTATTGTGATTTTAATGACACGAATAGAAAGTGAAATGTATAAAAACAACAAAAATGGAATAAAAAAGCGTGATATCGTATTTCTAACCACATTTCTATCACTCCTGTTAATTTGTTTAAAGAACGTCATTGAGCGGATTAAGAATAAATAACGAATGCAGTTATCTTTCTGAACCGAGACGATAGCTATAGATTACAACCAAACGGGTGCTTTATTTGTGTTAACGGCTGTGTGTCTTTCAACAATGCTAGTAATATCACCTTCTTATAAGAAGAATGCTTATAAATAAGAAATATCTTTGCTTTAAATCAAAATATTAACACTTGAGCCTTGCTATACAAATCATCTAATTCATTTCGATTTCATTAAATTGTGATATCAGAAGCAGTTGTAAAAATCCTTATCGGTTGCCAGTCGTTAAGAGTAAAATGTCATTCCTGTTTGGTTGTATATCATGTCGATTTAACTGTGCTGTGTTTGAAAAATATCTCATATCCACGATCATGCGACAATATTTGCACTGCGGCTACGTTCAGTTAGCGTACTTTCAGGGGTGGTTTACGACACTTAAAATGCATACTTTCAAGGATGGTTAAAACACTAGTGCTCTAGCTGAACGTGTATACAACATACATTATAACAATAGTTCTACTATAACTTCGAATACAAAAGAAAGCCTGTGAAACATCCGAGTAAAACATTAGTATCTTAACAAAAACCTTCGTACAAAATAATCACATAAATAGTAATTGACAGACTTGTACTACAGCATATTTATTTATATTACCGTAGAAACCAAATATCCATATCTCGTGAGTGAAATGATTTTTTCTTGTACGATTTACATTTTTTCTTTTACCTATCTCAAAAGTTTGAAAGATAATCTGAAACAACGTGCTAACTGAACTCTTCCGTTGAGAAGGCGGTGCGTACTCACCCGAATGTGTAGGAGCCGTCGACGCCGTTGAGGTCGAAGTTCTGCTGCACGATGGGCACGAAGGGCGGGGGCGGGCCGCCGGGGCCCAGGGGGCGCGGCGCGAAGGGCGAGCCGGGAGGGCCGGGCGGGCGCGGCGGGAAAGGGCCGGGGCCCTGCGGCGCCGCGGCGCCCAGCGTCCACACCAGCGCGCCACACGCCAGGCAGGCCAGCAGCTGCGGCACCCACCACCTCCGTTACCCCTGAGCGCAGCCGTGCTCGCACCCTCCCTCCCCAATTGATTGATTTTTTCGTGTTTCTGAGCGCGTCAACTGCTTTGGTCATTAGTCCCGTTAGTGTAGTGCATGTTTTTCTCTCGGGAGATGGTGGTGATCTTCCCCTGCTGGATGGCGAGATCCGGCGCCGACCTACCGTCAGCTAGTGGGGTTTCCCCCTAACCAGGACTCTCCCACCAGCGGGGCACCGCCCCAGCCGGGACAAGCTCTAAGCTCCCGACCGGTCTCCCGGAATATGTGGTCGTGTAGTTAATGTTAGTGTAAGTGTGTGTGTAAGGGGAGAGGATGGGACAAGGAAGTGGAAGGAAAGATCGCGCGCGGCCCGTTTGGTAGGATACTGCTCCGGCATTCGCCTGGTGTTGTTAGGAGAAACCACGGAAAACTACCGATCAGAGCAGCCGGCCTCTAGAATTCTCATCCAGACTGCGACTGAATTCGACCTAGCTCAAAAGCTAATGTCGATAATCATGCCGCCGTCAGGACTCGAACCTAGGACCTCCCGGTCAGAGGCGCTGCAGTGACATCAGTTGATGCACTGAGCTACCGCTCCCGGTTCCCGTTGGTCTAATTAACACATTTTATTTCCGTAAATATTATCGATTCATGATCCCCTCCCCCGTTTTAGAGACGAAGAAGACTCTCCCAACTATCTGGCAACTCTGTAAATAGTTTAACACCAACTGTGAGTATTAATTGTAACATTAAATTTACTTCATTTTCTTGAAACTATGTTTTATTTATTTTTTAGTAAACTGTTAAATGCAAATATAGAATTTCAATGAAAAAGGGGGTCCAGTGGGGGACGGAGGGGCCCAGAATTGTAGTTGTCCCCGTTCTTGTTTTAGGCTGCGTATGCCTGCTCACATTGGTAATATTTTATTATTTTCTAATTTGTTTTTAATTTCCATATTTTGATAGATATTTCTTTTGTAACTTACTGAAATATCGCCTGGAGAAAAAATAGTTTTTCGACGTGTAGGCTTACTGCCGATTGCATATTCTTCCTTAATTTTGTTTGTATTATGTTTTCGTAATTTGATTTGAGGTTACGTAAACAACAGTAGTTTGTGATAGTGTTGTTGTGAACTCATCTCTTTGAAATTATTTTATAGTCTTAAGATAGTCCCAAATCAATCAATCAAAATAATGTTTAATCTGATAAATGAAAAAATATTACGTTTATGGTAGAAAAATCAATAATATGTTGAATCTTCCGTAAAACAACTTCATTACCCCCCCCACACACACACACACATAAACACACTCATTTGATATTAGAAAGATGCAAACAAAATTAGTAGTCGAAGGGTAAATTTCTTGCATCGTTTCGTTTGAAGGTATCACTATTAAGATGTCCTTGCCGCATTAGTCCTTTCGACTAAAATCACTCCTGTTAATTTTTTTAAACTTGAATCAAGCACACGATTAAAAGAAGGAACATAAAGATTGAACACATTTTTAGACTTTAAATTAGTTAAACAGTATTTTTTAAGGAACTATAGAGAGTCGAAATTGTAGGCAGGCTCGGGTTGGTCTTATTTACGCAACTGAACAAGAGATGGATAGTCAGTGAGAACATTTTGGAATTGAACAAATTGATTCAAAATCAGAACCGTTGATGAACCGCTGCCAACCAACCTCGCTGTCAAACATAGAAAATGTATTATTTTACCGTGATATTTTTGAGTATGGTTTACTGTCCTAGAAACACGCATGACTCCTGAGAAGCCGCCCCATCGGTCGCAAAGAAGCTTCGAGCGAAGCATCTCCTTTGCTCCGACAGAGGCGCCAAAGGGCAGTGTTTCGCGGAAAATCCGCTCATGGCTCCGCACGCAATTCTTCGTCTTTATAATTCAAGGGGAATTATAGGCTGTAAAGTGAGCATTTCTCGCAAAGTTCATCAGATTTCCTGTGAACGTTTTTAGGACGCTATATTACTGGGTAGTAAATGAAGGATAATATTCGTGTAAAAACTCCATCACACGCATTTGCAAGCCCTTAATTCTTCTTCATGGGACTCTTCTTAAAAGTATTTTTATTTCATCATCATATTCATTTTCGTTTAAATTCTGTGAACAGTTTAGGCCCTAGTATTATTCACACACTCGATAAAATACATTCGAATTCTGGCACCATTACATAACTTTCACTGAATTTTAATAATTGTATATCTGACTGTCAGTTTAATTTATACTCTATTAAGTTTGGTCCAGATTTTATTAATTACACTCTCATATACTTATATTTTTGTATAATATTAAATTTATTTTAAAAAACGATCAAATCAGATTTATTAAAATATTTGTTGATTTAGTCACCTACCATCGAAATATTCTCCTCAGCAACATAAGGAAAAATGGCCTTAGTTCATTGTCAAGTTTTTACAACATTGTTTCTACTCCTTTTCACCTTTCCGCCTCTTCCCTCCCCCTCCACTCTCCTGACTCCTCCAACCTCGACCTGACACGCACGGGCCGCGCTGCGGATCACAGTTCCGCGTAGTAACAACTTCCGGAATATAAGTGTTATATATGACTCCCTTTATAGAGAAACATTTAACAAGTTATTCGTTTACTTATTCATGGAAACCAAGTTTGCTGGTACCTAGAACAATTCAATTCCTGTATTTTATTTATTTTTTAACTCTTTATTTTAGAAAAATAATAATTTTCAGCGTATATGTAATATCATTAGTAATGTTTTAACTAAAAAGATATTTTGTGTAATTTCTGTATCCATAATATTTAAAAAACGTTATCATGAACTAAGTCCATACCCCAGAGCAGGAGACCAAACCTAAGCATTCAAAATAAAAAAAATATGTGAATACGCCAACAAATATTTTAATTAACCTGCCTTAACAGTTAAAAAAGTATGTAACATCCTACAAATATGTCCATAGGACTGTCATTAATGAAACGTGAACCAAATTTAATAAAACATTCTTCTTGTTATTTTAGATCGCTTTTCAACATCTTAGTCATATAGTGACCACTGTGATTTTTAAACTGTAGAGAGATCATGTAAAGAAACACGAACACGTGCAAAATCTATACCCGTGGCGGGATTCTAACCGGCAACACTTCGAGCCGAAGTAGCAACGGCCCCTTCAGCCTTAACGACCAAGCTGGCATAACGTCCTTTCTCCATTCTACTTACACTATGAAGAGAAAATCAGATTTCTTGTTTGTTTTTCTTAATGTAGTTTTTGCCTTCTCTTTCGAAAAAATTGAAGAAATTTGAAAGCGTAAAACTTAAAAGGAGGATCCGAATCCTAAACGAATCTCGAATACTTCGATTCTATCGATCACGAATATTCAGAATTCTTAATACATCAAGTTAAAAAGAGTTGGAGAAACTATTGAAAGAAAGCAAAGATGCAATAATTGTGAATCAACTATCAAATAGAAGAATCAGTTTCATGGCATTTAAATCACTCTTCTATAGTCCAGCTCACTCCTGACATTCGTCTATTGGCAATATTTTCTTCCGCATTGAGACGCAAAGCATAAACAAGAGACGACGTATTTGCATCCACTAACTCGACTCCTCTTGGTATTGTACACACGCAGCACCCGTGGCGCAAGAAGGCGTAGACAAACTTAACACGAAGTTTACGGAGAAATGCGCGGTCTGGCAAAACAGTTTAATGTCACAAACCACTTCTCTGAGTGAACAATCCTGGGCGGTGAGTTATCCACCTCCTTACTCGAACATAAAGTTCGCGCACTCAAAGACTAGTATTGTGCACTCCTCGTAGCTATAGAAGCGGTCATGTGTTATCGGGAGAATTTAAGCCCAACATCATCCTATAGAATATTCTACGCGAGCGGTGTTTCGACCTGCGACGTCTAACGAAGCAACTCAAATCTCACTGTCCTCCTAGGGTGCGTGTCCTGTGAGCAACTAGTTTCGTCATCTTTCCATTGCCTGTTGCCATTTCGGTGTGTGACACCGGGTGACTACACTGGGAAGGATGCTCCATATATGGAGCTCTCTGTAAAAAGGATAATTAGAGAATATGGTAATTACTTCCGAAATTGGCATCATGGAGGTCTTATGTTCCAGGAAGCAATTTCCATAATGACAATAATGTATATTTCTTGTAGAATTATTTTTAAATTTTAAAAAGCTGAAATTCAAAAACTGAACCACTGTTACATGGAAAATATGAACAAGTGGAGGTACAACTGCATGCACTTTCTCTGTTCATTTTAAATACTTATATTGTATAATATTGCAGCTTGTGCCCTATAAAAACTTCAAATATCTTTGAAAGACTCTCTTCACTAAATGACATGTTGCAGATTCGAAAAAATACATGTCGTTACCTTTTGAAAATTCAAAGATTTTAATAAAGTGGCACCATTCTTATTAAACATGTATAGAAGAAGTGTTTGTCTCATTTGAATTTGCGTGGAGTTCCGAAGCCAATTGCTTACTCACTACCATCAGACAATGAAGTTGGTACAAAGAATTTTTAAATATATCTAACTCCTAATGTGCATATCTGTCATAATTCAAAATTTTGCAAAAGTATTATTTTGAAAAGACAGAACGAGAAGTGATTTAAATATCTAATATTGATCTAATCTATATTACTAATTTCCAATGCTCCCAAAAATTGAAAGAAAACTAAGCAACCTCCGGCCCTCCGAGTGGTGTCTTTGGTTTTGTTAGATACACCGGAAAAATAAAAAAAAATTAAAAATAAAAAACTATGAAATTTTCGAGTTTGACATAAAAATTCAAATATTTGATTGTGATATGCCGTATATTCCCGTGCTGTGCGTACTGTCTGAAATCCCATACTGAGAGCGTCTCCGCTTATTACACAGCTGACACCATGTGACAGCTAAACTTCAATGAAGAGGTTCGTTGATGTAATTTGCTCTTCACGATCAACCACTTTTTTATATTATTAGTATGTAAAGAACTGTTCTGTTAATTCTCTGTAATGTAATTTCAGAATTCGTGAAGATTTCTGTTAAATTATTTAATTGACGGCAGTGCTATATGACAGTGTTTTGTCGTTCTTAAGTTGTGTGCATGCGACGTTTTGGAAAATCATTTTATGTGGCTTTTTCCAACAGTTTTAAATATTTGTTTTAAATATTTTTTAAATTTAAATGTGGCTTTTAAATTTTTAATTTGAATAAAATTTCCTTCAATAAATACTTTTTTGATATGCAATCAATACAATTCAATTAGCAACAAAAAAAGCCTACAACAAACTTTGGCAATTAGTTTTAGACGTATATGTACACTTTTTTAAATATTTACATAAGTTATGATATTTGTTAATTATTTCAGTTATAATATAAATTGAATTTTACTTCAATATTCAATGTTTTCTTTAAATTAGTCCGTTGGAATATTTACATGTTTATACAAAACGATGGATTTTACAAGTGTTTATAATTAAAAATATGCACCGCAATTGACGTGACATTTCTAAGGTGTTTATTTTTTTATCTTTTTAGGAGATATAATAAACGAAAGTAACTTTGTTTTTGAAACTGTGATTTAGCAAAGTTTCGCTGTGCTTTAACAAAGCTGAAAGCTACAGTGTGTTAGCGAGGCTTCAGTCTGAAGAGAGGAATAGAAAGTTCAATATAATTTTTAATGACTATCTAGTATAATTTGATAATCATGAATGATAGTAATGAACAACGTTTCAATCTCTGGTCGATTGTTCAACTCCAAAATAAACACTGACATTATTATGGCGCGTCAATGTCGGCGGTTTCTTTATCGTCTTACTGCTCGCAAGGTAATTTTGAAAATGTCAGAATAGGATCCCGTTGTAAACGTGCAGAGCTCCCACCGAATATTGAATGTCATTCAGTAAGGTTCTCGTCTACTTCATCACTTTATTCATTTATCGCCTGTCACCTTTTCCCAAGTTACCCCACTAAAATTCAAAGCAATAAAACATTCATTTTTCAAGGACTGCGCTTTGCAAATGTATCCTCTTTTTCAACACCCTAGAGAGATTTTGCAGTAGCCTCCGGAGACTCACATTCATCTGACGAATCCACCATTCAAGAAACTGCACTTTAATACTTCCGGTCCCCATAACAATGAAAAGCCATCCCGCATCCGAATGTCTGCCTCGCGTTGATGCAATCAGCCTCTTATGTGTGTGGCACTTCATATGCATACACAGTCATTCTCATTCAGAAAATCCGTATGGCATAACTACCCATTGTTTCGAAGGTCTTTTAATTTGTAGCTGAACGAAAGATAAAGCTTTTGTACCTGAAGATCCATCCACCACGCCCATGGCCCTTATGGAAAAACAATAGGAATTAAAAACAAAGCAGAAGCGACAGAACTGACCAGCTCCATGTGTATTTTCAAGTCGTTTTAATGTATGGCATTTTTTACAACATCCTTATTAAGTTATAGAGAATATCAATAATATGTGTTTGAACACTTGTTAATTCCTGATTCTCATATTTGTAGATTTGTTCGTGACTAAAACTGCCTGCCTTATTGGTGCTGACAACGACCTTCCCAAGCTGGACCTATCTGCCTTAACTACAATTACTTGATGTTTTCAGTGTAGAAATGGTTCATCAAAAAACATCTTAAAATTTATTCTATGCAATGTTTTTTTCGCAAACGTAATTGGCTCCCAAAAATTCTTAATTTTTTTCGTTTCTCGTCTGAGGTCTCAACTTTATTCCACCCGTTCCAAAATTCAACATTTAATTTATCTAGCGACTGCCTCGAACGCCAAAATTGACATCCATAGCAACCCTTGAGATGGCAACCCTTGAGAGCCAATCCGGGAATAGACTTGCCCAGTAAAGTCTCAGCAAAGGAAGCGGAGGAGTTTTGACCCCTGTCTATTCGCAGGGACCCTTTCCCCGTGATCACACACCGATGTTGTTATGCTCAGAAATTAAGAAGTAAAGCAGTTAAGAAAAATTACAAATTATAAAAAAATAGCAAAACTAAAAAAAATGATAATACCAAAAATACAATTTTTGGAAATATGAAAAGTAATATTTTTGTAAGTCTTATTTTCCATCGAGGAAAAGACAGCACGATGATGGTTTTTCACCCGTTTCAAAACTATCTTCACCTCGTTCCCAGAAACTCACCATCTTCATGGCGATGAGTGGAGCACGGGGAGTGGTGTGGAGACGATTCTTGCGCTACCCCTGAGGATCGGAGGCTGAGGCTGGAGGCTGAGAGGCTGGAAAGCGACTGTGCCTTGCTGGGACGGGCGACCGGATATTTATAGCCGAAAACGGGGCAGAACAGCGACTCGGAGGCCTTCAGGGGGGAAATGGCAAACTTTTAGCCGTAACACGTGTGCCCCCCACTCCGCCCGCCGCGCCACGCCGCTCGCTCCCAACCGCCCCCCACCACCCCCGGATGGCCACGTTCGCTCCTCGTACACACTCGCGCACGAGAATGTGCCCGCACACGCACGCATTCTCACAAACGCAGCATCACTGCTAATTCAGCCCTTATTTTGCCTCCAAGGGTTCTTCGGCCATCGACTCCGGAAGCCCGGAATTTGAAATCGCGTTCTAAATGTGCACGCTCAAACCTTTCAGATTGCATACTCTTCAAGTGTTGGATTCAGATTCCAGAGGGACGTGAGATAAAGGGAGTGAAGGTGAGAAAAAAGAAGGCAAATAACTGCGTATAGCCTCCGTAGAGCTTCATTAGCATTCGCGAGAAAGGGTATCACGACGAAAGGTTTTTGAAAATATCGCTCTTAATTAGAGTGGGGAGGGTGCGGGCGGGGCGGGGCGGGGCGGGACGGCGTGCCGCGTGCGCCGTGCGCCGCTTCCTCGTGCGCCTCGGAGGCTCCGCCGCCGCTTCCTCCGCTTCCTCAGCCTTCGCCCCTACGGTGGCATCGTGCCGCGCGGTGAGTTGCTCTCCAATTGAAGGAGTCGGAAGAACATAGAGCTAACCCCCATTTCACAAATCCTAATCAAAAAGTGTCGCCTAAAAACAAACATTATGATTAAAATTCTGAACAAACTTATTCATTGAGCTACAAAGCAGCGTCGAAAGTAGCCAGAAGTGTATTCAGACATGTCTCATTGTACTAAAACTTTGTTTCCCTCCGAATGACAAGAAACGTAGACACGTGGTTTAGCACTATGTTCTCCTGACCCCTTCAATTGTAAATCATGTCCTTAGAAATAGTTTTATTTTACAACAAATTGTTATTTTCAACATTTATACCGTGTGATTCAGGCAGAGTTAAAATAAATTCACTAAAATGATATAAGCAAAAACACCATATTGTGAACCCTATCCTTTGGTGTTAACTTCGAGTAAATTTCCATTTCAAAGCTATTCCGAAGGAAATGTTAAGGTACAAGGCATTTATGAGTAAATAATATTTACAAATTTTGTTCGGAAAGACGACTCAATTTGATAAAAATAATGAAAAACCACGGATTTTAAATTGTAGAGAACATGACATTCTGACTTCACATTTCATAGAAATCGAAGGTAATTCACCAACATTATATTGTTACAACGCCAGAATTTTTCTTCTTCTGAAGGACCTACATACTGAATGTGTTGGTTGTGCTTGACAGATCGGAAATTATCAGTGTGTTCTTTTTTACAGTACTCTAGCACAGCCAATGTTTCATTTGGGTTACCAAAGTGAATGAATATCTTAACTATTTGAATGTGGTAGGTGTTAGAATTCTCTGAGTAAAATGTATATTACTCTTTTGCTTCATGTAATCACTATTTCAATGACATTAAACGCTTACTATTTCTCAGTTATATTTAATTCAGAGCACTCGTTTGGGGGATATTGTCTGGAAACATAAGTTTTTAGAACATTCTTTTCTGACGAGACTGATCATAACAACTGTATTTCTTGACATTCATTGACCCCGTTGCATAGGTCTGTCCTTGTTTCTGTACTTCAAAGGTAAAGGACACTCTCTCCATTTTTTCGATTTTCAGTTTATGACTGCGTAATTGCGGTTTTTTCATATTCTTTCTACTAGTACAAAATACCTGCTCCTAAATGGCTTAAAATTTTCAAAGAGCTATATATCCAAATATAGCGCCATGTGTGCATAGCGTTATATTGTGAAATTTACGTGTGATAACGCTATATTGTGACGTACTTGTGAAATTTTATGAAACCCTAGCACAACTTTTGACAACAAGATACAAGACTCCGCGGGACAAATCACTTCCAAAAAAATTATCAATGATGAAAAATTCACGGTTGGGAAACTGCTTCGCGGGGAAAGGAAGAAGGAAAACCCTCCCCAAGCCGATGTATAGGTCGGCGCCGGATCTCGCCACCCAGTTGGGGAGGAACATCGCAAATTCATGGAATGAAACATTCAAACATTCATTTCACTAACGGGACGAATGGTCATAGGAGTTGGCGTGCCCAGAAATGCTGATATGATGCTTTGGAACAACATTAATCAACATTAATTCTAATGTCAGCGTGAATTTACAGCACAAAAGAACCGTGAACATGGATTTTACTACCGAAAATGCGAAATCATATTGTTGAGGTCATTTCCAATATTTTTCCTACCTATAGTATAGATCATATAGATCTGAGAATATCCAGCTTATAAAAAGCGCTGCGTATGTTTTAGGCGCAACTATTGTTGACACACAGACGGATAGACGGACAGGCGTTTTTAGATAAAACATTTTTGACATATCAAGGGGCTAAAAAATGTGAAATTCCTGCGAAATCACATTGATTTTTGTAGCCTTAAATACATTTCTTTATGCTACGAATTGAGAAATAAAATGAAAAATTTGTTTAAGTAATTTTTATATTTTGCAAATAATTAATTTTCATCATGGATATTTTGACATTTAAATGTAGTCAAAATATTCTGTATTGGTTAATGGGAACAAGGACTTTAACCTAATCTTGGATGTTCTCATTGTATTTCTTCTCGAATCCTTGGATGTATTCTCTCTGATTGCGAGAGAGACTTGGGTGTTGAATTGTCGCTTTTTCGTGCAGCATAGCACCAATCAAACCATTTAAGATACGAAATGTTTTCTCTTTCCTATCGAGGTCGTTCCTAATAAATATTTTATTTTATAAGGTCAGGCTTCAAAACACGTAATTGGCGTTTTCCATTGCTCAGGATAGACGATATCGTTGTTGGAAATTATTGTGTAGAAGAATGTTTCATACAACACCATTTTCTTCATAGAATCGATGTAACTTCGTAACTAGGAAGATATCAATTTATCGCGTATTATTTTAGAAGAAAAGAGAAATGACTTTTTTTCACAGTGATCTAATCTTCTCTGATATTAAAATTATATCCATGACCATGAGATGAATGATGACCGGTGCTGGTCATCGAGGGTGCGTGGTAAACAGTTTCCATTCCGAAATACAAAAGCACTCATTTATTGCAAGATACGTAACAAACGGCATCACGTGCTGATGAAGACTCTTGCGTCAGACAGAACACTAGAGGTGCTAAAGTGCACATACTTTCTCGCATTATTGGAAATAGTTTCTTAATATTGAATTCTACTCTTTGTTAGTACGACAGAAATTACATTTCTGCTATATATACTAAAAAATCAGTTATGACTTGAAAAGGGTCAATTCAACCAAATCAAAAAAGTGCCTGTGATGCATATCTACGTTTATTTCGAAACCAGGAGAGCAGTAATTTCTAACTTTTACAAATGAAACAAAGATGAATAAATTTACAATTCAAATACAGTTACAGTATTTGTTTTGAAACATGTTTTATAGAAAAGAATGAATACTATTTTTTACAAACTTTCCTTGACTACATCGAAGTTATTATAGATCACATTTCCTGAATACCATAGTCAGCGATTAAAACTTCTCAAAGGAAAAGTTGTATATCTGTTAGGCCTTCGTTAAATACATTACCATCTACTTCCTTTCACGAGAATTTTACCTATATTATACAATGATCAGGACCGGCAACAATGAGAAGCATTCAAGTATAATTTGAAATCGTTGTATTGCCATTTTACGAAATGACAGCGCGGGAAATTCGAATTTACCATTTCGAATGTTTCCAATTTCCAAAAATACAGAGAATGCGCCGAAAATGGACCAACGCTACTTTCTTTATCTACGTTCTTTAGCACATTCCTGAAAAAATCAAAGAAACAATTTGGAGCCGTTACAGAAAAATAATTGTTTAATATTTAAAAAGTGCCTGTTTCACACAAAACTACAAAATACTAATATTTTCGAGAACTGAACATGACCTTATTGAGGAATATGTTTCTGATGAGCATATTTCATTAAAACATTATATTCATAATTGAAGAGACCGGAATTGCATCATTGTAGTTGCCGAAAAATTTTGAAATTTTGGAATTTTCGTAAAATAAGGGATTTTAACGAAAATTAGGTCTATACCAGTATTTTAAGCGTCCTTTACGCTATTCAATAACAATATTTAATCAAAAAATGCTGGGCATTTTTGAAAATTTTCAAAATGTCCCAAGGCCTTCATGTAGTTTTTGTCGGCACTGGCACAAGAGCTCCTGAGTGGGTCTAGGCCTACCAGTGATATCCCGGCTTCTTTATGTACAGTACCCCCAAAATTAAAACATCGGTTTCAAATTCAAGGGGCAATGACATCATCCGGATCGGTTGGATAGATCAACTTTCGTAAAATGCTGCTTACGTTTTAGCCGCTAGTTTTGTTCACAGAAGGACGGGGATAGGGGCAAACGGACAAACATAGAGTTTTGCCGTCAATCGATTTGTCGGTATTGAAGTGACCTACGCCTGCGAATGCATTTCGTTCGCCTTGCCCAAAACTTTGTCTTCAGAACCCCTTTGTGTCGAAACCTTTCTCGCCAAACATCGCAGCATTGGTTCAAAAACGTTTCGCGGTTAGTGGACGCGTGCTCCAATGGACAGAAAATATCGTCGCTCACGGTGAATTGAACGCGTTGGCCATCCGTCGCGTGACCGCTTATAATGTCGCCGACATCGCCGGCGGGAGCCTTCGAATTGCGGCCGGTTACGAAGCAGCCGCCTTCGCCGCGTGCGCCAACCGCCGCGTCCCCAGACGAGCGCTCGACCACCCCGACGACAAACAACTGACCCGCAATTCTCAGGAATTGTAAGTATATTAGACAAGGTGCAAAGCGAATGATTCCAAAAGAATGTAATTTTAACACGAGAAATTAAGATTCAAAATATTTTTCATAATTTATTAAATAACATATAAAATAATTTTCATAATAAAGGCTCGTTTGAAACCATGAAGATCAAGTCAATATTTAAATAAACGACTTGCCGGAGGTCTAGGAGATTCATATTTTTATTATTTCAAGAAAAGATCGGATACAATTTTAATGCATGCTATAATTTAAATTCTGTGTAAAGTGATTGACGAAGGCGATATTTCTGTTTGAGTAACTCTTAATATCTAGGATTTTTTAGCATTTAAGAAAAGAAATGAAATCTCTCGAGGAACTGGAATAAAATTTTGTTATTAATTATCAACCACGAAGCACGCCCGATCCCATCATCCCTTGCAAGCCTAATCCAGAGAGGGCCATCCTGAGGATTTTCCCCGCTCTATCTGCAGCGAATCTGAGCGAACTCTTTGCCCCTTCGAAGATCGGCCGAGGCAGGTGAGTCGTCGGGTTTCCCGTCGTCACTGGTGCAGCGGCTGGGTGCCCAACACCTGCAAGTACGCCCGAGCATAGGGGTCTTTACAGTGTCGAGGACCCATAAAATATTTATCCTATCTAGTCGACGCTTTAGAGGAAGTAATTTACTATGTACAGGATTTATCCACTTTTTCGTTACCAGGGCATGACAATGTAGTTTTTCTGTCAAAAATTCCCCGTTTTATTCTCGCAGCATTACTATATTTTCTATGTACTGTATACATACATAATGTATGCATGATCTTACATACATTAAAATATTAAGGCATATTAATATACTCCATAATTTATCGTAAATAAAATGCAACGCAGAAGTGTTATTATAAAAGTTTACATTGCACATTTCATTATAAAATGTGCTGTCTGTCCCTCTGTCTCTCCCTCCCTCTCTCTTCTCTCTCTCTCTCTCTCTCTCTCTCTCTCTCTCTCTCTCTCTCTCTCTCTCTCTCCTTCTCTCTTCTGCTAATGAGTGACAGAATGGTAATGTCAGAAAAATGTCTAAATGATATTTACTCTGAGAATTACTTCACAATTTTGCATCTGGAACTAATAGGGAAGTAAAGAGACAGATCGCTTTACACTCACCATAAGGCGAACGGCCCTGAGAGGCACGGCGGTCTCAATAGGCCTCCTCCACACGCACAAAGCTAATAGGCGCCTATGGATGCCACCAACTGTGAAGTCTACAGACTACCAAGAGAGATGACTGAAGGTTCATTTGAAACCATGGCGATCAAGTCAATCTTTAAATAAACGATTTGCCAGAGGGCTGAGAGATAGATTTAAAAAAAAAAGTTATTTTGTTGTTGTTGTAAGTAATGTTTTGTTAACATTTTTCACAAAATGACAGTCTTGCCGGCATATATATATATATATATATATATATATATATGGACGCGCAACGGAGGCCCCTGATTGGCCGGGGTAGTCCTGATCCGCCGGAGGCCTCACATTCGGGACCAGGCGTCCGCTTTATTGAAATTTGAGGGAATCCACACAGGCGTGAATTCGCAATTTACATACACTAAGTGCGCGAGCGCCATGATCATTGGATCATGTGAATGGCATACAAATCGTAACATATTATAAACAACAGGTAAGTTATCAATATATATATATATATATATATATATATATATATTAAATATATACAAAAGAAGGTTATCTTTTAGAATAAAATATTAAAGATAAAAAATTCAGAAAAAATATTTTTTCAAAATTTTGGACGTAGCTTTATCTCGCGTCTACTTAGGAACTACTCTCTGAAAATATTTTAATCAAGAAAAAAGAATGCAAAGTATAAAGCTGGCTCAGCTCTAGTAAATTATTTCATATTCTGACCATCATTTGAGACGATTTTTTTGGTTGGAAGCCCGGTGACTCGACAAAGGTTCTAGAATTGTTCGCTCTTCATAAACGCTTGAAACTCACGGGATGCGTCTCAACCACATCGCAGTATTGATCCTTGGTAAATGCATTGTTTTAACATTGCAGTGGTAACGTGACTGTTTGAAACAAAAGTGGTAACGTGGGAGGTCTTCAGACCCCCCACTCTTTTCATGATATATGCTAAATTTTAAAAAAATTAATGAATAGAATTTTTTTCTTCTATTATTAACAATTTTTTACGTGTAATTAAATAATTTATTAAGAATTTAGTTGCTAAACAATTCTCAGAATTTATTAGGAAAGCATCTAACATTATTCTAATTGTAGTTAGTTTGTCTACCAGTCTTCTCTCTACGCGTATTGTCATATCAAAGCCTGGGTTTCGTAGCAAAAATTGAAATCTTTTCAAATTCAAAGTACGATGGAAAATGTCAATACCCATATTATCCACATTTCAGAATTCATCAAGAATTTGATGCCGTGATTTCACAGGTCCTGCCAAAATAAGTAGCCTGATTACTGCAACTATTTCCCCTTTGTCAGTCTTACATGTGCTGCGATCATTTTTATTCCTTTCTAAATTTATTTCAATTTTGATGTTAATGTACTATCTGACTCTCTCAATCATAACGTAGACAATAAACAAAGAAAAACAATCTCCTGGTCTCTTGCAATTGCGTGCAGAGTTGTTGTTGTTGTTGGTTGTTTTTTTTTTGGGGGGGGGACGGTGCGTAACGATATTCTGTTCCAGCTTTCAGCAAAAGCTGGCGCTCCTTTCTTAACAAATAAAGTGACCTAAAATGTTCCAAGCACTCAGTATTAACTTCGAAGAGGTATCCTAACGCAAAAATACAGCATGCAATACGTTTCCAAAGTAATAGAATTTACGATACTGAAGACACCTCTGCTAACATAAAAGATAATGCGGGGGGTCCCTGGGGCCAAACAAACAACGGCTTGCCACACGTATAAAGCTCACTAAATTGGCAAACTGAAAGCACATTAAATACCATGATACAAAAACAGAAAGGTACTAAAGCAATGGACAAGGAAAGCCAATGTGGGAAATTCAACAAGCGGGAAGAAAGGTTCACGGGGTCCCACAGACTCCAGCGTGGCCACTGCCGGGTAAATAGTATTTGAGAGCGGTGCACACTATTTAAAAGGTGTGGAGAGCAGGTGAAGCAGGGGGGGGGGGCGTTGGTCGGCCGGAAACCGAACGCGTCCGGCCGCAGCGGGCGGGCTAGCGACTGAACTGAAGCCACGTAGAACGACTTCTGAAGACGTGCTTGGCGCCAAAAGGCACCACAATGAATTTCCACATACTCCCGAAGGAGAGAAGAAAGCGTTTACCTCATTTCTTTTGTGTATTTGCACTATCCTATTGTGTTCTTTTCCGTTATAACATCAGAGTCGTGGATGCGGTCAGAATTTTCTCCACGCGCCTGCATTCTTCTTTGCAGCATTTCGCATGACATTCAAAAACGCAGTGCATGGAATTGCAGATTGCGTTTCTTCCCTGCCATTGCATTTACACCGTCAATTAACGTAGAGGGGACTTACGGAGAACTGTTTAGCAACTGCTCAGTTCGTCGGTCATTTGCTTTACGGAACGCAGAACCTTATAAGAAACGAGGTCAGAATAAGGATAACGATTTATTTTTCCTTAGCTTCTAGCCCCAAAATTGGGCCATTCAAAATGTCTTCATACGACTTCAAACTTCTCAGTATTGAGACATTCCCAATCAAAATATATTTATTCGTAAACCTCAGAGAGTGGAGAGGAGCTCCAGCTTGTTACCAGTCTACTGCTGTATTAATTAATGTAAAGACAGCAAAAGGTTAATGAGTCTACTTTCCTACGCATTAGTTACCTTCGGGGAAGGTCAAGGTAATAAGTTGGAATTCAATAATTATCACACCTCATTGGGAATGTGAAATACGCGTAAAGGTGATATATATTTTTATTTAACTCAAGAAATATTATAGTCCGCAGTTCCCTTAATAATGTTTTCTGCATCAATGTTGTTACATTTGATTCCACTGTACTCTAATTATCTATTCCGCGGCACAAACACAGTAGTTTAATTAGAATCTAATCTTTACATTCGGTTCTGTACCACATTTTTCTAAAATGTTATCCATTCTGAGGCTTCCTTGACCCCCCAGGAATAATCTTATGAACTTTCAGGACCAAAGAAAAGTATTAATTAACTTAACATTCACCTCATTTTTCCTAATACTTCTGGGAATTGTGAAGAATGGATTAGGTCATTTCAATAGTCAAGTTTGATATCAATGCGTAGGGGCTTATAGGTGTGGGTTTGTTGACTATTTGTCAAATATTCAAAAGATTTAAGCAGATCTAATGGAGCAAGTTAATGCAATCATTTCGTGTAGTTCAATGGTTGCCAATGTGGTCTTGTGGACCCTTAGGGTTTGTAAGTAAGAGAACCTCTGATCTAGGTAAGCGTAAATATATACATCACTTTATGATGAAAAAAGGTTCAATACGGATATATGTCCTCATAGATCTTAACCAATTTCAGTAGTTATTATTCAGTTACAACCACTCAAGGTTTTCCTCTTAGAAGGGAGGGGCTACATATATAGTGTCCAGGCTTGACGTTTTCTTACAAAAAATTTCATTTTTGCTGAATATAAAATGTATTTTAATTTTTGAAGTATAGTTAATATTTATATCATAACAATTGAGTTCTTGAATTACTTTCCTTAGCATAGAAAATAAGTGAAAGCCTTATTTTTAAATGTGTATTGTTGGCTTGTGGGGGGGGGACTGAAGATCCGTTAGCCCCCTTCCCTCCATGGGTGAGCCACTGGTTACAACAGTAGTACAAGACAATAAAGTATTATTCGTCTAGTCAATAATAAAGTATTTGATTTATTGCATTTGTTTTTATAAAATCTAAAAGAAAAGCTTGTCAAGTGAGGTTACAGGAGGTTAAATGGTTCCCACCGCCACTGCAAGGAGCACCGAAGAGAGCAGTTAAAAAATGTTTATCCCTCGTAGGCAATGAAGTAGCTGTTTAGCTAAATAGTACTTCTCATTAATAAGCGTCCGTAACCTTATAAATTAAAGGTAACTACCTTATTTTTTTTAAAAACATTGATTTGGATTTGAGAGTCACAGGCCAACAAATGGCAACTACGTGCTTCAGTTGGCATCGTCTTCTTGTTGATTGTCAGCGGTTCCGGCAGCCGCTGACCCGCACAGACTCGCAAATCAGTTCCCGCTTGTTGCATCTCTGGTCGACCTTTCCAGGAGGTGGAGTGCCCGACTGCCAACGCGATTAAAGGCGCGTTTGCACCTGGAGACGCCGGCGCGTCGAGCGCTCTCCCTCCCCTCCCCCCACCCCCTCCCCCTCCCCCCCTTGTGGGAGGGTGCGCCACCGGCGCGGCGTCGCGTCGGTGACCACCTCCCCGCTCGTTCCGTTTCTGTTTAAAGTCAAATCAGCTCGGAGGGGGGGCGGGGGGCGCGGCGTGGGGCAAGCGCATTGTTTGCGGAGATGTCGCGGCGGCGGCCTCCGCCCGCCCGCCAGAGGTCGCTGGGCCTTATCCCTCGACGCATCGCACAAAGCCTCCGCGCAGATGTGCTCTGGGAGGACTGTAATTTTCACTTGGGGGATTTGTTGGCATTTCGGCGGCTCGCACGCCACGATTTGACTGTGGCGTAAGCAGCCGCGCGAGGAATGCGGGAGCCGAGGCGACCGCCCTCCGAACCGACGCACGCGCGCCCAGCCCGCGCCCGCTCGCGCCGAACCTTGGCTGCAATGCGCATGCTGGAATTCCTAGAGGTCCAAACAGATGTCCGTCGGCTGCTATCAATTTCTAATGAACAATTCCGTCGCACCAGTGACGTAACGTTTGGGGCTCGCAAGGCCTGCAATGCTGCCGGCCCAGGTGAACGAGGGTCTATTTTTAGGATGAATGTTTTGAGACGGTAAGATATATTAATTTAATTACTTGATATTTTCTCTGATCCTGTGCGATAGCTGGAACAATAAAAGATCTATTTTTTTTCTGCTAGGCTTGTTTATAAATCAATAAACGGAAGCAATCAATTTCGGTTTTATAAGTCTTAATCTTATAAAATTAAGTAATAATGGCAGACTTTTCCACTATCGGTAGACTGATGAATTCGAGTTAGTTAGAAGATATTTTTATTATTTAATGAACACTACTTGTATTTTCTATACACTTCTATAAAGTAGTACCGGATAAACGTTTTGCGGGGAGGCCCGCTCTCATATCGATTCGCCACTGCGCCTGGCACCATGGCCCACTTCCTGGCTGCCATCTGTAGATGCCTAAAGGGACAATTAGGGCCTCTTGCGGTAAATACCGCTCCTTGAGGACAAATTCCACTGAAGACTCCTCGTGCTTCGCGAACGAAAAGCAGAGGTATCACTTCGGCCGATCTGTGCCCTCAGCAATTACATTGAAGCTTTCAGTCCCAATTTCGATCCTTGTGCCGTTGATCTGACTGAACAATTTCTCAGTCTCAGATTGCACATACAGACACACATACACACATACACACACACACACACACACACACACACACACACTATATATATATATATATATATATATATATATATATATATATATATATATATCATACCACACCACTCCAGCCACATTAAACACTTAATATATACGCAGAAGCGTAATGTATGCTTAGTTCATTCTTAAACGGCGACAAGATAAGATTTACTTCTGTGAATTCCGTCTCATTGTTGGGACATCATTTAGTTGTATGAAAGACAGTTTTAATTGCCGAATTACGTTGAAATTTGCCTGAAAATATTTAGTTTTTGCATCTAATGTTTTACGATTTGTAACAAGTTTTGCAAAAAAGTGACGACAGATGTTTTTATTCAGACAGAAATTGCTGTAAAAACAGTATTACTTAACCGTTACTAAGAGCGAGAAAGTACATCCTTTTTTGGAGCCACTTTTTTGTCTTTGTTTCGATGCGTGGAACAGTCAACGCGCCCATGTCATCCAGCAGTTCGGCATGCGCCCCCCCCCCCGAGCCGCCGATGAATGGGACACACTCATTAATATATTCTGAAAAGCCACCCATTCCTCTTTACTTTCTCGTTACTGCTTATTCCGAATAAAGAAAGTATTTAATGCTCCTCAAAAGAAATGCGAATCGTTTACACAAAAACGTATATAGTCGGTTCCTGCTAAGTAGATAAATCTTGTCCCTAAATCAAGAAAATTACTTCTTCTAATAGGTGTAGCTAGAATTTGTTTTGTGGGTCCTTTGACGCCAAAATGTCTATCTGTCCGTTAGTCCGTCCGTCCATCCACCCATCCGTTCGTCTGCCGACGTAATATTACTATATATTTGTGTTATTAGTATTTGTACCATCTTTTTATGGCTGCCAACACTAGTTTTGAGATCTTTATGTGTCCTCCAGAAAATTTTACGGTTCATTCTCGTCACCCACCTTCAAAATTCGAAAAAAATAATTTTACATTTGTTTGAAACTGCAAGAATTTTCAAATTCCTACTGGATATTGTTAAGAAAATAAGTTACAGTACAAATGGAAATAGTACGTGAATAAATAAGGGAATCGTACAGGATACCACGTGTAAGTTGCTTTTTGCGCCTCTGACTCAAAAACTGCGTTAAGAGTTAAACTTGATTTGTAGAGGTAATGAAATGTGCTGTAATATTTGCTTACAATTGTTGCTATTTCAGAACCAATGTGTCGGCTGATGGAGTAGTAATTATAACTTCAAAGCCCACAGCACTTAATTGTTCTAAGGAATCGCGAAAACAAGCCTTAGTTTTCCCTGAATATTCCTACTTTCACGCAGCTCATTATGGTACCGCAGCACGCAGTGGTCGCTTCAGTTGGGCTTCTTCCTGGAATTCGTAATGTTGTCTGAAGCTGTACCGGAGACTGAGTGAAATTACAAGGTCTGCAAATTTTGTTCTCAGTTACTCTGCCGGATCCTCGTAAATAAAGATATCTTACGTAGAGTTTAAATAATTTCATGTAAAAAGTTTTGAATATATGATTGGTTTTTCCGTAATTTTGCGTGAAGTAAAGAAAATGTTAAAACAAGATATTTCCGAACGGCTCAAAGGCTTTTATTTATTTTTTAATAGAGCAAAATTCTCTTATAATAATGGTACAGATCCGATTTTCCTTGAACACTAAATTTCCGTAAATCACAAAAGTTTAAACCTTTTCGGCTTACGGCATCTTTTACATACTCTAAGGTGTCATTTATAAGAATAAAATGAGAAACCGCAACCAAAAGGCTTTGCATACTCGTTAACCAGTATGGTCTCGTCTATTTGGGTAATCTCGCACTCCCTTGCGCCGACACTACAGCTAGAAACCTACCGCCTCATTTCGGTAGTCACAGGCCAGGCCTTTTTTTGTGATAAAGCGGAGCTCACGAGGTATCCTGTAGTAACATCTCAGCTAAGCTTGCGATTATCAAGTATCTCCCTCCAGGAAAATAATCTGTGTCATTATTACTTTCTCGTATACGTACCTATATTCGGAATAATGTACCTAGTATAGAGAAAGTTATGTAATGCCGCGGGAAAAAACGGCGGATGTTTGGCAGAAAAAATTAATTGCCGGACCCTGTTGACGCAAAAATGGATAAATCCACTTGCTAAATTAAGAAAAAAAATCCTCTAACACGTGGTGCAGCCAGTCTGTGGGTCCTTGATGTCGAAAAACCGACTTTTTTCCAAATTGAAGAAACCCCTATCAATCCTGCAGTTGTTAAAACTTTGGAAAACATTCATTAAAATTTGGGGGTACTTTACATGAAGCTCTCCGGACATTTTCATAATTTAATCAAAAACGGCTCCAAATTTTTTTCATTACATTTCTTGTAAGAATAGAGTGAAATGCACATATGAAGGTGGCATAGGTCCTATTTTCACGGTTAACCTTGAAATTTTGAAAATTGCAAAAGTTTAATTTTTTCCGGCATCTACCTACAATTATAAAATTGAAGATTTTCGGTAGAAACTCGTGGCGACTGCGGCGACGGCCGCGGCGGCGCCAACGACGGCGACGACGGCGAAGGTGGTGGCGGAGATGGCGTTGGCAAAAGAGCCGACTCCAGGGACGGTTATAGGCTACGACGACGACGACGGCGGAGACGACGGCGGGGACGACGGTGGCGACGAAGGTGATGACGGATATGACGACGGGGACGCGGGGGCGTCAACGACGACTCGGGACAACCCGAGGACCGTGACGGGGACAGAGGGGGACATAGTGTATCAAGGATGCTTTCTCTCCCATGCGTAGGCGTACTGACACAGGTTAGGAGGAGTTTCTTTAAATTGTTGCAGGGAAACTGACGCTTTTATAAATAAAAAATATAGAATCTTGGAATGAAATCAATAGCTGTGACCCAGATGTATTAAATCGACTTTATGTCGACTGTGCCATTATAAGGCTGGGAATCGTGGCTCTCGAAAAAACAAAGAGCAAGAGAGCAAGAAAGTATAGGGGGGTGTTATGTTCCGCTTAGACGGGCGATAGAGTAAACACTTTACACTTGGAAAAAACTTTATTGCAAACCAAATCTGGAACAATAGTACAAGTTGTACAATTTCCGCCCGTCCTGGGCTGCGCCAGCCTTCACGGCGCCTTTGTTGCCGCCGCTCTCAGCGGTGGGCACGTGCGGGAGAAGAACGCCCTGCTCGCCGTGCCGTCTCGTGGAGCCGCCAGCCGTGCAGCTACACGTTGCTCCGCCAGTGGCGTGGCCGTCAACTCCGCGACCCCGTGAGCTGTCTGCGAAGTCCACAGTCCTCTGTGCGAGCTGCTCGCTCAGCGCCGCCAACGATGTCACCCACTCGGCCGGGTCCCGTGAGCGCCTCGCACCCCTCCGTCCCGTCCTGGCTAGGTTCCTTGGCGCTCGTTCTGATTGATTGACTTTTTCGTGTTTCCGGGCACGTCAACTGCTTAGTCCCGTAAGTGTAGTGCATGTTTTTTTCCTCGGGAGATGGCGGTGATCTTTTCCCGCTGGATGGCGAGATCCGGCGCCGACCTACCGCCTGCTAGCGGGGTTTACCAACCGGGACTTCTCCGCCAGCGGGCACCGCCCCGGCCGGGACAAGCTCTAAGCTTCCGACCTGCCTCCCAGAATATGTGGTAGTGTAGTGCATGTTAGAGTAGGTGTGTGTGTGTAAGGGGAGAGGATAGGACAAGGAATGGGAAGGACAGATCGCGCGCGGTCCGTGGCCCGTTTGGTAGGGTACTGCTCCGGTATTCGCCTGGTGTTGATCGGAGAAACCATGGAAAACTACCGATCAGATTCTCCTCCAAACAGCGACTGAATTCGACCTAGCTGGAAAGCTAGTGTCGAAAATCCTGCCGCCGTCAGGACTCGAATCTACGACCTACCGGTCAGAGGCGCTGCAGTGACATCAGTTGATACACTGAGCTACCGCTCCTGGTCGCTTGTTCTGCCGACGCTGTCCTCTGAGACCGGACTGGTCTCCTGGGTTCCTACTGGCCCTAACTACTGGCCTGCAGCGTGTCTCGAACCGACTCCAATAGTGGAGATGGCGACGTCAAGCAGGCGACTCGCCCTTTGCTTCCGGATCCGGAGGTTGCGCCCCAAAACGTGCGTCTCCACGCCGCATACGCGCCAATTCAAGAGTAACGAGAGAGTAAATAGATCCACGAAGCGCAACGCATTATTAGATCATCATTATCCTGCTCAGGGCAAAAGGCTTATTTCTAGAATGCAATATTCTCCCGAGCGTTAGTGGCCATCACGCCACTATTCTAGACCTAAGCTTTGGTATTTTAAATAAAAACGAAGTAATAGAAACGAATGTGTGCCAATTTCACAAAACTAATGGGCAAGAACAGCAACTGTCTTTTAGTGAACGTTATTGGAATTTTCTAAGTAATGAAACAAATACAGGGAAATAGAGAAAAATCCCCGTAATCAAAATTGAAGGTTTAAAACAATGTGGAAGATAGTGCCAAAGCCATTTCACGTAATAAGTATTTTAAGTCGGGTATAATCCCAACGTAGGTCAGGTTCAGTTCAGACAACTATGGAAAACGGGAACTTTAAAATAGAATCCAATAAAGGAAGAAGGCAAATAAATCACTAAGAAACAAAATCTCGTCATATGGACGGCATAGCTTCCGAAATAATAAAACTTGGAGGAGTAGCTCTTATACCATATTTAGTGCCATTATTTAATAGTTTCATAAATAACACGTTCATTCCCGAAGACTGAAAAATTGCTATCATGGTACTTTCTTTTAAGGGAGGGTTCAAGACTTGATTAGGGAACTGTAGACCCGTTGGTGTTACGTCCGTTTTATGAAAATTATGGAGCACCTAGTGGTGGAATATATTCGTCAAAAATGAAAAAAGATGAGTTGGTCCTTTCAAAATCAGCACGGATTCACGAAGGGGTATTCGTACGAGAGCAAAATAACTTATTCGTCAAAATTGATAATAATAAATTTCGCAGAAGCGTTCGATGTTGTATCGCACAATCAACTAATTGAGTTGCTCAAAATCGGTATTGCATCAAGATCATGGATTAATCAACTTCTTCAAGGCCGGAAACAAAATATATATTATAGGTTAACATTTATCAAAATTCGTAAATAACACTTCCGGATCCACAGGAATATTATTGGCCCTCTCCTCTTTCTTTCCTTATTTAATGTCTTGACTAGAATATGACATCGCGCGTCCGATTATTGGCAGATGACTGTACACGAGTCATTAAATCAAACATGGATGTCGAACTTTTGCAATCAGATTTACACAAAATAGAATACTGGATAATCTCCAATAAAATGAAAATTAATTGCTCTAAGAGTCAAGCAAGTACGTTTTGTATGACTAGCCCTTATCACGTTTTATCTTATTAACTAAGCTCTGATGTTATTCCTCAGGCCTCTTGCTGTAAGTGCTTGGGAGTTTTATTAGATACAAAACTCAGCATATAAATTACGTACAGGGAAAAGCGTGGAGAAATTTACATTTTGTTTGCGCATACTTAAAAACAGTCCAAATGCAAAAAGCGTTAGATAATATCTCTTATTCGCCCTTATTTTAGAATACAGAGTAGCTAGCTGCGACTCTTACAGAGAGGACAATGACTCAGTATATATAAAATTCAAAGGTTCAATGAAATGATCAGTGAAGGAATCGGGTAAGAAAAAGGAGTGAAATGATCCGGGCATGGTAAGTAACTTAATGAAGTGCGCTGCAGTGAAGTGAAGTACAAACCGTCAATAAGCCATAACACATCCAAAATTCAAGCAATAGTTCTGTTTCTGTGGTTCCTGTGCTTTAATTACTTTAACTTACTAATAATAATTTGTTATGTTGTATATTACTAAAACTTATTGTTGTATTATTGTATTGTATTATCAGGATCATAATTTTTATTATTATTATTATTGTTATTATTATTATTATTATTATTATTATTATTATTATCATCAAATTCTGCCACCAGGTTTTGTAACTATTTGCAGAATGAATCAATCTATATAAATATATCAATATATAAATATAATAGCAAAATATCCGTTTCACACTCTCAGTGCTATAACCTTATCCATATCGATCGGAGAATATAAAGTTTGATGAAAATTGTCATCACTGTTCAGGAACTATCGTTTACAACTGACTGACAGGAGACAGACAGGCAGTGGCAGAGAGGAGATAAACAGACGACTGTTGAATGAGCTGTCCGACGTTTTGCCATCAACCAATTTTTCTATATTTTCTGATATCAATTTGGAAGCAAGAGTTATCTACTTTCTCGATACCATGACACCATAACTCCAGAATTTCGGTCGAAAATCGCAAATTCTACCACAACATTACATTCATTTCTCTTTACTACGTAAGTATGTAGTAAGAAGAGAAAGTAACTATGTACTTTATATTAATTAAAGACGTATTTGTCGAAGATAAATTTCATTTTAAGAAAATGCCTTTCTTTTTAATAATTGCATGAGAAACCAAAATAATTCTTTCAATTTTTCAAATAATTCTTTTCAATTTTCGAGAATTCAGAGTTAAAATAAAAATAGAAACACTATAACAGCACGTGCTTTCTTGCATTATTTGTAACTGCTATGTAATATTATACTACTACATTCAAAAGTGTTCCAACTAGCAAATACTTTTTCCGCCCAGAGACTCGACTCAAAACGTATGAGTTATCTCGCCATGCATATTATCTCTACCCATCTACACCGCTCTGACGTACCAACTCGGACCGACGCTTAATAGTCTAATTGTCTCAACCCAAGATTTCCAAAATGTAATTTTCAAAAATTCCAATAGATCAGCCAAAATGAGACCTCTGCCATACATTTAAACGTCTCGTTTTTATTCGTGGAAAAAATTGGAACAGTGTTTGAGAAAACTTTTTTTATAATTTGCATTAATTTCAACCGTAAATAACGTGAATCCATCTTTATTTTTCAGATAAAGAACTCATTGTTAGGATAGAGTTTGTTTAATGCAAAAATCTGTCTTCAGTTTTGTAGTTTTGAAATGTTCACTTGTTGCAATTTTTTAGGGGTTAATTTTTGTACCGTTTTTTATCATATAAGGAGAAAATTTAAAGAATTGGAGCCTTTCCTGTAAAAAAGTAAACATTGCATATATTTCATGCAAAATTACGCAAAAAGGCTTGTATGTTCGAAAAATTGTACATGAAAAGTGTACATTGAGCAGAAATTGGTTGGAAATAAGTGTTCATTAAATGAATTAAAAATCTAATATTGAGGAATATATGGTATACAAAGAGAATCTTCTAGCTTTAATATTGAAGGTGTGAGACAGATTAGAAAAACAATGAACTTTTGCAATTTTCGTAATTCTAGAAATTTTAATGAAAATGGACTTCCGCCAAATTATTAAGTTGATTGTATCCTATTTGAGTAACAAATTTAACGAAAAAATTTGAAGTTATTTTTTAGAAAATCTTTTTCGCGTACTTTTTTAATCTACACTATTCCTCTCAATACTAAGCGAAACTTCATATTTTCAAAAAATGTATAGTATATTATTTGAAGATCTAATTTTGAAGCGCAGACTTTGTTAATGAAAAATCATACATTAAAATTACGTAAATGAACGTCAAAACTCATTACGTTTTGCAATTTTCAAAAATTTATAGATTTTTACTGAAAATTGGATATGCGCCATTTTTTTCTCTGTACGTTTCTCGATTTGAGCAATAAATGTTCAGAAACAATTTAGAGCCATTTTTGAAAAAAGAACTTTCGCCAATAGAAAAGTTCGATTGGCCGCGATTTAGTCGGATCGATCCGGGAGTATCATTTGTAGAGCCAAAGTGAACCTGCGAGCGGTTTAAGCACTAACTGCTATTCTCTGATAGACGGTTGGACGAACGTTTCAAAAAAAGGACCTTTTCGGTATCAGAAACCTCAAAAACGTTGTCCGTTTGTCGGAATATAGGGGTGTGTTCGAAACAATATGTACTACGACTGCTCACCTTTTCTTCTAATAGGTTGTTTTCGCCGATAGCCTATCAGCATTGTTTCGAAATGATCGCCATGTCGTTAGCAAGTTGAGCAGTAGTTATTCACCATGTGCAACAATTATTCACGAGAACTACAGTCAGGAAAACCATTGGGTTCTGCAAAAGTACATCGATTTATCAGTAGGTTGAAAAAGTGAAAATACTACGTAAGTTGCTGAATTGTGCATCAAGCGATGACCTTTCAAATTCATTACGACACGTTAATTTTGCCTCTTGGTTGTTTTAAAAATGCTTCTCCATTATTAATCTTGAGAGAAACATGAATGTAATTATTAGCACGTGTCCAGCGCTGTTGCGGAGTGCAGCGAAACCTTTGGGGACGTGACGCAACGGGAGCGGTGCGGATGCGATCTGCCTCTCAGCAGATGAGCAAAGCGATCTTCAGTTGCATTAGCTTTCCACCTTGCGCCTATGTTTCAGGCTGATATCCATCAGGTTCAGGGAGGCCTAGAAGCCAACGAAGACTATGACATCTACATTGCAAATGTCCAATGCGCGCAGAAATTGAAAGAAGACTATGCCACACACGGCCTTTCGAGAGGTGTATTTTTGTTAGACACCCGGAAACTCAAACAAAGTACGAAAATTAATTAAAGTGTTTCAAATTAGGCAGAAAAATTAACAAGTTTGAATGTGTTATTCCGCCTTTTCTCGCACTGCGCGTACCGACTGAATTGTCATTCTCAGTGCGCTTCTGCTTTCTTCAACAATGCCTCAAGAAAGACGAAAGTCATTAAATATTGGCTTCTCACGTGTTACGTTATGAAGCAGCAACTGTTCTATATTCTTGTTTGGTAAAGAACTGTTGCGCTTTGTATTCGTATGTACTATAAGTATGTAGTATTTGTGCAGACTTTTTGTTAAAATATTTTAGAGTATTATATTTATTCGCTTTGAGCATTGTGCGTGCAACGTTTTGTAAAACTGTTTCGTGTGGTTTTGTTTTCTAGAATTTTTACTGCCGCAGGTCACTAGTTCTTTGCAGAATAACAAAGCGAAAGGGAGAGAAATAGTGATCTGTGAATGACCAAAAAGGTACTGAAACAAGGTAGATAAGACTAACTTTCAATATTTTGGTACATTCTTCCAAAAACAACATTCCATTTCATTAAACAAGCATATTTTCTTCATAGAAAATGTAAACACATAGGCAGCGAAAAAAAAATTGTTACAATGTTTAGTGTCATACTGAGCTGTAATTTAGTCACTTTATAGTGTGTACGGTGTACTATCACATTATTTATGAACACAATTCTGGTCATTTTTAATTTGAATTTTACTTTCACCAATTTCCTTCGCAAGAAACGAAAATATTGTAATCGAGCGCCAGAAAATGGCGAATATTCTACAGTAACACTCTTATTGCCGAGCCCTGGTAACGATTAGAACGGTATAGTAAATTGCTTCCTCTAACACTTTGGGTAGGCAGTATCTATGTTTGGTGGGTCCTTGATGCCGCAAAATCGATCGACAGCAAAACGTGTCTGTTCGTCTGTCCGTCCTTCTCTCGTCAACGTTAGCGCCTAAAGTTCAGTCGTTCAGCTGATTTTTTCTAGAATTTATATTTCCTGATCAAATTAAATGAATCCGAGGCCCTTCGAGTTTGAAATGGATATTTTGAATTTTGCGGGTACTTTATAAAAAGCTTCTGACTCATTTTCACAATTTTCTTATAACTGCCTCCAAAGTTTTGGATTAAACTTCGATAGCATAAAGGACGCTTAATACAATGGTGCAGATCTCGTTTTCCTTGAAATCCCTGAATTTTCTCAAGTTGCAAAAGTTGACTTTTTTCGACATCTTCCTACAACTCCAATACTGAAGTCAGAGATTTTTTCCTTCTTAAAATCTATTCTTTACAGACATCTTGAAATAAGCTCATATAAAATTGTTTGGCAATATGAGTAGTTTTCGCGTAATTTTGTGTAAAATATAGACAATTTTTAATATTTTATAGACTTTTTTCAAAAACGGCTCTGAAATTTTCTTTAATTTTGCTTTGTATCTTTCAAAAGGCTTTAAAATAATTGGTGCTAGTCTCATTTCCGACGAACTTTTAAATGCGTTTTAAAGATTTGTTTTAAAAAACCAGCTCTTTAAAAATGTCATGTACATTGTTTTGAAAAAACTAATAGTACCACCAGTTATGATCATCATTCATTTCATTTGAACCTGAAAACCTTTAATGATTTTTATTAAAGTGATCCATTGAATCATTCATAGTAATTTACATCTTCAATTGCAGGTTCAACTGACACTTTTTGTTCTCCTAAGGGTGACCACATTTTTCCCAGGCCAAAACCGCGAACGAGAAACAACTAACAATTAATTGATTATTAAAACATGAAAACACGTCCATATTCACTGGAAAAGAACCCGAACTACGCGTTCCTTTTGAACGTCCGTAGGTGCTATTTGTATGAACGCTTCTATTTTCGTCGAACTCATCACCACTCGAAATCTCGGGTTGTAACCATTGTGTAACGTACGACAGAGGAACGCCCTAGGTGCATAGCTCGCGTCCCGGGCCTGGGCAGTAAACCCATAAAGGGACAGGAGCCATCGCCGTGGGTGCCCGGGACGCGGCAAATGCCAACGCCCGCGAGGCCACGCAGCCCCTGCCCCCCCCCCGCGGCCACCAACGATGCACAAGCAGCTCGCTCGCGATGATGGCTTGCAACTGGGGCGTGACTTTATTCCTGATCTTCGAATTGTCCTTCGCAGTTCAAATTATTGGCCACCTCCTTTTCGTGGCCTTGTGGGTGTTTCGAATGGAAAGAGATTAGGAACTGAACGAGTTGTGCAACCAACCACATCCTTTCTAGCATTATTTTCAAGGGTTACACAATATATATTACTACTTGAACTTGCAAACGTACCTCTAAATAGCAAACCTTTTTTTTCTAGGCTCAATTGGAACGCCGGATTTAGAATTAACACGCCACTCACCTTGCTCCTACACCACCAGTCGCACCAGGGAAAATTAAAAAAGTAGCTTTTAAGTTAAAAAACAAAGTTGAAAACTTGGCATTTGCAATTTTCAATAATTCAGATTTTTTATTTTTCAGTGTTTCAAGGTCTATTTCAAAAGAACAGATTTCATTAAGGAAAATCTCTATCTTCAATATGGTAGTTGTAGGAAAAAGCTAAAAAAAGTTAAACATTTGCTATTTTTGAAAATTTTCGGAAATGTGATATGCGACATTTTAAGATTACTTTGCTCTTTCGTGAAAAAAAAAAAAGACAAAAATGAGCGGTTTGAAATTTAAAATTGCAATTTCTTTCTATCAGTTTTGACAACAATTGAACGTTTCGTTTGAAGTATGCATGACAATTCAATCTTCTGTCTTCTTAGTCCGTTGAAACGATGCTCGTTTAGTTCTGTATCATAGTCCTGAACCCATGTCCGTCATCTGTCTCCGTCTGTCTGTCTGACCATGCCTTCGTCTGTTGGTTCATCTGTATCTAGTCTGTTCGCGTCGCTGTATGAAGTTCTGTTATCCTCTGCGTGTCTGCACGACTTCTATGTCTCGTATTCCCTACTGTTGGACCCTGATCTGTCTGTCTTGTCTGATTTCGATGCGTAGTCTCTGCTGTCTGTCGCACCTTCGTCGCTTCAATCGAATTCTGTATTTCAGTCGTCGTCGTACTCAACCTTTATGAAGATTGGATAGTGCAATATGCCTGGGACTTAATTTCAAAATTCCAATTTAAATTTTTAGCATATCAACATTAAAAATGAAGGTATGGTTTTGTTAAATGATATTTGTTCCCCATAGTTAGTTCTTTCATTAATGTGATGTATATTGTTTTCAAAATTTTATTAGTTTTCGCGCTAAATTGCCTGATATATGTGCAATATTAAAAAAATAATAAACAAGAACATCTCAAAAACGGCTCCATTTTTTTTCTTTCAACTTTAAGTGAGTGGGTTGGTTGTTAGTGATTCCGGGCGAATCAACAGCTAAGGCATTAGTCCCGTAAGTGTAGCGCATGTTTCTCCTCGGGAGGTGGCGGTGATCTTTCCCCGCTGGATGGCGAGATCCTACACCGACCTACAGTCGACTAGCAGGGTCTTCCCTCAACTAGGTATCTCCCACCAGCGGGGCAGCGTCTCAGCCGAAGCAACCTCTAAGCTCCCGACCGGTCTCCCGGGTTGTGTGGTAGTGTAGTGCATGTTAGTGCAAGGGTGTGTAAGGGGAGAGTATAGGACAAGGAAAAAGTAGGAAAGATCGTGCGATAATAACATAGTAATTAAATCCTCTGTATATATACAGGGTAATTAAATTAATAATTAATTTGAGGGAGCGTTCCGGGACCTAAAATTTTATAAATCAAGTACTATATATAGGAAATGCCTTCAGTATTTACATTACTATTCGAATTAAACAAAGTGGGCAGTGACCGCCCAGCACATTTCGGGGGAAGTCTAGGCGTTTTGTTAGAAGGAGAGTCTCCGCAGTCTTCCCTGTAACAGTCTAGTGTACGTGTCAGGAAAACCAACGATGCCTCTTCTGTCAACGTCGCCGTAGTTGCCAAGGTCAATAATTTTCTTACTCTGTCCACGTCGCGCCGGAACGTACAAGAAACAAGGAACTCCCGCAGATATGCTCGCTGATAAAGGCAACAAATTCATTTCTGCTGTCGCGTTACGTTTTATACACGAGGTACATCGCTATGAAAATACGAGTACGTGGCGTTCATCGATTCGTTCAACCTTTCAATGTTGCTTTGTAGCAGAAGTCCTACATTTGTGCTAGCGTTTACTTTCTTGTATGCATAAGCAGAGTGCCAAAATAACCTCGCATACTTAAGCATTTAATTTAATCACTGATTCACGTGCCATTTGCGGCTTGCCTAAAAATATTTATAATCTACCGTGTAGCCTGTTATTTAAACCAATTGAATATAGCTCTAAGATACTATTTTAAAATGCCCAAAAAACTATTGTTTAATGACCGTATGTTTTTCACATAAAATATAATATCGCCTACTTCTAAAATGGTTTCAAATAAAGTATAATTTTTTTATCGAAATTTGTTCATTAAATGCGAAATCTAAGAGACAACAAAATAGAAGGTATTACAAGACAGCTTGTTGTACTCTCGGTAACATACACTATAGTCAATCTTATAAAACATGAAGAGCGGTAGCTCAGTGCATCAACTGATGTCACTGAAGCGCCTCTGACTGGGAGATCGTAGGTTCGAGTCCTGGCGGCAGGACTTTCGACACTAGTTTGTCAGCTTGGTCGAATTCAGTCGATTACCGCCCGTGACACTTCGGTCCGCTCCCTCACAGGTCGTCACGTGCGTTGCTGATCACTGGTTGCCATGCAACCTCGTAGAAACTCTCCTGCGAATCTCGTAATTGTCCGGTATAGAAGGGCAGTATTCTCAAGAGCTTCTACCCTGTGACATTCTCGGTCATTTCTACCAAGGAGAACGGATATCTTGGTGTATTAGAGCTGCTCAAAACGGGTTACATTCGTCTCCTTCGGCGGCAGTCAGACAACTAATTTTACATTATCACTTATTACTACTTATTACTCAATTAGCTCTTGTGCGAATTGAGAGAAGAGTTTCCATTAACTTTGCCACAACTCTCGTATTTGCTTACGAACTTGGAACTAATAATTCTCCAAAGGGTGAAAGTTCTATCGGTCTCCTACTCAATTATGACTGGAAGTTAATAGTGTGTGTTTATAAATAACATTTCATCATATGTGCCATTTTATTTTGCTTGACAAATGGCAAGTATATTGTATATGTGCCAATTACTAGTTGTTTATTCACAAGCACAGCATTGATATTGTTTCAGCAGTAACGAGCACGTTATAGTTGTACAGTTACGTGTGACATACGTTTTTTCCTATCCGATCGCCTTTTCATTTCTTCATATTTTATAACAGTATGAATTGACTTTGGCGATAATTAAGAATAGTATGGCCTGAGAATAAGAATAGTATGAGCACTTCGTAGCAGCAGGTGCAAGGAAGAAGAATATTCAATAAAAAATAATACTATGTAAACAAAACTCATTAACAATTCCTTTATTTTGATTCTATATTATTAATAAACTATTTATAAATTCAAACTGAAATTTTAGAAGTACTTCGAAAATAATTTAAAAATGACAATTTATGAACAAAATGTTACATTAACTTTTAAAATAAAATCGAAGTATTTCCGTAATTTTTCGTAAAGCCTGAATTACAAATAACCGCACATATTACGCTGGAGTGGTGCGATGATTTCGTTCCAGAATAATACACTTTCGGCACAAAAATCTGTCCAACATGTAGGAAACTGGGCGGGGGTGTGGCTATGAAATGCCAGGCGTCACGCCGGAGAGGCAGCGCTGCGGAAGCCCGCGTCGTCCGCCACGTAGTCCACGCGGAAGAGCGCGCCCTCGGCGTCGCGGAAGGTGTAGGCGCCCTCCTTCACCAGCACCGGCGGCCCCGCCCCCGCCCCCAGCGGCGGCCGCAGGTAGCCGCGCTCGCGCCGCCACAGCCCGTCCGCCCCCGCGTACCTGCAAAACCACATCAGATCGCATCATACAGGAAACTCGTCATTGATGGTTCCGGGCACGTACATTGCTATAGTCATTAGCCTCGTTAGTGTAGTTAATGTAATTACGCCTGTATGTGGCAGTGTTCCTGCCCCGCTGTTTGGTGAGTTGCGGATCCGACTTACACATCTGATAATGGGATTTATTTATTTTTATTTATTTTACGTCAAAAAAACAGTTAAAAACTGCGTATGACGTGCTACGGGGAAAAGTGAATTTTGTGCACATTTTCAAAATTCTGTGATCCCTACACTTAGTCATATACTACTTAAATTTTGAATTTTGAAAGGGAGAAAAAAAACAAAAACTCCCATGTAATAAAATCTATTTTAGAGGATAAACAAGCAATAAATTTTGAATTTTGAAAGGGAGAAAAAAAAAACTCCATGTAATAAAATCTATTTTCAAGGATAAATAAGCAATAATTTTTGAATTTTGAAAGGGAGAAAAAAAAACAAAAAACTCCCATTAATAAAATCTATTTTCAAAGATAAATAAGCAATAAATTTTGGCTCTTATTACTTCCTGCCGCGACAACATGGAAACGATAATTTGAATAATTGTATTTCCCACTGAATTCTAGAAGACGTGCACAGAAAATGAAGTTACATTTATGTCCAGAAGAAACAAGGGGCCATCTCAGCATTTGCTCAATGGATCAGGGAAACTGACGAAAACCTGATCGAGATGGGGGTCATTGACCCGGAATCTGTAGTATAATAGTTGTTACAGGTTGTTTATACTCATTTATACAGTCCAAATGGTAAATGATGCATTATGTATCATTGGTAAAATTAATGTTACTTTTTCTTGTGATGCTCAGTATAGTCTCTAATTGTATAGAAACAGTTATGCAGCAGAAACGATTTCACTTGGGATTTAAACTTTTCTATTCAGTTTAATCGTTTAATGTCATCTGGCAAAGTGTTGTAAAATAATGTACATGTATTGTATGTGAATGTTTTGTAATGAGCTGTTGATACTGTCACCTGATGAATATGATATCTACGTCGAGTGTTCTAGTAATAGACTTCGGCATTTTCTGAAAAAATATTCCCGCCCTTGAGCAAGTCATTTTTTACAAAAACCACTGATTCGTAAATAAAAGACACTGTAATGGTAGAATTCTAGATTAATGAAGAGAGGCTTACATGAATCACGAGGTGGGATTTAGTTATTATTCGTACAATCGTTTTGTAATCTAAAGTCTGGGAGCTATAAGATGTATTTCCCCAGAATATTATGCCATATCTCAGGCGGGAATGAACATTCGCGAAGTATACACAACGAGCAGTATGAAGGCTGACTGAATTTGCAAGAATTTTGAACGCGTAGTGTTCAATTCATTTAAATGGACGTTCCATTTAAGGTTTGACTGAATTGAGAGACCTAAAAATTTTGTTGCTTTAACATCAGTCAATGGTACACTGTTCATTTTCAATGGAGCACAGAATTGTTTATTTGAAATGGAAAACTGCATTAAAACCGTTTTCTTTTCGTTTACTATTAATTTGTTATTTCGGAACCAATTTGAAACATCTGATATTGTATTATCTACGGTTTCTTTATTGCAAAAGATGTTCGTATAATCCGCAAAGAGAACCGTTCTTCCGTTTCTCTCGTCGAGGGCATATCGTTTACGTAAAGTAGGAACAGAATAGGGCCTAAAGTCGATCCTTGAGGAACTCCACGTACAATGGGCAAAGAGTCGGAAAGGTGCGTACGTAATATTCCATCATTCCAGTAAGGTATTTCAACTCTCTGAGATCTTTGTTTAAGGTACGAACATAACCAATCTAGAGCAATACCACGAATTCCATATGAAGGTAATTTGGAAAGTAAAATGTCATGATCAATGACGTCAAAAGCATTTGAGAGATCTAAAAGTAATCCAATAGGTGCTTGGTTTTGATCCAATGATGAGGCAACATCTTTAAGAAAAGAAAATATAGCTGTTTCCGTTGATTTTGATTTTCTAAATCCATGTTGGCAATATGAAAGCGCGTAGTGAGAAAGGTTTCCATTCGTACGTAAAAAAAAGGTCTCTCTAATATTTTTTAAAAGACTGATAGAAGAGAAATGGGCCGATAATTTTGAATTTCATTTTTGTTGGCTTTTTTGAAGTACGGCTTAATTTTAGCTGTTTTGAAAATATCTGGAAACGTTCCAGTGCATAAAGATGCATTAAATATGTGAGTTAACGGGTGTATAATGGCATACGCACAAGTCTTTAACAAAGAATCCGGGAATTCATCTAAACCGGACGAATGTTTATTCTTTAGTTCACTGATTATTTTGAGAATTTCATAGGAAGAAGTTTCGAAACGAACATTGTATCTAAAATTTTGGGTGAATTGTCTGTTTTGAATTTGTGGCTGAAGACCCTTAGTGAGATCGGCAGCAATTCTCGAAAAGTATTGGTTAAAGAGATTAGCCACTGTTGCCGGATCGTTCACATTTATATCGTTATATTTTAAAACAACATTCTCTACGGGTTTTCTAGTTGATTTGGCAGTATTTTTTATTATATTCCACATTGCTTTTGTTTTATTATTTGATTTTCCTCAACTAGGTATCTCCCAACAACAGGGCACCGCTTCAGTCGCGACAAGCTCTAAACTTCTGACTGGTTTCCCGACACATGAGGTATGATAGTGTGGTAGTGCTTGTAAGTACGTGTAGGTATTGTAACCGCTTGTCATCGGCTACACTCATGACAAAAGAAATATTGAAGTGACAATACCCGACATCTTGCCCTACAAATAGTTCCTGGAGTAGCGAAGAGATGGCGTTACCTAGAAACAAATTTCTGAACGTACTTTCGCCCTAGCCAATCAGAACTTTTGTAGAAATGCGAATGTGGCATGAGGCTTGACTCGGACGAGATTGTCTTTCTTCCGGATCGAGACGCTGAAGTGATTAGATGGGTACTATTCCACCACACAACCGACGAGGGACACGTGGAAAATACCAGTAATGAAGCTTTATTAAAAGGTAATTGTCTAAGTATTTTTCATGGGATTAATCACTGTGATATGTCAAGATTACGTAAAATTCGATAGGAATATTAAACAAGTAATGCAACGAATGTAAGAATAACAGGTAGTGACCTAAAATGAATTTATAAAAACCACGTTGCTACATTCTCGTTGCTGGAATATAGCAGAGATTTTTTGTAACATAGGACGTGTTTCGTTTCTTTGTTACAGCTTTTTCAGTTTTAGTTTTGAGCAGTTACTTATTCTACTTTTATTCTATTTCATTTTTATTTATGGATTTCATTTCGAAAATTCTATTGAGAATTTTGATAATTCCGAAAAGCATAGTTTATTCAACAACTGGCTCAACTTTCACTAAAACAAAGTTATAATTTGAGTTTTGACTCGCATTCTAACGCGACCATCACCTTCGTGTAAGCTGTGGTTTAACTGGGCTGTACAACGAGGAGAAGGCGTACGGAAATACTCCGATTCCATCGCGGTAGGCAGCGCACAAACCGTCGCAGGACAACGACGACCTTGGGGCGTGAACGTCGTTCGACAGCCGTCTACTCAGCGCGGATCAGCTTGGAGAATTCGCCGGTCGTGAGTCACAGAAAAGCAGAAAGAATATTTACTAAATTGCAGCTTGGAAAACTTTCAAGATAGAATTATGATTACACAAATTAAAACGTTGTAATATGAGCTTCCTCAGTAACAGACATTGATCGGACAAGTTTTACTAAATATTAGTCTTGATAACCAGTAAATTTATTTTGCAGTCGTAAGAGAAATCAGATCTAAATAATTTTTATGTTTATTGATAAAAGTCGTCCTTGTGTATAATTCTTTATCTAAATTCATACATAATTGACTTGATGTTATTTGAAATCATTTAAGAGGAATTGTCTATGTAAAAAAGGTTTTGAACATGAATGAAAGCTGTTAAATTGTTTCTGGTAATTTTGAACATGAATGAAAGCTGTTAAATTGTTTCTGGAATTGGAAATGTCAAGAGACTTTGTAAAACAGAATTTTGCACTGCGAGGTCACGCAGAAGCTGAATATTAAGTGTAAATATTGAGGTAGTATTATTTAAGATTGAAAAGGTATTAGTGAATTTTGGTATATTGTTTGTATGTATTTTTTACAGGATGGTTATTTAAATTGTGAATTGTGGGTTTCATGAAGAGATAATTTGTTTTGAGAAGTGTACATATGTATTTACTGTTTGTTTCGTGTAAATGTAGATCAGAGTCACTATTATTCTACAGAAAACTGCAGTTTAGGTAGGGAGTTAGCTACCATTGTGTAATCAAAAGGAAAAGTAATCACGTAGGAGAATATGTGAACGTGAGTGTACGAAGGATCATATTGGAAAGAATATATGTTACTTGTTCTTTAAAACTATGAAATTGTGTTTGTTTGTTAAATGAATATTAGTTAGCAAAGACGAACCCACCACCGATAGGGAATTATCCATAGTTTGAGGTATTCCCCGGTTTGTGTGACGGTGTAATCACACGTCACGAAACAAGTAAATAACAGATTTACTTCTGTAATTCGGCGTACTACGGAATAGTTAGGTAGATACGTGACGGTTACAGTATAAAGACAAGAAAGAGGAAGGAAAGATCGCACGCGGCCCATAGCCCGTTATTTAGGGTACCGCCTTTGGCATTCGCTTGGTATTGATCGAAAAAGCATCGATCAGAGCAACCGGCCGCGAGGAGTTTCCTTCAACTGCAGCTAGCGTCGAAAATCCACCACAGTCGGGAAACGAACCCTAGGACTGGTTGGTGTCTAGTATCCCGATTGGTGTCTCGGCTGATACATTGTCAGTATTGGTTCTGAGCTAAATTCAGCCGGTGGGCAAAATAATGAAGTACATGCATTTTAACCAAGCATTATTATTCATTCTGAATTCTGTGATCAATTTGGAAATTGAATACATTTTACAGTCTGAAAAAACATCTGCAACTATAAAAATACTGCTTGAGGTCGTAAGAACAATAAATATTGTTATACATTTTCTCTTGGAACGTTCATGAATTACAAAATTATCTCAACCTTTCCTCTATGATACACTTCTTCCCCACTTCACTCGTCTCTCCACGTAAAATATGGCATTAACTAACAAACTTCACTAATTTTTACTCTCTTGTAAACGTACATATATATATATATATATATATATATATATATATACGGTGTAATATACGGAGAAATTTATTAATGCTGCGCGTAAAAACGAATTTTGGGCTGAAAAAAATCATTGCCGGGCTCTTGTAACGAAAAACTGCATAAAACCAGTTTCTAAATTCCTCTATCCCATTGTGAATCCAGGGGGAAAATCCTCTAACATATTGTGTATCCAGAATTCCTTTTTTGTCGGTCCTTGATGCCGAAAACCCAATTCGAAGCAAACGTTCCTCCGTCTGTCCGTCGGTTTCTGAGCGCCTAAACCGCGAGTAGGATTTTTTTCCAAATTGAAGAAACCCCTTTTCCATCTGGCTCTAATGATTGAAGGCGTTGAGTTGATTGCTCTGAAATGATTGAAGGCGTTTTCATTGTCAACAATACTATTTTTTTTCAATAATAGCAGCTTTCGATGGCTTAGCCATCATCATCAGTTTTCTGCTGTCTGTAAGTCACAAAAACGACTACGAATAAATACTATTGTTGACAATGACAACGCCTTCAATCATTTCAATTATGTAAATGTCAACTATAATTCACCACTAAACCAATAAACAAACATCTGACTCTAGTTGAAGCTTTGAGATTTTGAAAAACATTCTTTAAAATTTGTGGGTACTTTACATGAAGCCCCTCCCCGACATTTTCAATTTTTTTTCAAAAACGGCTCCAATTTTTTTCTTTAAATTTCTTGTAAGAATATAGTAAAATGCACTTTTGGGGGGCTAGATCTAATTTTCACGGTTAACTCTGAATTTTTGAAAATTGCAAAAGTTAGAATTTTTTCGGGGTCTTCCTACAATTATAAAATTGAAGATATAAGATTTTTCTTCAAATGAAATCTGTTGTCCATAATTAGTTCTTTCATTAAGGTCAAGTACAGTTTTTTGAAAATTGTATTAATTTTTGTGCAATACTGCATGCAATTTGAAATTTTAAAAATTTACAAATTTTTTTCTTGTCTCTCGTCGGTAATATTTATATTAGAGACAATTTATTCACATTATTAGATTTATGAGTATATGTGCTTTAAATAATGTCCGATATAGGTTCGGGAAAACTCAACAGTTTTTTGTGAAAATGAGCTCAAACATTCACATTTTCAGAAACGCTCAAACGCTATTTTCTCAAAAATGGCTCCAATTATTTTCTTCAAAATTTTGCATTGTTTAGCTAATTGCACTGTTTAATAGGACGTAAAGTTCATTTTTGTGTATTCTTACGGTTTTAAAAAAATACACAAATGTAATTTTTTTAAATATCTCTCAAGCCGTTTATACGCATATTTCCATCAATGTGTACATTATTGCATTTGTGAGTAAAAGTGCTTCAAATGATCTCAAAGGAATATTTTCTAAAACGCAACAGATTCCTGTGAAAAAGAGCTTCAAATTTCGCATTTACAGTAATTCTTAATCGCCATTTTCTTAATAACGACTTCAAATTTTTTAAATGAAAATTTCTATTTAGGACGAAGCTTTACTCTTCTTTAATGTTTTTGAGGTAATATTTCGGTTGTACTATTAGGAAAGCAAACATTTGAGAAAATGTACTTTAGACGACGATGGAAGGTAGATGGCCAGAGAAAGGAGCAAGACCATAAAGCCAGACCAAACGAAGGAAATTAGAAATGCCCACGGACAAATGAGTCGGCAGATCACAGACCGAGGAGCCCACATGTGTGTCTAGTAAAAAAAACTGTGTTTAGTGTTAATATGCGTTGCCGTGAGGGTCATAGTGAGTACTAGGAGCGGACAGTAGAAATCGGCATCTTCCTGATGCTGAAAAGAAACGGAAGAAGTTAGAATTGTCTTCACGGGGCGTCCAAGAAAAAGGTGTGAAAGAAACGTAGAGCGGGCTCAGTTCCTGTGCGGTTTTCGCTGTGTTTGTGTTTGATTGCGAGTACGCTGAGTTCATAGCGCTTAAATCTAGTTTTCAATAAGTGAAAAATTGCGAGTATCTGTGCGGGAGTTTGGAGATAACTATTTCGGTACAGATGGCACTGTTATGTTCTGTAAACTGTGCGAAATTTTAATAGAAGGTAAAGACTCGATTTAATGCTGAACAAAACAGGAAAACATAAACAATTTGACTCAATATGTTACGTCACAGAATCGTCAGCAACTCCTGTTGTAGGGAATTTCGCTTCCGTCTTTGATAAGCAAAACTTCAGGTTTTAACAAGGATTTATGTACAATGATGTGTGCTGATATACCTCAAGAGAATGTTAATAATCAGCATTTTAGCAGTTTTTTAAAGAGGTATACAAATCAGAACATTCCTAGTGCAAAAACACTTCGCGAAAACTAGGTGACTACCAGTTACGAAGAGGTTTTAAATAGAATACGATCCTGCGTCGCTAATAACATGATCTGGGTTTCTATGCATGAAACCACCTGTTGCAAGGAGATACGTGGCAAATGTTGTTGGAGTTTTAAGGGGAAGCCGAGCAGGAGATAAATTTCTCATTTCCTGAGAAGCATTGAACAGAACTAATCACTTAACAATTTCGGTTACCTTCGATAATGCAATGAATCTGTTGTGACTTGAAGGAGTGAAGAGAGAAAATGTTCTACTTATAGTCATCGATGTCGCCCCTTACATGGTGAAAGCTGCCTTAGGTCCCCCAACTACTCTACTTGGCTGTCCGGGAGACCCCGCATCCAAGGCATAGGTTTCGGCCGCCATTCAGCGACCGTCCTCAGGCTTTACGCCCTAAGAAAGGTTGGAAAATGGCGGCCGAAACGTCGGCACCTGTGCCTTGGACGCGGCGTCTCCCGGGCAGCCAAGAACATTCAGGCTCCGGCCGCGGACGCTTACGCTCTCTCATGCACTATACATGCACTCAATTGTGTTGCGGAAGAAATTCGTGGAAATTATCCTGATATAGAGAAGTTAATTTCTGTAGTGAAGAAAATCTTCATCAGAGCCCGTTCAGAAAACCATCATTCATACAATTCGAAGAAATTGTTCAACTCTCTGATGCCCTGCAACTGATGAAAAATGTTGAAGGAAGACTGTTCGTGGTGAATTGGTGAATGTGTAAATTAAAAACCACAACATGTGCTGGATTGGAATGAAGAATACTCTACTCTAAGATTAGCGGTATTCTAAATAGCAAATCCACCAGGGGGTGGTCTCAATTGGACTATAATAATTTGACTTATTTCAAATATGCTCCATAACATCCTGCGATATTGAGCAGTCGTTTTCGCGTTACATGACAATGTTGTGTGAAAACAAGATAATTTGTATTTGTAAACTTCAAAAAATACCACATTTGCTAATTGTAATTCTTTCTGATTGCTTATCAAAATTTGACATGTGTTTCATTCTGTGCCCAGTCTAGAGTTACCTCTGAATTCAAAATATAAAAATAAAAGTTAATATTATTAAGTACGTATTTGTTATTATTGAATGTGCTATATTCTGAAAGTATATTTTCAATATAATTGTTCTTTAAACAGCGGCAAGACTTTGAATGTTTCCAACATACAACAAAAAAATTTGAAATCGTATTTATGATATTTTCATATTTGTTAGATCATATATGATGCATAAGTGATTGCATATTTCTGACATTTTTAAGATCATTAACATCCGGGCCCTATTAACATATAGCGCCAATTTATAACTTAATAAACGTTAGCAACCATTAAAGTTCAGTAGCCATTATGACACTGAATCGCACAAAAGATGGATAAACAGGGGCGTGATTACTCGCACGCGCATGGTCGCGGCGCAGCAGGGCCGAAGGGAGTTGCGCGCGGTCGAATTCCTGCAGCAGATGCACCTCAGTTTTCCATTCTCCGCACTGCTGCGCACTCCGTGGGCTGTCAGGGCAACTATTGTGTTCCGTTTCACCGGTAGAGCGCACCAGTGCAAATAATCGCTCTATTTCATTCAGGGAAAGGCTCGAAACGAGGACGGGCTCCCAGTGGCCTCAAGTGATCTGACAACGTGCTCACTGGAGCCATATGCGCAGGACTGAATTTTCGTATAAAAAGGATACGTATACCAACGAAAATTATGAATTTTGAGGTCGTTGAAAGTGGTGCAATTGTGATGTCAACTGAGAATCTTCATTCAAGCACGGACACTTCTGGTGAAATGTACTATATGTTTAAAAAAATGTGAAAACAATTAAATATTTAAGGAGAACAAAAACGGATTAAGACATCACAAATAAGTATTTCATTACCTTTAACAGTCATATAAAAAAATAATTCATTGCTCTCAAGAGTTGAAGAAGAAAAAGAGAAAAAGACGCGTACACGAATCAACTCATTTGTACTTACTGTAAAAAGCAAAGTCGGATAAATCAAGGAACTTATTAACACGATGAATGTTTATAAAAGAAACTCATTGATGGTCTAAATGTACATGTTCTGAAAGATAATGTGGAAGAAATATGTGACAAAACATCGTTTTTGATAAATAATAATAAAAGTAAATGAGAAATCTTCAAAGTTTTAAACAAGCAATAATCAGGCCAGCATACAAAGAAGAATCGTTTACAGACTATGAATATTATTGGACAATTTATAGATTCAATATTTGGAAACATATTGAAGAAAAGTGTAAAAACACGAAAGACTGACTTTAAGAATAGTAAATGGTAATAGATAAAAAATTCGCTAACAAGAAAATACACAACTGACTTACTGAATGAATCATGAGAAATTTGCTTTCACTCCGTCAAAAACGACGGAGCAATAATCGGCCAGCATACAAAGAAGAATCGTTTACAGACTATGAAGTAACAGAAATAAATGACGGAGCGAAACTCAAACACAAACGGAAATGAAACGCACATATTAATAACTCATTGAATGATAGAATACAATTTATTTTCTTTAATACCATTTTTTTTATGATTTTTCCATTTCAAAACTTCCTTCATTATCACCAATAAGTTCTCAACCCCTCAGGAAACCGCGAAGTGATTTTAGGGAGCCTCCAGGTAAAATTTTGGGCTATTTGCGATTCTTACTACTGGTTTCTACGTTCCATGAATCTAATATAGTTCCTCTGAAAGTTACTGTAGCCGTTTCGACACAATACAACGGATTCCAACAGCCTGTATCAAAGGTTGGGGTCTAGAATGTTCCCAAAAATTGTATGTACGCACGAGCAGACGGTTGGTAGGATTTTCGTCAATTCTTCTGCGACGGGAGCAGGGAGCTTAGTCGTATCTCTTCACGGTTATTCTCCCATGATTGTTATTTTATTATTTCTTTTGTAATTTATTTGTCTTAACATAATTTTGTACTAAAATATATGTTCTTTGTGGTTAATCTTTTTTTATTATTTTACTAATGATCGTGGACTTACCTGAACTTTACAATTCAGCTCCTGTAACTTTTCCCTTACCACAAACGTTATTCGTCCCTAAAGCGCCTTACGGCCACGGATAATACTTCTGACTCCGCAGATCTCGACTTCCGAAGCGTGCGATTACCTGGGACTGCACAAAGGGCTAGTGCAATTTCTCCCCCTCGAACCTCACTCCAACTGCATAACCAAATTTCGCGCCGAGGAAACTGTCGGTTAATTCAGCAACGTGTTATCACTAGCACCGCGTTTTACAGCGACCAGGTCGATTTTTAAATTCCTATTGCTTACGGAAACGTTCTAACCAAAAAATCTTTTTGGCAGCGTTTCCTTAAACCATACGTAAGACATTTAAATAAAATATTTTCTGAGATGCTCCAGCTGCTCGAACTTTACGGTACTAACTCGGAGAGCCAGGAAGTTGGTATAGATAGTCTAGACAAAGGAAACTATTGCTACCTATTTCAGTTAACCTCTAATTTAAAAAATTGGTTGAAATATTCAAATAATTTAAAATGTGATTGAAGTAAAATTTGTTTTAAATCATTTGTCACAATAAATAATTAAAATACAAAGAGAAAATTCGTATTTAAAGAAATTCATTAGAAATTTTAAAAGCTGTCTAATAAAGATCGTGAGTACACTGTACATATTATAAAAACAAAAGAACTAGTGTTACAAGACGGCATAGACATTCTCAGAGAAGTTAGTTTTCCATTCCCTTTACTCTAGGATAGCTTTTCGGTTTTGCCCATACCTCTCCCTAGCTACGTTCTATCGGCTCCTAAACGACCTACCAGAGTCTCTCGCTGTACGTTCTGTTCCTGAAGAGGCATTTCCAGAAAAGAGCAACTTCAAGTTTCCTGAATATTGCAGAGGCCTATCTCGATCCTGTACCTTTACAAATCTACCCGCGGTACTCCGTGTCCCCAACTCAGTACTTGTGCCACTGTTGGGATCATAGGGACCTAGATTCTCAACTACACACATAGGTGTTAAAGAAATCTAATTGTAACAAGTATATTAGCATATATACTGAAAACTAATACTGTAACATTAAAAATACATATAATGTCTGTCTCCACATATTTGTATATATTTAGTGTAATATATTGTTAAGTTGCCGTATTACTATTGTAAAGTTGTATTTAAAGTAGTCGCTAATGACCTCAGTTGTTGATACGACTTTCATAATAATAATAATAATAATAATAATAATAATAATAATAATAATAATAATAATAATAATAAAGACACAGCTAGCTGCCGAGGTAGGGCGGAGGAGGGATACGGAGGCCCGCCGCAGGGCGTGAATAAATGGAGTTCCTCTTTCTGACTAATAATTTACTATAATAAATGCCCGTGCAACACCGGGTACTTCAGCTAGTAATCAGACAAATCTAGGCACTTGTAGGCTGAGCCATAACTCGCAACACAGTCTCTCGTTCCGTCTCTCGTTGTTCGATGTTCCTCGCCTGAGTGGTGATAGGTTGGCTTCTCAGCGAGATCGTAAATGAATTCAACGAATCTGCTGCTTGCCGACGTTGGAAGAAGTTGCCTTCCCTCTTATGATGATTGCCTCCTTCCCGGAATGGTAAAATCCAATAAAATCTTCTCTAGGTCAGTGCATCTCTCATCCAGACGCAGAACGTATCGTAATGAGGACGAGCGAAACGAAAATTTCAGATAAAATCAATTTAAGCGAAATGAAAAATAAAAAGCTGTAAAGAAACACGATCTGTAATAGTTCTTTAAAGTATCAGACAAAGTCCTGCACATCGTTAATTCAGTTGTCCGCGTGCTTTGTCTAGTTCAAATTTAAATTCCAATCTTTTATAAAAGTTGTAATTATTTTAGAATCAAATTTAGAATTCCATTACTCTTTTCAGAAGCTTCTGTAATTGCTTCTAGAGCAATCAGTATTGTACACGATTCCGTTTCTTTATGATCTTCTTACTAACGTCCGGTAACAAATGGTCGAATCTTTCTTTAGTTCAGAATTCGTTTGAAGGGCTCGAAAATTATGATTGTCGTTCGCTGATGTGGAAATCTTTTGTTGGCTGCTATTCGATCAGTGCCACCTCTCCGCCTTATGCTGAATTAAAGCGATGGACCGTGGAGCTCGCTTTGGCGAGCGGTTACACTAGGGAAACTTCTGGATCCACGTCGTGTATACAGTTGATCTGAATATACAGCTAATGAAATATCTTATCTTCGCTCTTACTTTCGGAATTATAAATGTTTGTAATATGGAAAATTCCAACCTTTTAATTTCCTAGTAAAACAATCATGAACTTTGTAGTGCCTTTCTTTATCTCCATCATTCACTTTTTTTTAAATTCCAATGCTCGACAAAACATTTACTGCTAAAACGGGCGTAATGGATTGTTTTCTCTCCAAATCTGTACCGTTTAGAGCGGCCGTGACAAAACGCTCGATCAAGAACTCGGGCGTCATAGGGAAGAGTTGGTGTGAATTACTACTCGAGCAACCTTTCTTGAGCGATGACCTTGCTTCCCCCTCCCTTGAGCAATAAACAGTTGAAGGCAAAAGCTCTGAGCACTGATGACAACATACCAAGCATTAAAACGTCGTCGGTGCGAAACAGAAGCTAGTAAAAGCTAGTTGCTTTCATAGTCGAGAACTTCTGTTCAGTTTTATTACCATTATCTAAAGAAATGGCTGAAGCTGGTCCAGGTCCTTCAAGGGAGGTACCTAAAACACCTATCTAGTTTCCCTGCTGTTGCCTACGTCCTGGCCGCTCACGTAGCAGGTTTGACTTTGATTTTCCAGAGGTTGACATTACTGTAAATACTATAGTGGCCGACTTTGTAACGAATACCTCCACTCCGCCCGCATTTCTTCAATCTACCGTTCAGTTGATTGATTGATTGATTTTTTCGTGTTTCCGGGCGCGTCAACTGCTTCAGTCATTAGTCCCGTTAGTGTGGTGCATGTTTCTTTTTCTCGGGAGATGACGGTTATCTTCCCCCGCTGGATGGCAGGATCCGGCGCCGACCTACCGTCGGCTAGTGGGGTTGCCCTCTAACCTGGAATCTCCCACCAGCGGGGCACCGCCCCAGTCGGGACACGCTCTAATCTCCCGACCGATCTCCCGGAATTTGTGGTAGTGTAGTGCATGTTAGTGTAAGTGTGTGTGTGTGTAAGGGGGAGGAAGGAAAGATCGCGCGCGGTCCGTGGCCCGTTTGGTAGGGTACTGCTCCAGCATTCGCCTGGTGTTGATCGGAGATACCACGGAAAACTACCGATCAGAGCAGCCGGCCGCAAGAATTTTTCTTCAGACAGAGACCGATTTCGACCTAGCTGAAAAGCTAGTGTCGAAAATCCTGCCGCCGTCACGACTCGAACCTAGTCTACCGTTCAAGAAATATTGCGCGAGTAGTACGTTATGGTGAAGAATCTTACTGGAACTCATAGCTGCCATCGTCGCCCAGGGGCTGCTGGTAGAAGTCGGACGGCGAAGCGCCTCCCGCGCCCCCGTCGTCTGGCGAGGGATTCCAGGCCGCGGGCTGCGGCCACTCGGCGCCGGCGCCCACGCCGCCCCCCTCCGGCTCCACCACCACCACCTCGCTCGGGTCCACGCTGCTCACGACGGCGTCGGGCGGCGGCGGCGGCGGAGGCGGAGGCGGAGGCGGTAGCGGCGGTGGAAGCGGCTTCGCGGGCCGCGAGAAGCCCTCGAAGGGATGGAGCCCGCTCGGGAGCGGCACCACCGCGATAGCCGAAGACCTAACACACCATAGCCACGAATTTTTTATTTATTTATTTATTTTTACTTCGAAAAAAAAACAGTTAAAAACTATGTATGACGTGCTATGGGAAAAGTGATGTGACATTTTCAGAATTCTTGATCCATACACTGTCTACCTTGAGAATACAGTGAAAAAAGCTCTACATGTAAATACAAATACTTCTCAAAGGATAAAAGGGCTTAAGTAGAATTCTGGTTTTTTTACCATTCTACAAGAAATGGCTGACTGCCAGGTCATTCAAGGATAATTTAAAATTTGTTTCCTGCTGATTCTAGTAGCGCTCACGATGAGTTTGACTTTGATTTTCTTGACATTACTGAAATACTATAGTGGCCGATTTGTACGATATTCCGCTGCATTTCTTCAATCTAGTTCATTGAAATGATTGATTGATTTTCGTGTTTCGGCGCGTCAAGGTTCATGGAACAAGCTTAGTGTGGGCAGTTTCTATTTCATCTTTCTTCTCCGCATGATGGCAGACCGAACCTCGGATGGTTGCTCTAACCTGAATCTCAATATCACGCACCGCAATCAGAAGCTCTAATTCGACCGATCTCGAAATTTGTGGTAGTGTGTTAGCAGTATGAAGTCGTGTAATGGTGTTAAAAGGAAGGAAAGATAGCTTTGGGCCCTTTGTAGGTTGCTCACCCATTCCCTGGTGTTGACGTAATTACCAGGAAATAGATCAAACTGGCCCAATTTTCTTCAACGGGGACAGAAGCTGAAAACAGTGTCGAAAATTGCCTGAATCACGACTCAACCTACATACGAAAATATGCGCAATTTAGAGTTTGTGGAATCTACTGGAACTGCAGCTCATCGTCATGCCATTAAGCAAACCTCCGTATCTGGCTTCACGGCTCGGCCACTGGCCGGGCCCAGCCGCCCTCGTGAACACTGTCGGTCACCTCCAGACGGCATTCATGGGCGGCAGGCAAGCAGCGTGAGAGCTTCCGGCGTCAAGCCTCTGGCGCTCACGTCACACCGATGCCGAAGACTAAAATAGCCGATTTTATTATTTATTTATGTTTTTCATTTTATTTTATTATTATTGAAAATACTATTTTAGAAACTTGCTAGACGTCTATGGGAAAAGTGTTGTTGAATTTTCAAGAATTTTTGGATCTCCTAAGTCAATAACTAATTATTTAAAATCCCACGTAATAATTATTTCCCAAGGATAACAGAATCAAGTTTGTCTATCAGATTATCCTTCGGATAATACTATCTGCCGCGCAACATGCGATAATTTGGATCATTTGAGTTAAATTTGGAAACTTGAC